>CM045731.1:65778916-65823916 GCA_024760905.1 Plotosus lineatus | reverse complement strand
CAAGCACCAATGAGTTTGTCATTGTTGACAAAGTTGAAACATGCAATGCACCTAGGAAGCTGCGTGAATAAGCGCTGCATGAAGCCGCTCTCAAAATAAAATCTCTGGATTGAACCGGGCCTAAGGACATATAGGCTTGTGTATTCTGACCAGCATAGCTATTTCACAACTGCTGTCTGTAAGTTGGGGTTTGTTTTCTGGATGTGCCTGTGTTTGGAGAGTAGTTTGAATAACCGAATAGAGCTTATAAATGAAACGTACAAGTGTGGAGGACAACTGGTGTGTGTGTGTGTGTGTGTGCGCATTATCTCTACTGTATGTATATTTTTGGGGTGGGTGGGTGGCTGGGTGCTCAATTTTTTTTTTTTTTTTTTTTTTTTTTTTGGTGGGCCAGTTTCTTCTAACCCTTTTGTGGGATGATACTAGAACGTTTATACCATGTTTATAACATACACTCATGGGTAAACATACAAGTGTGTGTGTGTGTGTGCGTGTTTGTTTATCCAAACGAAGTACTTGCAGTGAAACACATTAACATCTCTCGTCTCTGGATATATTTTAGCATTTTTGTTGGCCCTCACTGACATTTTAGCATGAACGCATCCTCATTTGCATCTCAGAAATGTTGAGAGTTGGCAGTCATGGTTCACGCTCTGAGCTCTGAGCTAGCTCTCCTTTATCCATTATTCTAAACATTTAGCTATCTATCAATGTGGTCCTTATCCTATGTATCCATGTTTAATGATGAAATAATCCCATTTGAGTGTATTCCTGGAATACTCAGATTGTACTATACTTCCAACCACACTAAGGTACCTGAAGTGGTGGTTACGTTTATAGCATTTATGGTTTATTACTGGAGCCTTGATATACACATGTATGTATATTGGTATGTATCTTAAGTTTGTCTACCCCAACTTACATTCCCAAAAAAAAAAAAAAAAAAAAAACAAGGAAAAAAAAAAACGATTGTTGCCATTTTTAAGTTTATGGGAGCAATGTACAAGCAAAGAAGTGTCTTATTATAATAAAGTATACAGAGAAAAGAGTTAAATAAAAATCTTTTTTGTTTTAATGGAACTTGTGTCGTGTCAAATTCTTTTCAGCAATTTGGCAAAATGGCTTCTTTTCATCATCTCCAGTCTTTGTTCTGGATTATATTCTCATTATGGTAAATTTCCAGCCCTTGTAAATCCAAGAATCGAGTTTTCAGAAAAACAAAAAGAGTGTGATGAGTTTGTGGTGTCGTGGTACAGCAGACGGCTCCCGCCTCACGTCTTCGAGGTCTTGAGTCGATGTCTGTCTGCGCACCTTCCTCTGTAGGTGTCTTCCACACCTTTTGTGCCCCCAAGTTTCCTCCCACTCATAGGTGGGTGCAGCATCATATACATTTTGCATTTTATCCAATGTATGTGTTTCATCCTTGAGTGTGTCACATGGACAGTGACCTGTCTTACAGTCCTTTTGAATAAAGGCGTGATCAGTGATGGGAGTTAAAACTGAAGTTTATGAACAAACCCGAAATGCAACCGTGCCACTGGAGGTAGATGGGCCACATGTTCCCCAAGCCAGCCACCAACACGACAAGGCGAACCTTCAGATGGGATTCACCAGGGGAAAAAGAAGCACCTGGCAATGTGATCCAGAGGCTGTGACACCAAGATGATATGGATCTGGCTGGAGAGTCTGGGCCAGGACATAGACACTTGGGAGGACTTTGTTGTTGGGCAACTGTAATACTATGAAAAAAAAAAATATATATATATATATATATGGACACTTGTCTCTTATCTTATTATGTATTTTTGAGTAAGCTCTACTCCTTTGGGGGTTTCTGGTTAATCAGAAATAGTAGCATTGCTGAGATCAAGTGCTATTTTGAGGACTTTTTTAAGTCTTCCAGTTCATTCCAAAAAGTGTCCAGTTGCGTTGGAGGTTAACGCTTTGTGTGTATTTTGCATTTGAGTTCTACAGATAGCACTTTTCATTGAGCTTGTTTGAAAGGCCGTCATGCAAGTGGGCTTCTTATGTAGTCACAAAGGAAACGGTACTTGTTCTACCAACTTTGTGGAGGCACCACATATAATTCAGAGCACTTACTCTTGGTGTGAGAGAGATCAACCTCGAGGGAAGCAGATTTGTGAATGGAAGCATTTAAAATCTGATGTACATAACAAAAGGTGTGCACTTCTGTTAAAAGGATAAAATCAATGATCTTCGGTGTTGTTTTTGATGGGAATGTCTGAAATCTGACCGAAAGGTAAAGCCAGAATCAAGGGGTGTGCAGTTTATCTAACAGGGGGATCCAGAGGTGTGTGTGTGTTGGCCCTGCACTAATCCGGTGAGCTGTTCACAGTGTAATCTGCTTTCTAACAGTGTTGGCTGAGATAGGCTCCAGCCTATCTCGACCCTAATTGGATTAAGTGGTTGGGCAAATGACTGAGTGTGATGATTGGTGAATTTTTTTTGGGGGGGGTGATGGCAGTTCGATATACTACAGTATATTGTAGGCTTGTAGGTTTAGCTCATTTTGTATTTCACTCAATTTCCCAAGAAACCTCAGAAGCAACTGACGGTCGTGCGTCTATTCTGACGTCAGCACGTTGATTAAAGCGTCACACGCAGAGCAGGGAGCGCTTGTATTGCTGCAGTTTAGCACGGAACCGGAAGGTGAGGCTCATGCAGATGTTTGTTATATATTCACAAACACACACACACACACACACATTTGTTAGCTGTAATGTGTTTGAGGAGGTTGTGTATGACGGTGTGTATCCAGAATGTGAATCTGTATGCAGCAGAATGTTGGGTATAAGGCTCAAGGTTGACGCTTTTAGGGAGGCCTAGCATGAGCTGTGTAACCCGCCGCCATGTTGATTTATATCTAGTCAGATACAACAAACACTGAAGTGCAGCTAGATGTATTTTATTAATTTACGAATTAATTGATGCCGCGTGGACGCGTTAGTGTAAATATTTGTTCTCATTTTGCTGCAGTGGTTTATTTTAAACGAGTGATTTTAACCAATAATCGGGAGTTGTTGTTTTTAAACCGATAAATATGGCTAGGGTTAGCATTGGAGCTAATGCTCAGTTCTGAAGAGAACCCGAAAGGAGTGCATGAACACCTAACATTACTTTTTATGTTCACCCTGTTTGTGTGTGTGTGTCTTCTGAATGTAGTATTCACTGTTTATATTATTTGGTTAAATTCAAAACGGCTTCTTTCCTGCTTATGTAAGAGCACACTACATAGGGTATGAATAATGGGTTCTAGTTCACTATCCTGTGTGAAGCACTTACACGCCTCACAGAAAAATATTAAAACTATTTAAAGGGGTTTTGACTAAAAGATAATAGTCGTCAAACGCATGCCACCTGAAGTAAATTAAAGTTTTGGGGTTTTTTTTTGGGAGAAATTTTATTGCTTCGAAGGCATGTACTTATGTCATTTGGTAGACATCCTCATGCATTATGAACCATATTTATGCTTAAATATTTCAAGAGCCCAAAGGTTGCCTTGATGGTACTAGAGAGAGGATCAAAGCCCCTCATCCTCAGATTAGTAATCTATAAAGACACTATTCATTCAACTTACGTTTTAGTTACTTGCCGAACGTAAGGTGGAAAAAAAAAGTAAGTTCATACTGTATGTTCCAGTGACGTATGACCGTTCCTACTGTACTATACAGCCATAAATACCATTACCGTATCTCATAAAACACCCCTAAATCAATTACAGTAGGTCCTTGAGTATTCGCGGTTTTGCACCCACGGTTTGAGTATTCGCTGGCTGCTGAGCAACCTGCACGTGATTCAAATTCAGCCAATGGCTGTCCTCCTTTCTCCTGATTGGTTGAGCTGGTGTCCCTCCCCTGTTTCCTCATTCACCCACAAGTTGTCAATTAGCCTCTTTTTTTTGTGTGTGTGTTTTAATTACCAGTTTACCAATTACTATGATGCCACTCAAACGCTGTGTCTTCTCTGGCTAAGCTATAGAAAACGCTGGATGTCTCTACTGAAGAAATAAGACTTTCTCCTGAGAAACGACGGTTTTCTCTGAACTGTTGTATTACAATCTTTTTCAATTATTAAAAGAAGATTCCAGTTCATGTTTATGCGTGAGATTTTATGTTCTGTAGCATATTTAACAAACGATACCAAAAGGATAAACTTTATTACAGTACTCTCTCTTCATGCCCGTTTACATTGAACTTGGAGTGACGTCTACAAGATGGCGCTGCCCAGAGGGCGATGTCGCAGAGTTCTCCGAGTCAGATTGTTTGTTTGTTTTTTTTTAATTTGTTTTATTTGTTGTTTTGTTTGTTCATGTTTTGCACTATGCTCGTCTATGACCGGTCGACTCTACTACAGCTATAAGATCGGAGTATCTTTGGGCATGTATAACTAAGCATGCTCAACTGGGCTTCTTGTGAACCGGGGTGCGGCTAGCACTGAGCTAATATGCTATGGTATGCTAGCCGCACCCCAGCTAACAAGAAACCCAGGCGGGAAGGGGCCGAACGACGACTCTGGCGCTTGGGATTGCAAGGGATGAAGGCCATGTAGCCGGCTGGTGCAATTGTCTCGTCGGGTGTACTCTCCTCGAGCCATGTTTCACAAAAACACAGCAGATCTGCGCTGCAATCTGAGCATGAAGCTCGTCCATCTTGTTTCACAGGGATTGAACATTTTCAAGCAGTATGACCGGAAGTGCTAACCAAGCACCGGAGACTCTGAGAACTCTGCCTGGGCCTCTTGTTAGCCGGGGTGCATATTATATGGCATATTAGCTCAGTTCCTAGCCGCATCCCATAATACTGTATTAATGAGTAAGACTGTGGCGACCCCTGAAGGGAACAGCCGAAAGAAAAAGAAGAAGACTGTCTATAGAACGTGTTTAAGAAGCATATTTTATGTAATAGATACACAGTATTTTACTTCTGTTTGCTCGTTCGAGCATGTGACGGCATACATGGGGTTTTACTTCCGGGTACAGAACTCACGGATTATCTCGATTCGCGGGAGGGCCCAGAACCGTATCCCCGCGAATATCGAGGGCTTACTGGATTATAAACATAACATTTTAAAATAATATCAACATTAATTTCAAATAAATTAAATTCCAGCAAAAGAATTTAAAAGTAAATATATTTTAATCAAATACACTTATTACCACTGTTTCTGATGACCACTATCACTAGTAGGCTTACGCTTCTGACCAACCATATTCGCTTAGGGTTACAAATACGCAAAATATTGTAAACACAAAGATCACAGAGACGACGTCTTAACACAAGGGTAACAAGCAATGAAGTGGGAAGAAGCAAGGCACGCACGTTCAGTCTGTTGTTTGTAAACAATGAACGCAGCACCATGTAAACAATGGACGCAGCGTCATGCGTAAATAGCAATTGAACGTCTCGCACTACGGAGAGTGCACTAAACTCAAAATTTGACTTTTTGAAAGTTTTTTTTTTTACAGTCAGTTCAAACGTAAGGCGAATAAACATAAAGCGAGGATCGTCTGTATTCCTAACCACTTCCACCTCTGCCGAATATTCGGAGACATTCTTTAGCAGAGCAGTGTTAGAAATGTCAGACGATTAAAATATGGTGCGTGCGGGCAAAAATTCAAAACCCCAATTTCAAAATAAATGACACATGGAATGAGCTCGAGAAAAGGAAACTTCCTTAAAGTGATACCAAAGGCATGTTGATCATTCATTACTTTTTCTGAACCGCTTAATCCTAATTAGGGTTGCAGGAAGGCTGGCGCCCATCTCAGCCCACTCTAGGCGAAGGCAGGGTACACCCTGGACAGCTCGCTAGGACATCGTAGGACAGAAATACACTGGCGGCTATGCAGCTACTCGAGCTGAAAGTCAGCAATGGTTCTTTTACATGAAGCTCACACCATAGACAGTGAGAGAATGTGTCATGAGGCA
Organism: Plotosus lineatus; assembly: GCA_024760905.1. Lineage (NCBI taxonomy): Eukaryota > Metazoa > Chordata > Actinopteri > Siluriformes > Plotosidae > Plotosus > Plotosus lineatus. The sequence continues at coordinate 65,817,968 of CM045731.1, read as the reverse complement.
TGTCCGTAGCTGTCAGACAATATTGTTAAATTCATTTTAAAACAATCGGGCAAACCCCAACAGTGCTGGGGTCGAACAGTACTTCCCATTTTCCGAACAAGTGTAGTGTCCTATTCAACACAAAATTCCATGTGATCTTGTGCATGTGTTATAGAGCTAGTTTATAAATCTTGGGGTTAGTAAATAAAGGGAGGCAACCACGGCCCATGTACGACGTGTACTGAACCACTCACAGGTTTGCCGCCGACCGTTAAGTACAGAATACGTGACTGTATCTGATATACCTAACTTGTCCATATTGAAACTTGTCCCACTATGATTATAAAGCAAAGCAGTGAGTGGTATATGATTGGTTCATACATTTGCATCAATTATTTCCTGAATTCATCACCACCTCATGTTGTTTTTCCTTTGAGTTTGAACATGATGAATCCTCAGGAATAGAGAATTTTTAGTAAAATCAGTTTGCCAATGTTTGCTGTTGGGTGAGAGAGAGCGAGGGAGAGATACTTTTGGCAGAGAGTATTCTGTAGTATTTTTAGGGCTTTCTAGACACTGCTCTTTAGTATTTTTTGTCTCTAATACCTCCTCCGACTCTTCATTTTCCTCTCATAGTTTCCCCCAAAATGAGCAGTTCAGAAGAAGTTTCGTGGATCTCTTGGTTTTGCGGTCTACGTGGAAATGAGTTTTTCTGTGAGGTTTGTATCATACACCTGTCCTCATCCTCGTTTCTGTAAATTCACCAACTGCTTTATAAAATGATTACGTTCCCCTGCACGTCCTGTGTGTGCAGGTGGATGAAGATTACATCCAGGATAAATTCAATCTCACCGGACTGAACGAACAGGTTCCCCATTACAGACAGGCCCTGGACATGATCTTGGATCTGGAACCAGGTCAGAACCAAAGATCAGCAGTTCTGTTATTTCACGGAAGAGCATTCTGCCTGTGGAAATGCTTCATCACCATTCAGCGAGAAAAATTCCAAAGGAAATTTAATTTAAAAATACGAACGGAACCTTTTAAGGTTTTAGCTCGGGACTGTAGAAAATATGCAATAGTTTATGATCATGTATAACAATAATACAATAGTTGGAAGTCTGCAAATGAGGGAGCAGGGTAAGAGACCACAGATGAAGGGGTGGCAGGGCAAGGATTGCAAGTGAGCGGGATACAAGGGGATGAGAGACCGGGAGCGAGAGGGGTGCAGACACGCACACACACGTATATACATCCAATTCATGAAAACCTGAGTCAGCTTCCAACTATCCTAACTTACCAAAATTTTTGAACTGTAGAGTTCACAGTGCGTGATTGGTTGATTAAAATAATGCTTTCAACTGAGACTTTATCAGAAAACTTCTGTAACAGGCAGCTTTGACAGAAAGAATACATTTAGCGTGTTTTATACAGGTCCTTCTAAAAAAAAAAAAATTAGCATATTGTGATAAAGTTCATTATTTTCTGTAATGTACTGAAACATTAGACTTTCATATGTTTTAGATTCATTACACACAACTGAAGTAGTTCAACCCTTTTATTGTTTTAATATTGATCATTTTGGCAAAAAAAAGTAAAGAAAAACCAAAAATCCCCATCTCAAAAAATTAGCATATTTCATCCGACCAGTTATGCACTCAATACTTGGTCGGGAATCCTTTGGCAGAAATGACTGCTTCAATGCAGGCGTGGCATGGAGGCAATCAGCCTGTGGCACTGCTGAGGTGTTATGGAGGCCCAGGATGCTTCGATAGCGGCCTTAAGCTCATCCACAGTGTTGGGTCTGGTGTCTCTCAACTTTCTCTTCACAATATCCCACAGATTCTCTATGGGCTTCAGGTCAGGAGAGTTGGCAGGCCAATTGAGCACAGTAATAGCATGGTCAGTAAACCATTTAGCAGTGGTTTTGGCACTGTGAGCAGGTGCCAGGTCGTGCTGAAAAATGAAATCTTCATCTCCATAAAGCTTCTCAGCAGATTGAAGCATGGAGTGCTCCAAAATCTCCTGATAGCTTGCTGCATTGACCCTGCCCTTGATAAAACACAGTGGACCAACACCAGCAGCTGACATGGCACCCCAGACCAGCACTGATGTGGGTACTCGACACTGGACTTCAGGTATTTTGGCATTTCCTTCTCCCCAGTCTTCCTCCAGACTCTGGCACCTTGATTTCCGAATGACATGCAAAATTTGCTTTCATCCGAAAAAAGTACTTTCTTCTGCCGCTGTTTCTGTGGCTTGACCTGGGGAATGGGGCACCTGTAGCCCATTTCCTGCACACGCCTGTGCACGGTGGCTCGGGATGTTTCTACTCCAGACTGTCCACTGCTTCCACAGGTCCCCCAAGGTCTGGAATCAGCCCTTCTCCACAATCTTCCTCAGGGTCCGGTCACCTCTTCTGGTTGTGCAGCGTTTTCTGCCACACTTTTTCCTTCCCACAGACGTCCCACTGAGGTGGCTTGATACAGCACTCTGGGAACAGCCTATTCGCTCAGAGATTTCTTTCTGTGTCTTACCCTCTTGCTTGAGGGTGTCAATGATGACCTTCTGGACAGCAGTCAGGTCGGCAGTCTTACCCATGATTGCGGTTTTGAGTAATGAACCAGGCTGGGAGGTTTCAAAAGCCTCAGGAATCTTTTGCAGGTGTTTAGAGTTAATTGGTTGATTCAGATGATTAGGTTAATAGCTCGTTTAGACTACCTGAACATGATATGCTAATTTTTTGAGATAGGAATTTTGGGTTTTCATGAGCTGTATGCCAAAATCATCAGTATTAAAACAATAAAAGACCTGAAATATTTCAGTTGGTGTGCAATGAATCTAAAATATATGAAACTTTAATTTTTATCAGTACATTACAGAAAATAATGAACTTTATCACAATATGCTAATTTTTTGAGAAGGACCTGTAGATGCAGGTTTGTCATGGCTGGAGTCGCTTATAATTAATTTTCCTGTCACCTGTGACTTGCAGCAGTGTTTGAGTGTTTTATAAAAACTCTACTGTCATTTTCACAACTTGGTTTTTTCCCCCTTCTCTCTTCTCGTTAAACACTGTTTATGATTTTGTCTTGCTGTGTTGTGCCAGATGAGGAGCTGGAAGACAACCCTAATCAGAGTGACCTGATTGAGCAGGCGGCTGAGATGCTGTATGGCCTGATTCATGCGCGCTACATCCTTACCAACCGCGGCATTGCTCAGATGGTACTGTAGCGCCTCACCGGCAGTCTTTAAACTGAAGTGTAATTTATAAATTGCCTTAAAGAATAACTTGGACCAGTTTATGTATGTTATGTGTGTGTATCTACGTATAATTTCTTTAATTCTGAATGTTTTTGGTTCTAGTTGGAGAAATACCAGCAGGGGGATTTTGGCTATTGCCCTCGTGTTTACTGTGAGAATCAGCCCATGCTGCCAATCGGTAAGTTCTTGATTAACTCTCATCTCGGGACAGTTCTAAGATTTTCTTTTTTGAATGTGCTGTCTGCGTTCCAGTTACATTAACTCTTTCCCTCATATAACGTACAGATGCTACCCAACTTACGAACGAGATACGTTCCGAACGGCCGTTTGTTAGACGAATTTGTTCGCAAGTCGTTACAGGGCGTTCTTTAGACGGAAACATGTTTAAAGCTTGGATAAGTAACCTATACAAGTTTGTACTGTATACGATCTCTCTCTCTCTCTCTCTCTCTCTGTATAGTGCTGCTATAACAAACGACGAAGTGGGCAGAGGTGATTGATGCACTACACAGAATAGGCGCGCAATACAAAATTTAATTATAGCCCCTCTGTTCGCTGTTTGCGCAAACACTTTCAACCTCCGGACAACCCTGTTCGTATTTCCGGATGTTCGTAAAACGAATGTTTGTAAGTAGGGTAGCGTTTGTATTTTGACGTCCTGTCTTCCACGATGTATAACACGATCTACGATACATTGCGTAGACATTTATTTAGAGCTACATGAAATGTACAATATGTGGGTTGAATAGTAACTCAAGCACGTGGTTTTGCTAATAACTTCCTATTGAATCATGCCATACATCGTGCTTCGTCCTTGACTACGAGGGAAAGAGTTAAATGGGTTTCAGGAGTTTGCATGTTCTTGCCATGATTGTGTGCCTTTTCAGGTTGCATATGCATCCTTTGGTTTCCTCCCACAGTCCAAAGATCTGGAAATAAGGCTAAGTTGCTGTTTTAAATTGCCCCTAGATGCGAGTGTGAATGGTTTAGTGTGCATGTTGGCCCTGCGAAGGCTTCCTGTGACCCGAAAAGGATGAGGCAGTTCAGCAAATGAATGAGCGAGATTATGGTCTATGATGTCACCATCTTTTGTTTTTACTAAATACTCATGTCTGTAAGCCGTCAGCGTGTTTCTCTCCCTTGCTAAAAGGGTTGTGACAGGAAGGGCATCCGACGTAAAAACCTCTGCCAAAATCAAATGTGCGAATCAGATGATTCGCTGTGGCGACTCCCGAGTAAAAGGGAAAAAAGCCGAAAGGAAGACAGACAGACTCATGTCTGTAAGTCAACCAGAACCTAAATGGCAAAGTTGAAAACCTTCTGTTGACAGTGTTATGATCACGGTGTCAGTGCGCACCCCTGTGTAATAAATGACAGAGAACTGTTGATTTATTGTTGGTTGAAGTGTGTGTTTTGTTGTTTTTTGTAGCCTGCATGTTCCTGTGTGTCTTTAGGTCTGTCTGATATCCCAGGCGAGGCCATGGTGAAACTTTACTGTCCTAAATGTATGGACGTGTACACGCCAAAGTCGTCCAGGCATCACCACACCGACGGAGCGTATTTTGGAACCGGGTTCCCCCACATGCTCTTCATGGTGCATCCTGAGTACCGGCCAAAGAGGCCTGCCAACCAGTTCGTGCCCAGGTTTGTGTCCCCTCATGTCTTATCCTCCCTCTGTGACTAGCTGCATTTCAGCCTCCACCACGTCAGCGTTGCCATTGCCTCACTAAACCTATCCGTGTGCATGCGAGATGAAATGGCTAATTAACAAACCCCATCTGATTCGTCACATTCTCATCAAGGTAACTAAGAGGCCAGTGTTGTATGGGCGGTGTCTCAAATTAGGAGCTCCATTCTCAGAGGGGTTCAGGTTATATAGGAATGGCTTTGCATGACCACCAAGGACAAATTAGGCCAAAGCAGTGTGTGCTGTTTGGAGGGTCTCGTCTATAGATTTCCTGTTTGTGCTTCAAGTCTCATGAAGCACCACTGCTCTCACCAAGCAACCTTCACAGCTGTGACATGTTAAAGTTTAATGGTGGCACACAGACTCCTAGGATGTGACCGATCCATCTGTTAAATCACTGGTTTTTCTTTTTTCTTGGGTCATTTAAAGACGCCTTCGAGATCCGAGTCAGGGCACTACTGCTGCTGAGTTAAGACACAGCCTTTGATTTCTAGGGGTGTCATTGAAAACCTATTATTAGTATCGATATATTGATTAAAAAAATGTATTGATACATTAGAATATTGCTGTACTGTTCCATAAATGCATTAAATAGAACAGACTAAGATATATTCCAGTAGTTTGTATAATGCATTGAATATTTTATAATGAAGTGATCAATTACTAAAGCCAAATCTGAAATAAAAGATAGGAACTAGTTAATTTCAAGCAAGTTGTTCCTATTCTACAAACACTTGTCAATTGAAAAATTTAAGAGATACGTTTTTACAATTCATAATTATGATGCAAGAAGATGCACATATCTGCATTATCCGGTGATAAGTGTCTCTTCTTGTTCAAAATGTTCCGTGCTGTTGAGACTGCACACTCGAAGCAGGGACGTACCATTTACCATAAAGAGAGGCGGGACGTACCATTTATTAGGGGTGTCATTGAAAATGGCATTTACTACAGACGCTGTCATGAACACAGGAAGCTTGGACTAACACTCGGCATTACACTAAGCTGGTTTTCGACTGAAACTATATAACATGTTTTCGTACATTATTTTATTTATTAAAAGATACCGCTTGCTCTAGTGTTATTTAAATTAAAACAGCTTTGTATGAAATTTAATATAAGATGAATTTTATATAACTTTAGAAGTATCGATACCCCATTTATAGGTATCGATTATAGATCGACATAATTATATCAGCGATATTCTGATTGTCAATGACATCCCGAGTGATTTCACAAGGAGCGTCTTGGGAAGGATTCACACTTATTTGCTTAGGCTTTAAATAACCTGTGTGTGTTGTAAAACGCCTTTCTTATATAATGTGAGCTTTACAAAATTAATAGTTTAGAAAGCATTGAGTGGGTGTTTTTCCCAGCATATATTTTAGCGCATATTCGTGCGGGCAGTCACCGACTGTTTCAGCCCCAACAAATAACTCTACACTTTGAGTTTAGTTGGAATCCTTTCGGCTTTTCCCTTCAGGGGTCGCCACAGCGAATCATCTGCCTCCGTCTCACCCTATCCTTTGCATCTTCTTCTCTTACACCAACGACCTTCATGTCCTCCTTCACCACATCCATGAATCGTCTCTTTGGTCTTCCTCTAGGCCTTTTGCCTGGTAGTTCCAGCCTCAGCATCCTATTACCAATATACTCACTATCCCTCCTCTGTACATGTCCAAACCATCTCAATCTATCCTCTCTGACTTTATCTCCAAAACGTCTTACATGTGCTGTCCCTCTGATGTGCTCATTCCATGAACAAAAAAAAAAAGACTTTTTCCCCATATTGTGTGCTGTTATTGTTACTGAGTTCATGCTTCATCCGTGCTCTTGCCTGGTCGAGAGCTTGTTGATGTCTTCTGAGCTGAGGTTGAAAAGTGATGTTCCTAACCTACTGGATATACATTGCATGAGCTGTTTGAGTGGGTTTAGATGTGTTTTTAATGTACAGTTTATATGGCTCTGTTGGTGAGACATTAAGCAGTTCCTGTGCCTGGAGGAACTACTGAAGGAATTGTTTGACAATATAAATCAAGGTGTTCTCCTGTTCCTCATCTTGGTGACCTCTGATCAGAGATTAATCCAGGAAATGTTTTTATGAGTATAATCAATCATATAGAGCAGGGGTGTCCAGTCTCTTTTGCAAATTATCGATGCGAGTCCTCACCTGTAAGTAAGTACGACAGATGTTTTCTGACATTCCATATCCCGAAGGTCAGAGTAAGTAGCCTAGGCTCGGTCCGACAGAACCCATGCCTTCGGCTGCCACCCAACTCACATTGCACCTGACCCCTAAAACTCCTCCCACGGGTGGTGGGTCCATGGGAGGGCGGACCCATGTCGCCTTTTTGGGCTGGGCCCGGCCGGGCTCCATGGGCAGCAGCCCGACCACCAGGCGCTCGCCGTCGAGCCCCTCCTCTGGGCCTGGCTCCAGGGGGGGAACTCCGGTGACCCGCATCCGGGCAAGGGAGACTGCTTTCTTGTATGTCTCTCAGTCATAAGGGTCTTCTGAATCGCACTTCGTCTGGACCTTCACCCAGGACCTGTTTGCCATAGGGGCATTATGCCCCCGACAACATAGCTCCTAGGATCATTAGGTCACGCAAACCCCTCCACCACGATAAGGTGGTGATTCAGGGAGGGGATTGTTGAGCCTAAGTACTTAAAATCCTCCACCTTTTGTCACACCGACGGCATACCTCACCACTGTCTTACATCTCTCATACATGTCCTGCACCACTCTTACATACTTCTCTGCCACTCCAGTCTTCCTCATACAATACCACAGTTCCTCTCTCGGCACCCTGTTATATGCTTTCTCCAGATCCACAAAGGCACAATGCAGCTCCCTCTGACCTTCTCTGTACTTCTCTATTAACATCCTCAAAGCAAACACTGTATCTGTGGTGCTCTTTCTTGGCATGAAACCAAACTTGTTCACAAATGCTGACCTCTGCCCTTAGTCTAGCTTTCATTATTCTTTCCCATAACTTCATCGTATGGCTCATCAACTTTATCCCTCTGTAGTTGCCACAACTGTACGTCTCTCTTGTTCTTAAAAATGGACACCAACACATTTCTTCTCCATTCCTCCGGCATCCTCTCACTCCCTCAGAGCTTGTTGAATGTTCTTGTCAGAAAATCTACTGCTACCTCCCCTGGACACTTCCACACCTCCATCGGTATGTCATTAGGACCAACTGCCTTTCCACTCTTCATCCTCTTCAGTGCCCTCCTCACCTCACCCTTACTAATCTTTTCTACTTCCTGGTCCTCAACGGTCACCTCTTCTACTCCTTTTTTTTTTCCCTCCCCCTCTTATTTTCCTCATTCATCAGCTCTTTAAAGTACTCTTTCCATCTTCCCAGCACACTTCTATCATCAGTGAATACATTTCCCTGTCTCACTCCAGAATCTCTCCTACTCTTCTAGCTCACATCCTGCCTGTGGGGCATAAGCACTAACAACATTGAACATCACGCCTTCGATTTCTAACTTGAGACTCATCACTCTGTCTGACACTTTATCAACTTCTGTTCGCTCTCTGCCTACGGTCACGCCTCCTACCTCTCCTTCTTCGACTTCTTCGACCCACAGTCGTCCAATTTCCACTAGCAACCTGTTGGTTAACTGCACTGATGGTGGTCATTGTTAACCCGGGCCTCGACCAAGCCGATATGGATTTCTTAGTTTTGACTCGCATATTATTTGTGGCATTGGTTTTACGCCGGATGCCCTTCCTGACGCAACCCTTTGCATTTATCCGGGCTGGGGACCGGCGTGAGGGTGGTCACTGGTTTGTGCTCCTCCCCACAGCTGCATTGAGGTGAACAATGTCCACGATCCAAAAATGCATGGAGCTCCACCAATCATGAGCACCTGTAGAATTCGATTGGGTTATTAAAAAAGAGGCGGGGTACAGCCAAGAGATTTGATGGAACGCAGGGATCGTAGCAGAGTGTAGTATAGATTAACAGGCCATGAGGCACCACTGTAGGGGATCTTGACGAACTTGGAAACGGTTCCCTCAAGATGGGCATCAAATCATAATCGTGGCAAACTTTCTGATAGTCGAAAATCTCCATGACTCAATCGAGCTCCCTCCGGATCATCATGATTCAATACCATGACTCTCCATTCTCCTCACAATTCTGTCAATTCATGGAGATTGTGAATATCATGGCAACAGTGTAAACCCAAGTTTGGAGTATAAGAAGGCAAATGTCCTGACATTACATAGATGGAACACCATGGTGTGAGATGTTGCTGCAAACAATACATCTCGGTCATTTTCCACACTCAAGGACTTTCATGCAAACTTACTGTCCAGAGTGCAAAGGTCCTTTTGTTCCAAGCTGTTATGTAATTTTTTTAATAGGGCATATTGAGCCATAGGAAGTGAAAGTCTGAAATGAAGTTTACTCTACAGCAGGGGTGGCCAACCAGTCAGAACAAGAGATGCATTTTATTTTATACTTTATATTTTTATTATTTTCTTTAATACAAAGAGCCATATTATACACATGGGCACACCTAAACATCACCCACCCCCCTTATCACACACACACACAGGCCTCTGCTCAGACAGATTTCTTGTAAATTCACACACCGATATGATAAAATACTCAGATCTTTGAAGGTCAGAGTGCAGCTGTGATTCAAATGTGATGTTGAGAGACGTGTTAATGTCCGATGTTCTGTGTTCAACAGCGTAGCGGGACAGTCGGATGTCCAATACCATGCGTTTTAGTTTGTTTTCAGGAGACAAGATCTCAACGGTGTCATTGAGGCTTTTTAGAACAAACTCTTCATCATTGTATGGCTGCTTTTTTTTTTTTTTTTTAAACCTGTGTAGTGTTCCAAGCCAGTTGATACGTTGCAATTGTTACGGTCTCGGAGCATTTTGTAAATGTTTGTAAAAACGACCCGCTTTTCTGCCTGACTTTTAAAAGTGAACAACTTGTGCTTGTGAAGTTCAGCCCGTTTTGGAAAGTCCTGTTTGAAGTTAGCATGGAATGAGCTGAAGCAGCTCTAAAGATTTGAAGCTTTGAAATGCGCTAATGATGTCTGACGTATAAGGAAGAATAGCTTTCCATTATGTTTAACTACAACAAAAAACCTCTCCCACTCTTTTAAAAACATCCAGGATTCATCTTCATATTTTTTTCATTTTGCTGTGCATTTTTTTTTTTTTTTTTTTTTTTTTTTTCCCCCCTGTCGTTTCCTTGAAATGAATTTATTTTTTCCAAGTACTTTTCCAGGCAGTCATGCCCTGTACGAACCATGATTAATGAACATACTCGAAGCCTGGTATCAGCAGAGATCGTTTTTTGCTGTAACCCTTGTTTGGTTCGTAATGCTGTTACAGTAGAAAAATGTATTGCATTGAGATTTGCAGTTGCACACGGATATTTTCCTGTTACCCGGTTGTAAACCTGACCTTGTTCTGCTTCCTGTCTTATCCAGGCTTTATGGTTTCAAGATCCACCCAATGGCATACCAGTTACAGCTGCAGGCAGCCTCCAGCTTCAAGAGCCCCGTCAAGGCCATCCGCTAAAATATGGAAAGAAGGGAAGGAAGGAGAGATGAGGACGAGAATCTTTTGCATTATGTCGCTCTTCACCAGGAGACGGCATTGTTTTGTCTTAGGTTTGGATAACAGAAATGTTTCAGTATAGAGAGAGTGAGATAATAGAAAACATGCTCACGTCCTTTGGATAATGTTTTCTCTCTCTCTCTCTCTCTCACACACACACACACACACACATACAGAGTATGGGAATGCCATGTTGTTGTTGGTGTTTCCTTGTAAAAATGTCCCCTCTTTAAAATTTAATGTATCAGCAGCAGTTCTATTAATAACCAATGGATTAATTGTGGGTGTGGTCATGTCATCACAAAGGCAGTGCATCTCACCAATCTTAGTGCAAGACTGGACTAGGTCAGTGTTTCCCCTCCACACACACCTTGTGCATGTGTTTCCTCCTTACAACCCTTTCTGAAGCAGCTGGAGACCGTTGGAGACTAAAAAACAGCAATCAGAGTGATTAGTCTACTTCTGGATCCTGGTGGTTTCCCTATTGTCCTCAATTCAAAAAAATTCCTCAAAAAAAAAAATCGTAACCTCGAAATCCGGTAAATGCATGTTCTTTAAAACCAACCGTCTCTGCTTCTGTCAGTCCAGAGTGAGCGAGGGCGGCCGCCACTGTCCACTCATCTCCTGCCAGCGTTCCTCATGTCATTATTTATTCAATCGTCCACATTTTGGAAATGTCCCCCCCCCTTCCTGTTCTTAGATGAGCATCTCTGGGTTTCATAGAATGGCATGTGACTGCGGGATAAATCAACTGAATGCGTTGACTATAATTATTGTCACTCTTAATGGTTTTTTTTTGTGTCATCTGTGATTTATTTTTTGCCCTTTAGACCTGCTGAGGAACCAGGGTTCAGAATTCAAAATAAACTTTTTCTTTTCCTATAGTTTTCCGACTTCTTCATCTTGGTGTCAACTGGAACTGTGATTTGTGGTAAAGATAAAATGTACAGTAAACCTCATTAAGATGAACATTTCAGCACACGAATTGGATTTAACCAGTTGCAAGTCGGTTTTACGCATTCAGTCTTCATTAAATATTACCAAGCACTGTTGCTTGGTAATATTTAACGAACCTGAATGCAGGCTCTGCCAGATCCAGAGATATGAAGTGGTGATTATGCTGTTTGGGTTAAAAACCACCCCGCTGGAAGAGGCTCTGCTTCAGATCCCTGTCGATCAGCCTGCTGGCCTGGGTGGCGCTGCACATTGGGGTTTTCCAAATACAGTGGTACCTCACCTTACGAAATTAATCCGTTCCAGAGCTTTTTTGTAACCAGCATTTTTCGTAAGTTGAACCGCATTTTACATGTAAACGCGTGATTCGTTCCAAGGCTCCCAATACTACCCCTAAACTCTTTAAAAAATTATAAAAGCATACCTCTTCTTCAATATTGTACCGATGGTAGACGGGTTTGGCTATATTCCTTTGTGATATCACTCGAGCCAGTTTCTTCTCACTGTGTGTGTGTGTTCGCGCATATTGATCATGTCTTTTTAGCGGAGTTATAATCTTACAGATGTTTATGGACGATTAAAAGCCTGAGTCAAAAAATAAATCATAAAACAACAGTAACTCTGTCCTTTACACGAAAAGCATCATGGTGGATTCAGCTCTATAATAGGCAATGGGAGGTAGATGCGTCATTCCTCCTATGCAATGATGTCCAAGATGGCGTTTGAGTGAAGGTGACATGAACGGCAGCTCAGTTTGTTAGCCAATGGGAGGCCAGTGGGGCGGGATGTTTGAATGTCATTGATGGGAGAGCAGCTCATGCATTGTTTGAGTGGCTCGTTTAAATTTTTAAGATGGCGCTTTCATAACGTGAACTTGTTTCGTATTCAAACACAAAAATTTTAGGAAAATGCTTTTCGTAACCTGAATTTTTCGTTTGGTGACGCTGTACATTTCTGTCTCTTGTTTTGTGTCTAATCTGTCCTGTCAAGCCAAACTGCAAAATCATTGTTTTGAGAAAAATGGCCTCAAGGTTCATTGACGACCTGCATTTTGCATATTTTACTGTTTTGGCACATTATATTCCATGTGCAGTACCTGATTACCTTTTCCTTCATAAGCGGATCTAGTGGCCAAGAGTCAGAAAAGTAGGATTTTGGCACACAGTATTGCAGTTACTGCAGTCTGGGGTGATACTTTTCAACACTAAAATCCATTTGATACTTTTATCAAGCTCTTTTGCAGTCATTAAAGTCTTAATATAATAGCTAAACTGAATTGTATTTTAGGTAAAGATGGGATGCCTTCAGTTTTCACATTGTGTGTTGAGGATATTGAGGAGGAAACAGAAATCCAATGTACTGTAAGCATACCTGCCAACTTTTGAAACCTGAAAAGCCACTAGCTGGCCGGGGTCTAGGGGCCACAGGCCCCAGTAGGTTTAGGACAATGTCCTGGTGGGGGGTTCAGGGGGGCAAAGCCCCCCGAGGCTAAATGATTCTTTGCATTAAATCAAGTTAGAATGTGGCGAAGAACCTCATCTTTAATAATCATGTTTCCATTTTCCTCAAACTGTCAAAGCAGAAATGCTGATGGAAAAGATCAAGGACAAACTTTCGGGTCCATATCCTTTCAGAATTTTTTTGGGGCATAATCATGCAATCTTGTCAGCATAGAGTGCAGTTAGCGTAATTTTCATCCTGTATTAAACATATAATAATTCCTGTAAATGCTTTGGAGTATTCTTCATGAAAAGACTGTAACTTTCATTTAGGTTTCCTACTGTGATTTTTAAAAATTTCTCTGGCAGATTCCATTACGAAAACGTACCGACACAAAGCTGACCCATCTAATTCCGTCGCGATTCCAATGTAAAACAAAGGACGACCTCTCACACATGCGCAATACACCTACTGGAAGTTACATTAGCAGCATGCACTACCGCTTTTCTTATAAATTTAGATACGGTTCTCGTTGATCTCAATTTGTTTTGTTTTTTGTTACTATTTTGAATTTTAGATTGATGTTAAAAATCGTAATTTTTAATACAACCGTAACCCGGAGTGGGATAATGAAAACTAATCATTATGGCAAAACCGGACTAGTTGGCAGGTATATGCAAGTCAATTGCTGTTCATGTCTCGACTTTAACATATCATGTGAATCTGCTGACAATGTGTCACGTATTTTGTGCAAAACCTTTTGAACATCACACTTGATACAACACAGTATTGCTTATCGTATAGTAAGGTGGTGGCCTTTGTAGTTTTTTTTTCAGGTAAAAGTTCAGACTAAAATTCTTACAAAATTCACCGCATGCCTTCAGAAGCTCAAAACAGTTACAGTAATGTATTTACTTTCCTCTTATCAAATTCCACAGTATACAACACCATGTATTCTGCTACATAAATATAACGTATATCATCTCCGTGTGGGAGGGTGGTAGAAAAAGTAATTGCACTGCTATGTTACTTTTTGATCACATTAACACACGCTGAGAATTTTATGATTTAAGTGGCACATTTTTCACTCTCGGAATGGTAAGGGGTCATGGTAATGGTTTCTGCAGATCCGTAACTGAAATTATATAAAAGAATCTTAGAATCATTCTTCAGAAGGGTTAATGTTTGAATAATAAAAAGACACTTTGGCAGTCACGTGAAGCAATGGAAAAGAAAGACCAAAAGAATCATATTTACTACTGTTCAAAGTTTTAACATAACACATTGAACAAGTGAGCAAGAGAGAAAACACACCTTTACAAAGCACGGTTCACTTACATTTTTGTCTAGTCTGTACGATTAAAAAAAAAAATGTCACTCGCCAGACAGTATTTAGCTTGGCTCGGAGCACGCACTTGACCCACCTCTGTAATACTTGAATTATGTTAAAAAAAAAAAACTTTTCTTTTCTTTCTGTTCTTCTACAGTATAAGCATTTGCCTCCGGCTCAATGGACATTGTGTTGATTTCCTGACATCCAGCTCCAGGGCTGCCAATCCAGGAACGTACCATTTTATACTCGTTAAACCAAAAATTAGTATTCGTATTAGACAAAATTAGTACTCAGGTTCCACAAAATTCCATATATGGACATACAGGTTATCGTAAAATTTTACAGCGTTTTTGATTAATAATGAAACAGCAGATCTGCAAAAACCAGGTTTGATAGAATTCTACTGGCGTTATAATATAGAATATAACGTCAATTATTATTATTGTGCACGACTGAATGATATTCGAGATCAGCATTTACAAATAACGAGAGTTTGGGACAAGAAAAAAAAATTATAAAGTAGGCAAACTGGTCACTAGCTGGCTACGTCTGCCTCCCTTTATATGCGTTTTAATATAAAAAATGTCCGTGTATCTGTCATGCTTTGTGAAACGGATAAGTTGTTGAATATTCCGATAAAAATTCTCGCTTTCTTTTTGTCAACATTTGTGTTTCCCCAAAACCGTTCAATGATTGGCTCTGGTCATCACGGAGTGCATGTAAGATGGTTACTGATTCATGGAAATTGACCTACCTTGCTGCCAATTAACGAGTCACGAAAAATCCCGTGAGATTATTGCGACACTTGGCTTTGCCAGGAAGGGAAACACATCACATTTGATGCGATTCAGATAAAATATTGTCAAATAAAATTGAAGGGAGCAAATTTTCCTGAAAGTTTGAAATTCATATTAATGTCTGAATGAATCGTATTGCCGTATTTTATTTTTTGTATGAACACGGATAAATTCATACAAGTTGGCAGCCCTGCAGCTCTCATTTATTGAATACTTGTAAGAATTAAGTAAATCTACCGGGAAAAAAAAAAAACTCCAAACATCTTTTAAAACCCCATTCTGTATATGAAATTGTTTATTGAGAATATTTATTAAATACTCAAACATTCCAGCAATCAGATGTACAGTCTTTAATAGTGCGTGTTGAAACCAGGCTGATGAAACTCCTGATGCTGCCGGCTGATGTTTAAACAGGAATGATGTCTGATTTTACGCCTCAAGCTCAAAGTCAAAGTACTGAGGATCGAAGTAGTGAATTCTGACGTACCCGTCCTCACCGCCGCTGCTGTAACTAAACACCAAAAACAAAATAGCAAACAATAAATCACATTCAGCTGACACGCATTTTTAATAAACCAAAATATTGAGTTAAAATAAATAGAGTAACGATACAACCATCCTGTTCAAGGAAACATTCCAGATATCAGGCTACATTGCACCAGTCAACCACCAGTGCACATGCACCAGGCATGTAAAGGTTCGAAAAGTCAAAAAATGAGTGCAGTACTAAAATATTGTGAGCACCAGTGTGAATCCATCTACTTTAACATTATAATGAATGTCAGAATTCTGGTATTAAAAATGTCCCACTTTAGCAACATATTCGAGCTTCCAGGCAGTCCACAAGCTTATTAAAAAAAACAAAACAATTAATTTCACACTGGGATGATTCAAAAAAAAAAAAAAAAAAAAAAGCACGCCGCAGCACTACGATTTATGAGAGATCCGGATATAAAAAGAAAAAGACAGGAGACAAAACTTGAAGGAAAATTTCACGATGCCTTGTGGTGGTGCATCAAGGTCTGTTTGCTCTACTATGATTCTTATGTTCCATCACAATGGGTGTCCAACTGTAATAAATCAGGAAAATCACGGAAAAATTTGAGATAGTCAAAAATTGTACCACAATCAATGCGTCACAATTCCATCAAATTCCCTCAAGATCATCCCGGTTTGATCCCAGGATCCTCAAACGATGGCGGTCTTAGACATCGTGTCCCAGTGTACAGTGTAAACACAAGAAGAACTAACGTGCTAAATATTACACATACAAACTCGCATTTCATCGGCATTAGAAACAGTGCAGGAGTTAATATTTAAAAACAACCACAAAAAATGGTTTCCTGTTAGAGAAACAAGATTATTAAGCATCAATTATTTTCTTTGTTAATGAGCATCATGTTTAATATTAGATGTAAAACAAAAGGATCATCTGTTATAGGAGTCCCCGAGTTGCTGCCATAGGAACGGTAATACTGTCGAAACCACCTTCCAAGCACAGGGATCCCTCACTTTCCGTGGTTAATTAGGACCAAGATCCCCCCCGTGACCGCCAAATTCCACGAAGTAGATTAACCCCCCGACTGACGTATACGTACATGTATATAATGAAATACATATTCAATGCTATAAATGCTTATGCATTATTTTAAATGTTATTATTATAAGATTTAAATAAAATATAAATTCACACACAGACGCAAACCTCAAAAATCTAAGTAGTTTTGATGGGGTGTGTTTTTTGGGAATTTTTTTTTTTTTGCATAATTGGCCTTGTTTTGTGGCGTTTTCCTTAATTTCGGTGAATATTTATTAAAAAAAACAAACAAAAAAAAAACAGGATGCACTGAAGCTGCATGAATTGTAGCGCGAAGTAGTGAGGGATCTCCTTAATTCCACACAACACTGGTTAGTGAAGGAGAATCAGGAATTAGAAAGCATGTTACCTTCAAAGTACTTTTACAATAACAAAGAAATCTTAACGGGTTTTCAGGCGAGCGAGTGATATTTTTATGCTTTGTCAGAACACGCACTCTTACGACACACTAGAAGCAGGGACGTACCATTTACTAGGGGTGTCATTGAAAATGGCATTTACTACAGATGCTGTCATGAACACAGGAAGCTATAATGTTAAGTATCTATCCCTTTTATAGGTATTGATTATCGATCGACAATTATATCGGTGATATTCCGATAGTCAATGACATCCCTAGGAGATACCTTTTGCCATCTGGATGAAATGCCACACAGTTGATAGGGCCAAAGTGGCCCTTCACTCTTCCAAACTCCTCTTCATAGGCTGCGTGGAAAAACCTGTTTATAAAAAAAAAAAATCAGGAAATTATTTCTAGCTATGGTCACCTCTGGTTTGCTCATTAGGGAAAATGTTATGAATTTATAGGAAGCACTATACATACACACTATTCGAGTTACGACCACCCATACTTGTGAGCACGTCTCGCTGATGCCTATTATGAGTTTACTGTATATGTCTGGCAGATCAGCGCGTAAGATCGTTGTGGCTGCGCAGCATCCCAGCATCTCACACAGCATTCTACCGCTACACTCAGTGAGTAGATACCGTCGCAGTAACATCTTTTACAGTACAATTTTACATTCATTTACTGTACACCGTTACCATGGCCCCCGAAGTCAGATTCATCAGATGGCGATTCTACCAAGAAAACAAGGAAGGCACTGTCATCGGAGATGAAGATGAAAGTGATAAAGCGGTATGAAGGAGGGAAAAAAGTAAATTCCATCGCTCGAGATCTCCGTCTCTCCCACTCCACGGTGTCCACAATTTTGAAGGACAAGGACCGCATTAAGGAAGCGGTGAAAGCAGCAGCCCCAATTAAGTCAACCATCACCACAAAACAGCATTTTGGGCAGTGGTGCTCTGGTGGTATAGGCACTGGTCACTGATCCTAAGGTTGGAGGTTCGAGTCCCACTCTCCATAAGGTTGTCACTCACCCATCTATGGTGAGAGATGCATGTAAAAGAACCATTGCTGACTTTCGTAAAGAGTTTCGCAAAGCCGTCAGCATTTTTCTGTCTCTTGCTAAAGGGTTGTGTCAGGAAGGGCATCCAACATATAAAACGTGGAATCCTTTGCTGTGGCGACCCCTGATAAAGAGAAAAAGCCGAAAGGAAATCTCTCATCTCCTCATCACAAAACAGCGTGAAAGACCGATTGCAGAGATGGAAAAGTCGCGATACACGTGGTTGGAAGAAAATGGGCAAAGAAATGTGAACGTGGTGTTGCGAGCGGTGCGAAGTAAGGCTACGAGCTGATTTCACCTTTGAAAGAACGTGCCGGATGAAGGATACGCTTCACATGAATTCATAGCGAGTGTTGGGTGGTTTCGGTTTTGTTGTGTTAAATATCCGAATTACAACTGGTTGGTCGGAACTCGAATAGTGATTGTGTATATATAAAAACTAAAACACATATACCAACCTGGCTTCAAATTTGCCGATCCGAGTGGAAGTGGTTGTGACCTCCATGGCTTCCTGACCTCCTCCCATGACCACCTGGAAGTAACAACAACTAAGACTCATCAGACCCAGGCACGATAAAAATTTTAATGCCACAAACAAAACACATTTAGAAAAAATACATGAAGTAGAATCAGTTAATGTTTCGAAACCAGTCAGTACAAACTTATTTCTCAGAAAGCTGTAATTCTAATGACGCGGTGGGTGAAAACCTTTTAAATCCACATCATAACCTGAAGATTATTTGTGATCTCAGAGGTACATGCTGGGTCACTTAAACAACTTACGTGGTCCATGATGGGAGAGATGGCGGCAGAGTTTACGGGTCGCTCGGTCTTGAAGGTTTTAATGTGTTCTAGTGAAGTCGAATCAAAAAGCTGCGTAAAGACCAAAAGAAAAAGGTCAGCAGAGAAGTTTAACACCACAGAAATGTGTGCAGTGGTTAGGGTGCTGGGCTTATAATTCAGAGGACATGGGTTCGAAACCCGTTAGACCCTAATCGTGCCGAGGCCCCTGGGCACATGACTGCAAAAGAAAACACAAACCTTTGCAGCACAGTCTTTAGATGCTGTGATGACCGTTGTGAGGTCAACAGATGTCTGGATGTCGTTGATTTGCTTAGTGTGCTCCTTCACTTTAGTCAGGATATCCCCAGACTGCATGAGTGTGAGCACACACACAGACACAAACACACACAGACACACAGTTACTACAAACTGAAACCTCACAGTAGACACTATCAGTTAAAATACAAAATATGATTTTACACACACACACACACACACGCCTCGCTTTACGTTTATTCACATTACGGTTTTTTTCGATTTCATGTTTGAACTGACTGTAAAAAAAATAAAAAAAATTTTTTTTGTAAGTCAGATTTTGAGTTTAGCACGCTCTGTAGTACGTAGACGTAGTACTCTACTTACGCATGACGCTGCGTCCATTGTTTACAAACGACAGACTGAATGTGCCCCTCCTTCTTCCCAGTTCATTGCGTGTTACCCTTGTGTTAAGACGTCGTCTCTGTGATCTTTGTGTTTACACTGTTTTGCCGACTTTTGTAACCCTAAGCAAATATGGTTGGGTCAGAAACGTAAGCCTACTAATGATAGTGGTAATCAGAAAAAACGGCAAGCCATCTCGTTAGAAATGAAAATGGCTAACTGGGTTATCAAAGGTGGGCCATGTCTCACTGTCTATGGTGAGAGACATGTAAAAGAACCATTGCTGACTTTCGTAGAGTAGCTGCAAAGCTGTCAGCGTGTTTCTGTCCCTTGCTAAAAAGGGTGACAGGAAGGGCATCCGATGTAAAAAAAATCTAAGCCAAATCAAAATGTGCGATTCAGATGATTCGCTGTGGCGACTCCCGAGAACGTGAAAAAGCCGAAAAGAAAGAAAGAATGCATGTATACATCAGTTGGGGGGGTGATCCTACTTTGTGGAAATCGGAGATATATTTATATACACACACACACACACACACATATATACATACATACACATACATATATACATACACACACACACACACAGTACAGTGGTACCTCGCTATCGAATGCTTTGGAGGTCAAACAAATTGGAATTCGAACAAAAAATCCTGTCTTTGAAGTCGAACAAAATTCGGAAGTCGAACTCGAAAAACGCGTGAGAAAAAACGAGACCGAGAGTGAGGAAAAGTACGCGACTTTCGGAAATCGGTCTCTTCTGACTCGACTCGACCACTGTGTGTGTGTGTGTGTGTGTGTGTGTGCTTGCTCCTGTTCTACAAAGTACAGTACCGTGTTTTTTGTTTCCTCGATTACATTAGCGAATAAACATGTCTCCAAAGAAAGTTACTAAAAAAAGGTCAGCTGTGTGGAAAACTGTTGCGTTTAAGAAAGAGCTGATAGCTAAGCATGAATCAGGCGTGCGCATTACTTATCTTGCTAAGGAATACGGCATGGCTAAATCAACGATATGCGCGATCCTGAAGAACAAAGAGAGTGTTAAAGCCAGTGATGTGGCGAAAGGCTCGAGGGTTATCAGCAAACAAAGACCACAAGTGCTGGAGCAGGTGGAAAAATTACTGCTCCTATATATAAACCAGCAGCAGTTAGCAGGAGATAGTGTTAGCGAGGATGTGATCTGCTGCAAAGCTCATGAAATCTACGATGATTTGATGAAAAAAGACCCGAGCTCGAATACTGAAGGGTTCCACTTTAAAGCAAGTCGAGGCTGATTCGAAAATAAACAAAAAACAAACAAAAAATACACAAAATAAATTAATCTATTGTGAATTTTGTGTGTTTGTCCTGTTGTTTCACATTTAATATACTATTTGATATATAAATGACATTATGAAATAACATTATGTTTAAAAAAGGTAGTTTTCTAATGTCTTGGAACAGATTAAACCCGTTTACATTATTTGTAATGGGAAAAGCGGATTTGGAATTCGAACAAATCGGAATTTGAACAGCCTTCTGGAACGGATTAAGTTCAAGAACCAAGGTACCACACACACACACACACACACACACTTTATTCAAGTAACTAATCTAACCTTTGCACTAAACTGGTTGATTTCGCCATTTTCATGTCCAGCGATCACAAACTCTCCCAGTGGCCCCCACACTGCACTTGTGATCTTTGATTCGCTGCATGGCACCGACAGATACGACTGATTATCCTCTGGGGACAGAAGGGGGAGAAAAAAAATAAAATAAATTAAAAAAAATAAGTGGCACAATGCAAAAGAACAATGATGCACCATTGTAAAAGCTCTCCGACCCTTATTCACCAGCATCCTCCAGTTCCATCAGATGAATATCCTCACCAATTATTTTTCAAAACCCGTGGAATCATTAATGTCTGCTCCTGTTGACGCTTACCAATCTGTTGTGGGTCTCGCAGATCAAAGAAGTTCAGATAACACTGGTAGCCCATCTGTTTGTCTGTGGAGAACATAATGATGTTCCCGCTGAAGTCGAAGCCGCATGTCCTCACTGCCGAGTTGGTTTCGAGTACGGCAAGCTGTTTGCCTGAGGAAGAAAAGGGCTGACCCTTAAACATTTTACAGCATCAATTTGTTTCAAATTAAATACTTGATCAGGTTTAAGACGTCAAACTTATTATCTCAATGAGCAAGTCAACATTCCGGCATGTTGCCAGAATATACTATGCGGTGCTGCCAAAAATTTAGCAATCACAAATGCTAATGTAACGCAAACCAGCTAACTAATGTAATTCATAAAAAGCTCAAACACAACTCATGCTTGGATCCCTCCCAGAATTTCCAAGAGCTTATAAGAAACTGGACTGTCACCACAAAATGAGTTGTAAGTCACTGAATTGACGATATCATGCACATATAAATAGAGGTTCTGGGCTTTGTACACCATAACCTTCCGGCTCATCACAGCTGGAGCTCATCTCAGTTCCTGTCGCATGGACTAGCGTCCCATCCAGGAGGAGTTGTCCTCCTAGTCTCTTCACGCTATGGAAACTGGGGATAAGCACCGGCCTGATGAGGCCACGATGGCTCGGGTGTAAAAAGCCCAGCAGACGTTACCTTATATATACAGTACGTATACATATACACAAATGAAACTCTTGAGTGTGTCGGACCATAGTAGAGTTCATAATAGAATTAGAACAGAAAGTAACCAACCCGTCTCACAGTCCCACAGTCGGCAGCTGTTATCAGCAGATCCAGTCAACACGTGCTTCGTGTCCCCTTTCAGTTTATTAAGAAAAATTTAGAGAAAGCACTCTTGTATAAATAAAACTGTCCACAAGTGTACAAAAAACAAACAAAAAACTCTCCTCCCAGTGACAAAATCAAAGACTGGGTGTGGTTCAGTCTCACTCTGAGAATGGGTCGGTCAGTGAAGCATTAAGCATTAATATTATTTAAAAGAACGCTGAGCAGGCTCCTTCTTAAAATAAGTCTTATACTTTTCTGTGTTGCTGTCATTTTTGCAAATTAAAACTATGACAAAAGAACAATATAATGAATAAAAAAAACGAAAATCCCACAAAGGGAGTGATGCTTAGTCTACCCAACCCGTTAACACATCTGGCTGCACCCCATCCCTTGCTTCGTGGGATAGATATTCTTTTTCTTTATAAAAATACAAGAAGGACTCAAACACATTCATTCATTTTCTGAACCTCTTAATTCTAATAAGGATCGCAGGGAGGCTGGCGCCTATCCCAGCCATCTCCGGGCGAGAGCAGAGTACACCTTGGACGGCTTTCCAGGCCATCGCAGGGCAGGAAGATGCTGATGGCTATGCAGCTCCTTTTGTTGAAAGTCAGCAAAGGTTCTTTTCCAGCCTCGCACCATAAACAGTGAGAGACATGGCCAGCCTTTGATAACCCAGTTAGCTGCACGGGGGGGGGAGAGATCCGTGGAGAGTGGGGCTTGAACCCCCAGTCAGTGATCCAGCACCTTTACCACCAGGCCACCACTGCCTCAGGCCTCAACTCAGATTAGTGTGCTGGGTCAGTATTTGGCATCTCTGTGTCTCTAACAGTGCAAAGCTGTTTTCATGTAACACACTGAAGGATACAATCAACATCCACACACCACACAGCTCCAGTGTGGCCGTTGTAAGTACCAAGTCTTTCACCATTCACCGAGTACCACACGTTGACAAACTGCGGAGAGAAAAATCAGAAATAAAACAAATATCCCACAAAAATGCATGACAATAAATAGACTGGAGAACACATGTGGAGTTCACACCACATTTAAAGCACTTTGCTTGTTCCTTGCTGTGTATGTGTCTGTGTCCATTACTTAACACCATTACAGTGGTACCTTGACTTACGAAATTAATCCATACTGAGGGCGAGCTCGTAAGTCAATATGTTCGTTAGATGAAACAAACATTCCCATAGCAAATAACAGAAAACCAATTAATCCGTTCCAACCCCCTCCCAAACTCATAACCTGACACCAACACGTATATTTCACCTAATATATTGAAGATAAACATGTAAAAACAATAAATATTTCATAATAATAATACATGATTCATAATAATAATAAAACAAGAATAAACAATAAGTCAACTAACCCTTCCGATCATCGACTGTGGCAAAGATGTCATGTGGGCAGGTATGAGGTGGTGCATAACAGGAGGAGGAGAATTTTGTGCGTGTGCACGCTACGAATGCCAGCGAGGAAAGGCTCGTGATGAACTCTCACAAGGCCAGTCCTTCGAAAATAGGGGAACATGCTTTTTTGCCATCCTGTACTAGAATTAAATGCAATTGCACATACTCTACAGTCGGTGGCAATGGAGCTCTCATTGTCATGCTATGACGTATGGAAAAATCACCGAGCAAACGATATGAAGTGCAGTAAACAGTCGCAGGGCGCCGGGGGTGTGAAATGTTTCTTTTTCTTCCTATAGGGGGCGTCACACTGCACAAGGCATTCTCGAAGCACGGAGGAATTCACGCAGAAGAATACAAGGCTAATTGGCCCGGAAAAGCCATTTCCCCAGCAGAGCTTGTAAATCTAAAAATTTTGCTCATTGGATGGGGCAGATTTTTGGTGGGATCGAAGCTCATATGGAAAATTCATTATAAGACACCCGTAAGTCAAGGTACCACTGTATAGTTATGATACTCAATATTCCTGTAAGGAAAATACTATAAACACCTTTTTTATGTGCATTGTTTATCTTTTTTTCGTTTTTGCACTCTATATACTTGACATCATATTTGTATACAGCCACTCCCTGACTTACGTTTTTGTTTCCGGATGGCTGAACATAAGTTGACAAATGAACGTGTTGTTACTGTATGTTCCAGTGACATAACGTTCATACTGTACTGTCTGTCTTCCTTTCGGCTTTTTCCCTTTTACTCGGGAGTCGCCACAGCGAATCATCTGATTCGCACGTTTGATTTGGCAGAGGTTTTTACGTCGGATGCCCTTCCTGTCACAACCCTTTTAGCAAGGGACAGAAACACGCTGACGACTTTGCAGCTACTCTTTACGAAAGTCAGCAATGGTTCTTTTACACCATAGACAGTGAGAGACATGGCCCGCCTTTGATAACCCAGTTAGCCGCACTGGGGGGGGCAGTGACAACCTTGTGGAGAGTGGGACTCGAACCCCCAACCTTTGGATCAGCGATCCAGCGCCCTATACCACTAGATCACCACTGGCCCTTCATACTGTACTATACACCCATAAATACCATTACCATATCTCAAAACACCCCTAAATCAATTATTATAAAACATAACATTGTAAAATAATATCAAATAATATCAACATTAATTGCAAATAAATTAAATTCAAGCAAAAATAATTTCAAATAGATAAATTTTAATCAAATTCACTCATCAAATACAGTATCAAATATAACCTTTTAACATCCACCAACCAGTTTCTCTCCCTTACGCCGGTCCCAAGCCCGGATAAATGTAGAGGGTTGTGTCAGGAAAGGGCATCCGACATAAAACCAATGACAAACTTTATCATGCAAATCACAGGTTTTACCTGCATACCGGATCAGTTGAGGCCTGGGTTAACAATGACCACCATCAGTGCCGTTAACCTACAGGGTGCTGGTGGAAATTGGACTACTGTTGGTCGAAGAAGAAGAGGCGGGAGGCAGAGAGAAGAGAAAAGGCATGAGTCTAGGACTGAGAGTGGGGACTTTGAATATTGGAACTATGACAGGAAAAGATAACGAGCTGGCTGACATGATGCAGAGGAGGAAGGTGGACATACTCTGTGTTCAGGAGACCAGGTGGAAAGGTAGCAAGGCTAAAAGCTTAGGAGCAGGGTTTAAGCTGTTTTATCATGGTGTGGATGGGAAGAGAAATGTGAGCTAGAAGAGAAGGAGAGATTCTGGAGTGAGTTAGATAAAGTGATGCAGAGTACCCCCAGAGGTGAAACTGTGGTCATTGGTACAGACTTCAACGGACAACTTGGTGCAGGCAACAGAGGGGACGAGGAAGTGATGGGCAGGTTTGGTATCCAGAACAGGAACTCAGGACAGATGTTGATAGATTTTGCAAAAAGGATGGAAATGGCTGTGGTGAATACTTTTTTCCAGAAGAGACAGGAGCATAGGGTGACGACAGCGGTAGGCTACATCTTGCGTGGATGATGTAATCTTAAGGAAGTCAGTGACTGCAAAGTAGTAGTGGGTGAGCGTGTTGTCAGACAGCATAGGATGATGGTGGTGTGCAGGATGATGCTGATGGTGAGGAAGGTGAAGAAGGCAAAGGCAGTGCAGAAGACAAAGTGGTGGAAGCTGAAAAAGGAAGTTTTGTGTTGTCTTCAAGGAGGAGTTGAAACAGGCTTTGGGTGGTCAGGAAGTGCTTCCAGATGACTGGACACCCACAGCAAATGTGATCAGGGAGACAGGTAGGAGAGTACTTGGTGTGTCCTCTGGAAGGAAAGTAGATAGGGAGACTTGGTGGTGGAATGAGGAAGCGCAGGAGTGTGTGCAAAGCAAGAGGTTAGCTAAGAAGAAGTGGGACATTGAGAGCACCGAAGAGAGTAAACAGGAGTACAGGGAGACGAAAAGTAAGGCGAAAGTAGCGGTGGCTAAGGCCAAACAGAGGGCATATGATGACTTGTATGCTAGGTTGGACAGTAAGGAGGGAGAAAATGATTTATACAATTGGCACAGCAGAGAAATAGAGATGGGAAGGACGTGCAGCAAGTTGGAGTGATAAAGGACAGAGGTGTGCTGGGAAGATGGAATGAGTACTTTGAAGAGCTGATGAATGAGGAAAATGAGAGAGAAAAAAAAAGTAGAAGACGTGACCATTGAGGAGCAGGAAGTCGCAAAGATTAGTAAGGGTGAAGTAAGGAGGGCACTGAAGAGGATGAAAAGTGGAAAAGCAGTAGGTCCTGATGATATACCTGTGGAGGTATGGAAGTGTCTAGAAGAGGTAGCAGTAGATTTTCTGACAAGATCTTTCAACAAGGTCTTAGAGAGTGAGAGGATGCCAGAGGAATGGAGGAGAAGCGTGCTGGTGCCCATTTTTAAGAACAAGGGAGATGTGCAGAATTGTGGCAACGACATAGGGATAAAGTTGATGAGCCATACAATGAAGTTACGGGAAAGAATAGTGGAAGCTAGACTAAGGGCAGAGGTCAGCATTTGTGAACAAGTTTGGTTTCATGCCAAGAAAGGATGTTAATATATTGGATAGGATCAGAAATGAGTACATCAGAGGGCCAGCCCATGTCAGATGTTTTGGAGACAGTCAGAGAGGGTAGATTGAGATGGTTTGGACATGTACAGAGGAGGGATAGTGAATATATTGGTAGTAGGATGCTGAGGTTGGAACTACCAGGCAGAAGGCCTAGAGGAAGACCAAAGAAGAGATTTATGGTGAAGGAAGACATGAAGGTCGTTGGCGTAAGAGAAGAAAATGCAGAGGACAGGGTGAGATGGAGGCAGATGATTTGCTGTGGCGACCCCTGAAGGGAATAGCCGAAAGGAAAAGAAGATTCTCTATGATGCGATCTTTCTGCTTGTAAATGGTTCCGATGGTTGACGGATGGTCACTTTACATGAAGCTGAGCCAAGTCGCATTACATGAAGCCGAGTCGAGTCACTTTACATGAAGCTTAAAACAGCCAATCAACGCTTACAATAAGTGAGGCGCTCAACACCAAAAGTAGTGCACTTGCTTGTGCTTGAGACAAAGCGCAGGTTATACGGACTTCCGGTCTTTCAAGTGAGCAAGGGCGCTGTTGAATACTCGTTTAGTACTCAGCCTACAATGATGTGAATCACCAGCAGAGCGGAGAGCTCTTTCTTTTCTGGATTCGGGTTTTCATTCATTTTACAACTCTTTTTGCTTAACTGAGTATGCATAGTAGATTGCGCTGATCTGAGCAGATAGTTAATTCATCTCTGTGTATGAGACTTGCACCCATGCTAGTAGGCTTACGCTTCTGACCAACCATATTTGCTTTGGGTTAAAAAAGTCCGCAAAACAGTGTAAACACAAAGATCACAGAGACGAAGTCTTAACACAAGGGTAACACTAGTCTTTCTCAAAAAATTAGCATATCGTGATAAAGTTCGTTATTTTCTGTAATGTACTGATAAAAATTAAACTTTCATATATTTTAGATTCATTGCACACCAACTAAAATATTTCAGATCTTTTATTGTTTTAATACTGAAATGTTATCAATACATTACAGAAAATAATGAACTTTATCACAATATGCTAATTTTTTGAGGACTAGTATATAACTGAACTGGGAAGAATTAGGGGCATGTTCAGTCTTGTTTGTAAACAATGGACGCAGCATCATTACGTCATCGTACTACGTAGGTATGTCTAAACTCAAAATTTGACTTTTTTTTTTTTTTTTTTTTAAAACCAAACAAACAAAAAAACGTAAAACAAATGAACACAAGTCAGGGAGCTTCTGTACTCAAGATTCATCAGTGGAGTCACTATAAAACTCCTAGTTTAAGTTGTACCAAAAAACTAATTTAAGACTTTATTAAACTCAATTTGACCCCTCGTTTTGTCCCACATACCTGGTCCTTGGCCACAGAGAACAGCAGGTCCCCCTCTCGGTTGTATTTAATTTGAGTAATGGACCGCTCATGGCCCTGCAGAAGAATGGGTTTCTGTTTAAAAGAAAGAAAACAGTATTAAAACCAAGTCCTACACATTCAGTAGCAGTCACAAGTCAGCTCCTTGACTGATTTATTTTCTGCCAGGAACTAAAAATTTATTTAAAATACGTCTGCGGCTACAGAATTAGTTACTGAAGCTCAAGCCAACACAGTCACTATCTGATAATAAACGCCCTTTTCTAACAACAAAAACAACAAAGCAAAAAAAACCCTGCCCTGCAAGGAACACAAGACACTTCATCTCCTACACCACATTATAAGAAAACAACAAAAACCAAAAATGAGGACGATCGATGATGGTTTCCTTCAGTTAATGCAAAAAAAAAAAAAAAAAAAAAAAAAAAAAACCAATGCAAATTCAAAATAGCAGCGGTGCGTACTGAATATCGCACCAGGACGAAAATCAACAGGCTTGTGGAGTTAAACCGTCTCAATGACCATCAGAAATGTTGATAACCTTTTATGGTGTTTTTGAACTAGTGCGAGAAATGTAAATCCAAGATTGCAGCTACTGTGGTCCAATATCCCACAATGTGTGCAGCAGTTGCAATCTTGGACTTACATTTTGTGCACAAACCCAAAATCGCCATCACAGATTATCAGAATTTTTGGTGTTGGATACTGGACTGTTTAACTCTGGAATTTTGTAGCTAGTGCACCGAATTCAACATGCCAGCTGTGGCGGCCATACTGCATCTTCGAACCCATCGAATTTAATGCATTTGTTGTGGATCGATCATCCACACAAACATGGTGATGGCTTTTTTCTAATTTGAACACAGAGTGAAACTGGACAGCACGCCCATTGGGGCTCCGGGTGGGGGGGCGGGGTTTCATCATAACCCACATGTACACACTCACCATGTTTTTCTAATATAACACTGAAAAATAGTAAATTCTGTGCTTATTTTACAGGGCTACAGATAAACAAACAAAAACAAGCAGGCAGTTACAAAACAAGAAAACACTCCAGGTCATTTTTGTATCACCTCAAAAACCACTTACTTTGACGTAGTAGTACGACGCTTAGAATGACGTAACGACAAGGAGCTACTATGAGATCACAGCAACCCTCCAATTCTGTCACGTGACGTTGAAACAGTTAGCCTTTATCAGCTCAGCTTGTCAGTAAAACAATACCTATCTAATATATTACATAAAGTTAATTTTATTTTCTGTTTAATACATGTGTGAATATTAAACACA
Organism: Plotosus lineatus; assembly: GCA_024760905.1. Lineage (NCBI taxonomy): Eukaryota > Metazoa > Chordata > Actinopteri > Siluriformes > Plotosidae > Plotosus > Plotosus lineatus. The sequence goes on along the minus strand of CM045731.1, from coordinate 65,788,575 downwards.
TGAAAAACAACAGCTAGCCAGCGAATTAGCAAAAGCTAACAAGCGTTTACAAGACCACAGGCTTTGTTCCAAAAGGCTCAAACCGGACAGTGTAGTGTACCAAGTGGAACAGATGGACAATCACAATGTAGTGAATGTATCCAGGAAGCCTGGAGTCGTTCGAAAGCCGACCAAACTTACGGCGTGAACTACTCAGGCCAGGCCCCACAACCGCCATCTGATCATAAACGAGCGTTTCTTACTGAAGCTAATCGCCTTTTAAAATAACCGAGAGCCGAAATGTACACGCTCACCATATTCTGATATCGTTCACTCCGTATCCTCTTGAGAAAGTTCCTTTAATTAGTCCAGTGAAGTAATATCAATAGTCCATGCGGGTGCTGTTTAGCACCGGACTAAAACGGAAAAGAGAGTTTGATACTTCCGGTTTCTCAGAAATAACGACATGGAGGAAACAAACCACCCGTTCAAACGTTCCGGTGTTTCCTCAAACCATCAATCAGAACATAAAACCTCAGGAACATCTATTTATCATTTAATGGAACAAACAAAAAATCTCTCTCATATATACACAAACACACGCAGTCTACATACATATATATATATATATACATAAAAAAAATAGATTTCCTTTATCAGGATATATAATAGTCCTCAAAAAATTAGCATTTTGTGATAAAGTTCATTCTTTTCTGTAATGTACTGATAAAAATTAAACTTTCATATATTTTAGATTCATTGCACACCAACTGACCAACTGAAATCTTTCAGGTCTTTTATTGTTTAAATATTTATAATCTTGGCATAAAAGTAAAGAAAAACCAAAAAATCCCTATCTCAAAAATTTTGGCATATTTCATCCGACCAATAAAAAAATGTTTTTAATACAAAAAAAAAAGTCGACCTTCAAATAATTATGTTGAGTTATGCACTCAATACTTGGTCGGGAATCCTTTTGCAGAAATGGCTGCTTCAATGGGGTGTGGCATGGAGGCAATCAGCCTGTGGCACTGCTGAGGTGTTACGGAGGCCCAGAATGCTTCGATGGCGGCCTTAAGCTCATCCACAGTGTTGGGTCTGGTGTCTCTCAACTTTCTCTTCACAATATCCCACAGATTCTCTATGGGCTTCAGGTCAGGAGAGTTGGCAGGCCAATTGAGCACAGTAATACCATGGTCAGTAAACCATTTAGCAGTGGTTCTGGCACTGTGAGCAGGTGCCAGGTCGTGCTGAAAAATGAAAATCTTCATCTCCATAAAGCTTTTCAGCAGATGGAAGCATGCAGTGCTCCAAAATCTCCTGATAGCTAGCTGCATTGACCCTGCCCTTGATAAAACACAGTGGACCAACACCAGCAGCTGACATGGCACCCCCAGACCATCACTGACTGTGGGGACTTGACACTGGACTTCAGGCATTTTGGCATTTCCTTGTCCCCAGTCTTCCTCCAGACTCTGGCACCTTGATTTCCGAATGACATGCAAAATTTGCTTTCATCCGAAAAAAGTACTTTGGACCACTGAGCAACAGTCCAGTGCTGCTTCTCTGTAGCCCAGGTCAGCCGCTGTTTCTGGTTCAAAAGTGGCTTGACCTGGGGAATGCAGCACCTGTAGCCCAGTCCACTGCTTCCACAGGTCCCCCAAGGTCTGGAATCGTCCCTTCTCCACAATCTTCCTCAGGGTCCGGTCACCTCTTCTGGTTGTGCAGCGTTTTCTGCCACACTTTTTCCTTCCCACAGACGTCCCACTGAGGTGGCTTGATACATCACTCTGGGAACAGCCTATTCGCTCAGAGATTTCTTTCTGTGTCTTACCCTCTTGCTTGAGGGTGTCAATGATGGCCTTCTGGACAGCAGTCAGGTCGGCAGTCTTACCCATGATTGCGGTTTTGAGTAATGAACCAGGCTGGGAGTTTTTAAAAGCCTCAGGAATCTTTTGCAGGTGTTTAGAGTTAATTGGTTGATTCAGATGATTAGGTTAATAGCTCGTTTAGACTACCTGAACATGATATGCTAATTTTTTGAGATAGGAATTTTGGGTTTTCATGAGCTGTATGCCAAAATCATCAGAATTAAAACAATAAAAGACCTGAAATATTTCAGTTGGTGAACAATGAATCTAAAATATATGAAAGTTTAATTTTTATCAGTACATTACAGAAAATAATGAACTTTATCACAATATGCTAATTTTTTGTGAAGGACGAGTATATTATGAATTTATATAGGCCATAAAGAGATGTTATTTTCAGAGTACCAACCCCAATTTGAAGAGTTCTATACTAAAAAATAAATAAATAAATGGTACAACTACATGAATACAAAGCACACAATTTACTCTTCCTTGTTCAAACCTCCATTTATGGTAAAAATTGTAAACTCCACATAACTTGCGTCATAATCCTGCTGGCCAGAGGTTATGGAACAATGAATAATGAATTCAGACTCAAACACAAACTCCCGTGTAATATCTTTAATGTTTAAATCATGTTTACAGAATGTGAAAATCAACTAAAAAAAAAAAAAAAAAAAAAAAATCTTTGGTACCTTCAATAATAATAATAATAATAATGGGCATGAATGAGAAGTCAGAGCCAATGATATGCAGCATGCTGTTATTGTGTGGATCAGGGGTGTCAAACTCGAGCCATAAGGGGTCACGTGGCTGAAAGTTTTTGTTTCAACCAAGCAGCAGCACACCTGACTTTGCTCATTTAAAAACAAACAATTCGAGTCTTCAAGGCAGTTGATTGGTCAATCGGTGCGCTCTGAATACAGACTGACCAATCAGCTGTCCGAAGACTCAGCTCAGTTGTTTACATGAGCAAAAGTCAGGAGTGCTGCTGCTGCTGCTTGGTTGAAACAAAAAACCTGCAGTCACACAGCCCTTTGTGGCACGAGATTGACAGCTGTGCTGTAGAAGATGGAATGTAGATAAACAAGACCCAGTGTGGATTCTAGTTTTTTCCTCATCTCATAATGGAAATTTAGTGTTCAAATTAAGCTGTGGGAAAAAAACAAAACAAACAAACAAAAAAAAAAGAAAAAGTGAGGATGATGGTCCTGTTATTTATAAAAAAAAAAAAAAAAAAAAAAAATCGACCATCCAGACATGACACGACCTGCAGCTGACGTTGTGATGCTGATGATCATTTAAAGCCACAATGAGATTACAATAAGGTACATTCGATTGCTCGCATATGGTTTAACAGACGGAAAAGATAAACGGCACTCGAATTGCATAGAGGTGGACCATTCCAGAATCTTTTTCCTTAAACCTGGTTACACAGCAGACTGGATTCGGGTTGTAAATAAATCATTGACGTATTACGCCGAGTTATAATGTACAATCATACTGAGACACATACAGTGTATACAGTGTAACAGCAACAATGTGACACTAACTGTCGGTCAAAAAAAGGAAAGCTGGGGTTAAATTATGGGAGAGAGAATGATTTAGTAAATGTGGTAATCAGTGGCCACACCCTGGTTCAAGTTCATGCATTCGTCTGGAATCACCTAATAAAAAGGGGTGTTGATTAAAAAAAAAAAAAGGGAGGGGGGGGGGAAACCCACCCATCCACCCTGCAGAGGGGAAAAACTGATTCCATGGTGGTGTAGGTACATCTGTAATGGTAATCTGTAATGTAATGGTAATCTGTAATGGTAATCTGTAATGGTACATCTGTAATACAAATATCAATGGATTGTGTGTATATTATATATATATATAAAACAAAACAAAACAAAAAAAAACCACAGTAGTATAGTAGTATAGAGGATGTGGAATAGACCACATGCATACTCTTTAAACCACAGGGGAACTGGATTGGGAGTCAAGTGGAAGAATTTAAATGCAACGCAGCAGCTTGTGGTTATTGCCCCTTACTTCAGCACGGTATAGAACACAGGGAATCTGGTTCTTATGCATCAGACCAGACAGCACTGAACCTGAGGTGACCTTCGCTGAGTGCACACAGCCGGACAAAGAGGAAAAAAAAAAAAAAAAAAAAAGTCATAAATTAGATGATTGTGATGAAAAGAAAATATCGATTACATGGTATTACATACAAAAACACTGGCAAGTGTGTGTGCAGAACCTTAAACGTGCTTATAAATAAAAAATGGAAAAAATAAAATAAAATAAAGACAAGTGTAAAGTGAGGAATTAATATTTCTCTGCACTACAGACGCCGTTAATTTTGTAAGCATAATAACGTTGTGCTCAAGCGCATTCCTGACTTACAGTTTATAGTTGACCGACTTCGTTTCTTTAGCCGAGCGGACACGACCCAGTTTGATACTATATACGAGGATATGAAGAGGATGAGAGAACTCCTGGGTTCACGTTCCAGAGCAGCCGTGATGCTCAGTGCCTCTTAGAATTTCTCCCAAACACAACATTTTTAGAGTGACACACCAAAAACAAAAAAGGGGGATAAAAGAGGGAGGAGGAAAACAAAAAACAAAACAAAAAATAATAAACACACACACACAGCATCTTAAAGGCACAATCTTCCCTGACAAAATGGAAAACCCCAAAAATGCTGAAACAGCCTGGTGAAGGACAGCTGCTGGGGAGATTGTGAGTGGTTTCGAACCCAGTGACAGCAGCTTTCATTCAGTCCTGGACTGAACATGCTTCTCCCTGAGACTCCGCTCCCCGGACGAAACTGTAGTCACACGGCTGAAGGGGGGGGCTGGGCGGAGTCTCTGGCTCTGGGCCATTTGTGTGGGTGGGGATACACTCGGCTGAATCTGAGGACGGCTGCGGGGATTTGGAGTCGGTCTCCGAGCCTGGACAGTCCGCTGGCTGACTGAGGTCCTGAACCCTCTTGCTCAGCTCGTTGCGTTCGATCTGCAGGGCGCGACACAGCTTCTCCAGCCTCTGCACCTTCACTTGCAAGCTCTCGAGCTCTTTATCTCGAAGGGTTTTCTGCGCAAAAAAAACAACAAAAAAAAAACAAACAAAAAAAAACCCCAATTAATAGTATTAACATTTATAAAATTAATAAAAACGTGATTGTGGGAGGGACTTCCAGGTAAGTGACAGTTTAGTGGGAACCTGAACACGATATCGTGTACAGTAAGTACATTAATTAAACCTCGCACCTCCTCAGCCATCTCCAGCAGGGCTTTATTGCTGCTCTCCCATCGGGACCTGTACATGGTCGTCTCTTTCTCCAGCTTCTTAATCTTCTTCGTCATCTGAAAGAAAACACACATAATACACGTGTTACGCACCATTTCAAACAATCACGTGTAACATCAGCGATTCCTTACAGCAACACCACCCCAGTGGTACGACTCCAGGCATGCTGAGAGACACGTTACCTTTCAGAATGGCTGTTATAGCCTAATACAGTCAGCCCTCTACTTACGAAAACCGATGAACACGAAAAATCCAGGTTACGAAAAACATTTTCCTAAATTTTCGTCCTCTTTTTATGAAAAGCGCCAAACGCCATTCAAAAATTCAAGCAATGCGCGAGTTGCTCTCTCTCATTGGCTGTCTCTCAACATCCTGCCCCACTAGCCTCCCATTGGCCAGGAGGGCACTGAACTGTACCCATACTTCCTATTTGTCACGTGCGTGAAGGAGAGTTTGAATAGGACTGTTGGCTCGTGAGTTTTTTGAGATTGATCATTGCAGCGTTATATTTCGTTATCCATCATGCACCCCAAGAAAATGATTCCCGGTGACATAGAAAAGAAGAAGCGGGCTCCGTTATCAATCGAAGATAGGAGGAGATAATAAAAAATACCGAAGTGGGATGCGGTTGAGCGAAATCGCAAAGGCATATGGCCGAAACCCCTCTACAATCAGGATGATATTGAAGCAGGAGGAGACCTTAAAAGCAGAGATACAGTGACGGAGGCGATTATTTCGGAAAGATGTTGAAGCAGAAGGAAGCATTAAAAGCGGAGATACAGTGAAAAGCAGAGTGCTCCATCTGACAAGACCTCCGATCTCGTAAGGAAGCAAGTTATATTGACTCCAGACCTTAGATCTTTCAAACAGTACTGTAATTCCGCTTTAAATACAACACCCCGTTCTCAAAAGCTCCGTCGGCTGTGCGCTGCGTGTGGGCGGACCCCGCATTCGGCAAAACACGCCACGCCACAAAACACACCAGAGAGAGAGAGAGAGAGAGACAGTGTTGTGTGCGTCTGTGTATATGCGTTAATCAAAAATGTTTAATTAATAAATGTTAATAAAATGGTTTAATATGTTAATAAAACGTTTAAATGGTTTAATAAATAATTTTCTTTTACTTTTAACACATATTTCATACAAAATTGGTGTACTTTTATAATTTTTAAAGGGTTTATGGGGTAGTCTTGGGAGCCTTGGAACGAATCAAGCGTTTTACATGTAAAATGTGCCTCTACTTAGGAAAAAGGCTCTGGAACGGATTAATTTCGTAAGCAGAGGGCCGACTGTAATTCATTATTAATTTTTGTTTTGAGGGCATCACCAACAACGTCTAACGATACTAATACATTCTGCATTTCGAGATACAAACAAGACAGCATCTACACAAAGATTCACACAGGAAGCAATGAGTAATGCGAACTCCGTGATTGACAGTAAAATGAGTGACAAGGGGCGAAAGTGGGTGGGATCAACTGAGCAAAAACAACCAATCAGAAGATACTTCTGATTGACAGTTTCTACAAAACACCAAGTTCTCCAAAACCATTTCCTACTTAATTCCAGATTGTCTAAATGATTTCGCATGCACTTCAGCGACCTGGCGATTCGAGGGTCACCTGTCGCCTCATGTATGAACACAAGACATCGATTTTTAGTCATTTAACAGTGATAAGAAAATTAGAAATTCTAACCTCTTCCTACTCATCACAACAAGGTTCATTCCACCCAAGATCCTGCTTGAAGAAATTAAGAGCGTGTGCATGTTTCCAACCTCACACACGTTAAATACCTTTTCCATCTCTTGTTTGAAGGTCGTGAACACCTCGTTGCTTTTGGAGAGCGTGTTCTGGAACTCTTCAAACTTCTCGGTGTATAACGATAACTGAAAAGAAAGGGGGGGGGGCGCGCACGTGATTAAACCAAAGCGTAAATATCAACAGTTTCCCCGAAGTTCTTTACAAACAGTCCTGGGTAGCACTGTACATATTTCTGCACACTTCTGATCCTTACCTGTTGTTTCAGATGAACTTCTTGTTGCTTCATAAGTTCGTACATCCTCTGTGACTCTACAGCTTCCTTCAGCAGCTGTGTACAACCAGAGAATTAAATAACTATTTAAAAACAAATCACAGATCTGCAGACACTCCTGCCAAAGCATAGTCTCATAATACGCCTTTATAGAACAAGCATAGCAAGTTTGAAAGCTCAAGCTTCAGTGCACAGAACGTAAATATCTAGAAACCTAATACAGACATACCTTGGCTTACGTCGTTAATTGGTTGCAGGAGAGACGACACAAGTCGAAAATGACTTAACTGAAATTAGATTGTCTCTAGGATAGCCGAGGCCAAATTTACCTACATACAGTGGTACCTCACCTTACGATAGTCCCAGCAAACGAAAAATCCAGGTTACGAAAATAATTTTCCAAAATTTTTTGTCTCCGCATACGAAACAAGTTCTCCTTACAAAACGCGCCATTCAAACATTCAAACATGCCCTTCAAACAATGCACGAGTTGCTCTCCATTGGCTATCTCCCAACATCCCGCCCCACTGGCACCCCATTGGCTAGGAGGGACTAAGCAGCTCCCTTGAGCAGTTTCATTGAGTTTTTTGAGTGTGCTCATTGCAACTTTATTTTTTGCCTCAGTCTTTTAACCTTGCATAAACATTTGTAAGATTATAACTCTGCTAAGAAGTTGACATGGTCAACACGAAGTAAGTACCTTAAAAGGTACGCTTTTATAATATTTAAAGGGTAGTACTGGGGGCCATGGAACGAATCACAAGTTTTACATAAGTTCTACTTATGGAAAATCCAGGTAACAATACAAGGCTCTGGAACGGATTAATTTCGTAAGGTGAGGTACCACTGTATATAGAAATACACACACACACACACACACACACACACACACACACACTATAGAATATACAGCAAGAGCCAGTGGTGGCCTGGTGGTAAAGGGTGCTGGATGGCTGATCCTATGGTTGGGGGTTCGCATCTCACTCTCCACAAGGTTGTCACTGCCCCCCCCCAAATTGCAGCAAATGGATTATCAAAGGCCGGCCATGTCTCTCACTGTCTATGGCAGGGGTCGGCAGTCCAAAATGTTCAAAAGAGCCATTTTGGACCAAAAACAAATCTGTCTGGAGCCTCAATAAAATAAAACTTTCATATAATCTATATGAAGGCAACACAGACTGTAAGTGTAAATTATCCTACTATCAAAATGACAAAGTAGGCTACAAATATATACTATAATGAGCATTCATGATTAAATGTTTATTTTCCTTGCAGCGCATCCTCGAGAGATTGACACCACGTGATTACTCTGTTGTATGACATTTGGTGCTTTAAGTTTAATTTCTATTACTATATTAATGTATTATGTTTTGTTGCGTTGATGAAATTACAGAAATTAAATTAAAATAAATCAGCGGCCCATCTGAGTTTACATACCTGCACAACAGCACTTTCTGTTCAATGTCAATCACATCACATGACTCATCACAGGCAATTGAGTACAAAGATTGTTTCTCCATCCTGCTGATTGGTTCTCCTTTGTGCACAAGTTAACAACATGATTTCCTGAATTGCAAAGTAATTTTTAATATGTTTTTAATGATTGCTTAAGCCCTATGATGTCACCCTGCATCTTCTCTAGCTTCTGGTAAGGAGCCTAAGCACTTTATTTATTCATAAATATTATCACAGAACAAAATTTAAGTTTTTACTTAATCATTACTACATCTTACCACATTATTACTCTATGAATAAGACTGGCTATAGAATGTGTTTACGAAGCATATTTTAGCACATGTAATATCATACACAGGGTTTTAAAACTGCGTCAATAATTAGCGGGGGAAGGACCAGAACCGGACCATCACAAAAAAACAGGGGCCTACTCTGTATACCGGAGCTGAATTAATGTTGTTGATTTGCTGACTGGTGATGTTGCCTGCATTTTAATGGCCCTTTCCATCACTGTCTTTGCGGAGAGGCATGTCTTTAATTTTCTGTATAATCTGTTGTGTTTTTGAAGTCTGAAAATAGGTGCTCGGATATTTTAATGAATGAATCCTTCATCTGTGCATCATCTCCATGCTTTATTATCTCTTGGGTTGCAACAAAACTAGCAGCGGTGGTGGAGTTTGGAAATGCACTTAGGCTCCTTACCAGAAGCTAGAGAAGATGCAGGGTGTTGAGTGACATCACAGCGCTTAAATCATTAAAAACACATTTAAAAACAAAACAACACAAACGTGAATTCACAATTCAAGCAATCATGTTGATAACGTGTGTGAAGGAGAGAAAAAAAAAAAAAAGTGTACAGATCTGCAACCAATCAGCAGGATGGAGAAAAAAAACGCTCTCAGCCATTGCCTAAATTTGAATCATGTGCCAGTAATGTCATGATGATGCCATATGTATAATTTGCCGGGGCTGACGCTAATTCAGTGCTTCTCAAATAGTGGGGCGCAATTATATCATTAT
>CM045731.1:65671416-65773916 GCA_024760905.1 Plotosus lineatus | reverse complement strand
CGGCTGACCTCACCTTATCAGACAGGTTTTATATTAAGGATTACATCAGATCTTTGTGTAATGTTTAAATTTGTTTGATGATCTAAAAAATTTAAGTGCGACAAAGGTTAAAAAAAAATCAGTAAGGGGACAAAAACGTTTGCACAGCAGTGTATATAAAAAGTGCAAAAATAGTAGTGCACGTGTATTCCAAATGAACCATCCTGCATGAACCAGGAACTGTTGTAAGGCTCAGTGTTAACTCGGTGGAGTGTTATGACTGGTGAAACTAATGGAAGTTCCTGTGATTGGTTAAAAAAAAAAAAAAAAATGCAATGAATGCACAGGATGCATGCTGATTGGTTCAATGCATAATGAATATGATATGATTGTGACACCTCAAAATTACTGAAGGGACTGATTTATACAGATTTATTTTGGGCTGTAGTCATGATCTAAATTACATGAAAGATGCAGTTGCATCTGTGCGGGATATGAGCATCACACACCCATAACCTGTCCAAACTAAAACTAAAAGTAAAAGTACAACATTTATAGTACAGACATTTCTCATTACACTTAGAAAAGAAACCTACCAGCTCGGCATACTTCTTACACAGACCAGCAAGTTTTTCTTCAGGGGTGCTCAGTGTGTTCAGTGTCTGCATAAGCAGCGTTATTTCCTTACCTATAAAGAGCAGAGATAAAAAATAAACATGCATAAACAATTTAATAAGAGGCCCATGAGCTTCACAGTGTAGTACAGGAGATTGGTTGGATTTGGATCGATCCGAGCTGCCAGGGAGACGACAGTCACTCAGACAACCACTTTTTACAAAGGCAGGAGGCAGAAATGCATCATCTCAGAACAGGCACTGAAACGTGAGGTGGATGAGCGACAACCACAGAAGACAGCACCACTCTCATAATTTCTCACCCAAACTAAACACATGGGTGTTAGCAGGCAGAAATCATTTTGACTTAAAAAAAAAACAAAAAAAAAAACCTCAAGCTGGATGCTGAGGCTGCAAAGCAGCCGAGCAAGCCGGCAACAACAGCGAGGCATGTAACAGCGATTTGGCTTGTAGCCCAAGGTGAGCGAAGCACGGGGAGGGTGTCCCCCCTTCCTGCAAGGGGATTCTGGAGTCACCCCCAGAAAATTTTTGAAAATTTATTACTTTGAAGTGCTTTCTGAGTCCAGTCGCCAACACCCACGACGACACAGTAACACACACACCACCACCACCTATTTTATCGCTCATTCACCTGACTGCCTCGCTGCTCCTACAGATTCCTTCCAGACAAACAAATGTGATCTGTTCCAGGGTAATACGGATTAAGCCACAAGGTCGTGTCTTGAGTAAGAACCAAACTAAGATGAAAAAGACGGACCTGGATGAAAATGTGATATCGCCGAAAACACATCCTTCAACGAACAATCTTCCACATGACCAAGTTCAAATATCCATAAACTCCAATCTCTCCATGCTAAAACACTCATTTCAAAAAGGGTTCCATGTCCAAGTTTTTTTTTTCAAACCAAGTTATTTTGCTGGTTTTGTTTTTGGAGTTTTTTGGCAAACTGTATTAATCAAATATTACAATCTGCTTGTGGTTGCTCCGGGTATTTCCTTATTAATCATATTCACTACCAGAACACTCCACCTTACTTACAGCAGGCCAGAAGCATTCACCAAGTCATATACAGTAACCCCCCCCCCCCCCGTTATTCCCCCCGCGGATCTTGAAAATGTGTGAATTATTGATGCGGTTTTAAAACCCTATGTATGCTATCACAGGCGCTAAAATATATCCAGTCTTATTCAATAATACAATAATAATGTAGCAATAACTAAGTAAAAACTTTTTAATTTTGTACTGTGTTAATATTTATAAATAAATAAAGCGCTTAGGCTCCTCACCAGAAGCTCGAGAAGATGCAGGGCGCTCGAGTGACATCATAGAGCTTCAATAACCATTAAAAACACACTAAAAAAACGTGAATTCACAATTCAAGCAAGCACGTTGATGATGTATGCAAAGGAGAAAAAAAAAAAAAAAAAAAAGTGTACACATCATCTGCAACCAATCAGCAGGAGGGAGAAACTAAAGCTCTCAGCCATTGGCTAAATTTGAATCATGTGCCAGTAACTTCCGGGTTTGCCGCTAATCGGCGAGTATGCGGGCCGTGAGCGCTGAACCGTGAACTGACAAGGGCTTACTGTAATGGTAAACCAATAAGAAGCATCAACGCAGATATGACTCGGTGTAAAAGAACTCATCTGTTGCTAGAAAGACATTAGGAAGATCGCACTGATTGGTCGAGAACCAAATTATTTTTGTTTATGGTCTGAATGCGGACATTCAGAAACTGAGTCGCTAAAGCCCGCACAGCCCATAGTGCACTTAGAATATGAACAAGATGTGCCAAAAAATAAATATTATATATATATATATTTTTTTTTTAAAAAACACACCTGCAACCAAATGCATTTTGAATTTTGCGTGCCCTGCAAATAACTCTGGACATCACCGAACACTGATCAGAACAGTGTACAAAACCCAGGAAATGATCACAAATGTATCTGCCATTCCCATTGGTCAGCTGCTTGCTTATTTCGAAGACATGACCAATCACAGTGCGTTTTACATTACAACTCGACCTGCAACTTTTGTGTGAGCACAACAACGATGGCGACAACAGCTATTCAGAGCTGAGAGGAAGAAGCGTTTCATATTCATCTTTTCTCAAGTGGAAGCATGATGATGGGATGCCAAGCCACAAACTGGGCATTAAGCCAGAAGTCGAAAGAATCGGGGGAAGATGGCAGCGACCGAGGTAAGTTTTTAATCTCTGAAATTCAGTGCAGCGGCGACCGTGTCATTGGAGACACACCGGGCGTTTGCATGCATGCCTCGTCCTCATGCCTCTGACTGATGAAGCTGTTTTGTCAGTGCACTTTACGCTCAGCTGCCGGCCAGTTGCAGGCTATTTTGTAGCCGACCTTTTGCAGTGGATAGTAGATGTTAGCTATGACATCATGCCGTGCTCACTGCATGCTGTGGTGAGAAACTTCGGCATTTATTGCTGGACTCATTATTTCTGCTTGCTGTCTATCAAATAGTTTACATCATGCATAATTTCACAGAGATTGCACTATGATCAGTTTGATATGATGACTGGGAATTCTGGGATTTCCCTGCATTATGCAGAAAAGCACATGATGTTTTATTCAGCTGACGATCCAATAGGAAAACATTAGCAAAACCATGCGCCCGAGGAGTTACTATTCAACCCACATAATGTACATTTCACGTAGCTCTAAATAAATGTATGCACAGTATATCATCGATCGTGTAATACATCGTTGAAGACAGGACGTCAAAGCACGTTATATGACGGGAAGAGTTAAGTCGTGTTATGCTGGAGCAAGTCACCATTGAAAACCTTTTTGTTACTCCACTTACCCAGCCCTTTAACCTTCTTTTTGTCCTGCAGCTTCTTCTGCTCCTTCTCTGCACGGCTGTTGGTGTTCATGTTGGTATCCTCGGACTTGCCGTCCTGTCTATCCGCCAGCCCGTTGACTTCTGCGCCGTCAGGTTGGCCGTTGGGTACAGCCTGGTCTTCACTACCATCCGCATGACAGTACGTGCTGAGGATGTCCTCCAGCTGTCTGCTGAGCTCCTCGGCGACATCACAAGAAGTAGACTGAGATCCAGCTTCAGCCCCGGAGCACACCGTGAGGAAAAACAAGTTACTCACACGCATCATGTTAACCAGACATTTGGTCAGAGTGTATAATCGTGACATGCACAGGTACACAGCTGTGATTAAAAAACGAAAAAGAAAGGTCACATGACAACAATCAGGAATAATTCAAAACGTTACAATCAGAAGCTTACAGGTTTCATCTGTTTCCGAATTAACAGTCGGAGAGCTATTTGTGAGCGTGTCCTGTTCTTTCGGGCTCACGGTGCCCTCAGGAGAAGCTGGAGTCCCTGATGTGCCCTCTGCGCTGGATTCCACACTGTTATCCACAACCTGATCCTCGGTGTCCTGTCTCTTCATTATTCAACTGTAAAAGAGCAACCGAGGTCAATTCCATCAGGTGCGCGCACACACACACACACACACACACACACACACTTTAATAACATGACATGGATGCTTTAAGATCTTCCCACAGGGTGACCGTAGCATCACCATCTTGTGACTCTTTCTCTAAATCTACTGACTATTAAACATCCATCGCCACATGATTTTTAAAACCAAGCCTAGAAACAGCCCTAGGAACCTTTTGAGAAAACAACCATCTGTCCTGAACCTTAGTACGTCTCTACAGCTCACAGCATGGCTGCTGGTTATACAAGTTGAGTGTCCACAAGCGTTACCATTACAGTAGAAAGATTGATGGAATTGCGCTTGTGTGAGCAACCATTGTTTGAAACAACATATTTGTTGAAAATACCGGCCTGGTCATGGATTCCGTGACAGAATTCATTGTCATCTCAGAGTAGTTACTTCTAGAGTTTCTCTGTTTGTTGTTTCATATTTATTACCCAGTGGTTCTTCTTGTGATGTCAAAGAAATTACTTGAAGTGTTTTTTTTCATTGACGCATTTTTAGCTTTAATTATTGCATCATAAATACTGCTTGGCCTCTGTACCCTACCTTTAATCACGTCCCCGGGGGGGGGGGGGGGGGGGGATGATTGATCCATCCAATCAGCACAGTCTACTAGTTTTTACTGGTCCTTTGAAAATGAAGAATTTTCTATTCTTCACAAGCTTCTCCTTTCGACTTTTCCCCTTTTTTCAGAGGTCGACAAGGCAAATAATCTGATTTAATTTTTAATAATCTGATTTAATCTGTTTGATTTGCAATAGGTTTTTACGTCGGATCCCTTCCTGACATAACCCTTTCAACCCTTTAGCAAGGGACAGAACCACGCTGACCGCTATGCAGCAACTCTTTTCAAAAGTCAGCAATGGTTCTTTTACATGAACTTCACACCATAGACAGTGAGAGACATGGCCGGCCTTTGACAACCCAGTTAGCTGGGTGGAACTCGTGGAACTCGAACCCACAACCTTAGGATCAGTGATCCAGCAGCCTTTACCACCAGGCCACCACTGCCCTTTCTATTCTTCACAAACTGTGACCTCTATTATGCCAAACAACTCATCACTGATCTCCATGATTCCCAAAACCCAATCACTATTATTCACAACGACCTACTACTGTACTGATCACCAGTGTTCCCGATAACCAATCAGTGATCACCATTCCTCACAACCAGTCATTGCAGACAATAATTCAGAACAACCAATCACTGATTACAATCATTCCAAACCTCCATTCACAACAACATACCACTATTATTCACAACCTATCATTGGTCATAATTATTCACCAATCACTTACTCCAAGCAACCAATCACAAATCAATGTCCAATCATTGATCGTTTGTTCCACCTTTACACTTGCTGTAAACTTAACAAATGCAAAAGTAAAAAAACAAACAATAAGTTTCATCCATAATCATTTCCTGTATCTAGTTCCTGACAAAATTCTTGTCTCTGCTTTCTCAATTCTAAATTATATTTTGTAATTAAATAAAATGACTAGTACATTTTTGTGAACTAGTGAATTCTGTCAGAACCAACAACGTTAAGTTAATAAATAAAGGCATACAATTTTATTTTCTATTGGGCAAAATTGTTTCACTTAACATATACTGGGAAAATCGTACTCGTTTACTTTCACTTTTATATCATACGACAAAATGAATATGTAAATTAGTCCATGGCGTCACATTAGAACTCTTTTACATTATATATACGTTCATACATAGATACATGCAATACTTTCCCAAACATGACTCGGCAAAAATGATCATTAATCTAGTGAGAAGGAAATATTTTCTTATATTCGGGCTCACAATACGTGAGACCTCAAATTTCAATAAAGAACACGTTCCTGAACATGTTAGTTTCTGAACTTATCCAACCGGGTTCATCATTTATTTTTATTTTTCCCCCACGTTATAATGGTTTAATCATCGAATCAACAACTAAACTGCCTCATGTAACACTCACAACACAAACACACATCAATGCTAATTCCTGCTAAGGCCATGACTGTACGTTAGCTAGCCTGCGAGTTCCCTGACAAGCCCAACAAGCTAACTAGTTTAGCCTGCTAGCCAGGATAACTCGGCTCTCAAGCTGTAACCTGAGAAAAACAACAACCAAAAATTCAGTGTAAAATCATTCCAACGTTTCAACTGCTCTTTCTTTACAGTATAACACAAATAATATTACCGTACCAGTAGGTTAAATCACTCCAGGAATGTTTGGAGAGGGATTTGTTTCTTCTGCCAACAGACACCGGAAAGAAAAAGAAGCGACTGAAATCTGATTGGAGGATAAGAGTCCCGTTTCCGGTGAAGCTTGCGACACACTATCAGGCGGGAAAAGACGCGTCAGAGCAAAAAAAAAAAAAAATTAAAATTAAATAAATCAATATTACTAATAACAACAATAATAAAATAATCTTTTTCGGAAATACAAAGAGTCCTCAGTGACGTTATTTATTTATTTATTTTTAAATAAAAAGCATGAAAATTAGTATTAAAGTATTAATGTTTAAACACACAAATTTCACATCTTGCAGACAACCTTATAGAGAGAAGCTTACATTTATTTTTTTCTCTTTAATAATATCTGAGCACAAGAGCCTTGTTCAGGGGCCCGGCAATGTCAGATTGGTGGGACTGGGATTCGAACCCTCAACCCTCTGATTAGGAACCCAGAGCCTCCAGAATCATGGACCTGATCCACTTCTTCTTCTTCTTTTACTTTCGGCTGCTCCCTTCAGGGGTCACCACAGCAAATCATCCGCCTCCACCTCACCCTGTCCTCCGCATCTTCTTTTCTGACTCCAACGACCTTCATGTCTTCCTTCACCACATCCATAAATCTCTTCTTTGGTCTTCCTCGAGGCCTTCTGCCTGGTAGTTCAAACCTCAGCATCCTACTGCCAATATACTCACTATCCCTCCTCTGTACATGTCCAAACCATCTCAATCTAGCCTCTCTGACTTTGTCTCCAAAACATCTTACGTGGGCTGTCCCTCTGATATACTCATTTCTGATCCTATCCATCCTCGTTACTCCCAGGGAGAACCTCAACATTTTCATCTCTGCTACCTCCAGCTCTGCCTCCTGCCTTTCCCTCAGCGCCACTGTTTCTAAGCCATACAACATCGCTGGCCTCACCACCGTCTTGTACACTTTTCCCTTCATTCTTGCTGACACTCTCCTATTGCACATCACACCGGACACTTTTCTCCAACCATTCCAGCCTGCCTGCACACGCTTCTTCACCTCTTTTCCACACTCTCCATTGCTCTGGATTGTTGAGCCTAAGTACTTAAAATCCTCCACCTTCGTTATCTCTGCTCCCTGTAACATCACCGTTCCTCCTGGGTCCTTCTCATTCACACACATGTATTCTGATTTTCTGAGGCTAACCTTCATTCCTCTCCTTTCCAGGGCATACCTCCACCTCTCGAGATTTTCCTGCACTTGTTCTCTGCTCTCACTACAGATCACAATGTCATCTGCAAACATCATAGTCCATGGAGATTCTTGTCTCACCTCGTCTGTCAGCCTGTCCATCACCATAGCAAACAAGAAGGGGCTCAGAGCTGCCCCTTGATGCAGTCCCACCTCCACCTTGAATTCGTCGGTCACACCGACAGCACACTTCACCACTGTCTTACATCTCTCATACATGTCCTACACCACTCCAACATACTTCTCTGCCACTCCAGACTTCCTCATGCAATACCAGTTCTTCTCTTGGCACCCTGTCATATGCTTTTTCCAGACCTGATCCACTAATGCACCGTTTTTATTTTTAGGTCATGGCACTCTTTGACCAATTCTGTCAATGTGTTTTGTGGATTTGGAGAAGGCTTTCGACTGTGTCCCTCGAGCTATCTTGTGGGGTGTGCTCCGGGAATACGGCGTTCTAGACCCGTTGCTACGAGCCACTCGATCACTGTATCACCGGAGCCAGAGTTTGATCTGTATTGGTAACAACAGGTCGAATTCGTTACTCATGAGGGTTGGAGTCTTCCAAGGCTGTCCTTTGTCACCGATTCTGTTTATAATTTTTATGGACAGAATTTCTATGTGCAGCTGAAACGTTGAGGGATTCTGGTTTGGTGGCCATCGGATCTCATCTCTACTTTTAGTGGATGACGTTGTCCTTTTGGCTTCATCAAGCCGGGACCTCTAGCTCGTCCAAGTCCAAGACCATGGTTTTCAGTCGGACAAGGGTGGAATGCACCCTCCGGGTCGAGAATGAGGTCCTACCCCAAGTGGAGGAGTTTCAGTATCGTGAGGTCTTGTTCATGACTGAGGGAAGGATGGAGCGGGAGATCGACAGATGGATCGCAGCAGCCTCTGCTGTAAAGCAGAGCCTGTACCAGTCCGTCGTGGAGAAGAGGAAGCTGAACCACAAGGCAAAGCTCTCCCTTGTGAGAAGAGCGACAATCCGGAGAGAGCTCGGAGTAGAACCACTGGGAATGCCTCCCAGGTGTGGTGTTTTGGGCATCTTCAACTGGGAAGAGACCTCAGGGTCAACCTAGAACACGCTGGAGGGACCATATCTCTCGGCTTGTCTGGGAATGCCTCAGTGTCCCCCCCAGAAAAGCTGAAGGAAGTGGCTGGGGAGAGGAACGCCTGGAGCTCATTGCTTAGGTTGCTGCCTATCGTGACCGGACCCCGGAAGAAACGGAGGATGGTGGTGGTGGTGATGATGATGATGATGATGATCATCATATTATTATTATTTGTGTTCACAATCTTAAAATCCCAAATTTGTAATTTTTCAGGTTATGGCAGTGAGTCTTTCAAATCTCATTTGTGCAGTGCTGACCATATCTGGGTAAACTGGGCACCAATCTCCCCTCAACCCTAATTAGGATTAAGCAGCTTTGAAAATGAACAAATTTATTATTTTGAAACATAAACCCATAATCTTATAATGGAAAATTTATATTCTAAAAATACAATTTAGTATATTAATATAAGAAGTGAAATAAAATAAAACTACTAGTCTTTCCTGATAAGTTAACAAAAAAGGGCAAACAGAGGAGTTATATTATTTATAATTAAATAATTAAAGTTATATGATGTTGAAATCTTCACAGTTAAGATATGGGGGAGGGGGAGGGGGTTCTCAAAAAGCCACACAGACAATGCAATATTTGTTTTTCTTTATTTTTTTGCCTATTATTTGCGTTCTGGACAAATCTTTTAATCTCTTTAAAACACTTGTACAGTACTGTTAATGTACATGTTTATGTTTTCATGTGTCGCTCATTCATACGGTCGGTAAAGTCAAGTCAGTCACGGTATGAGATGGGCAATAGTTGGCAAGAGGAGGAAAACAGATTTATAAATATGTTTAAAAAAAAAAAAAGTAAAGAAATTCCAGGACTAGGACACGAAACTCCACCAGGGCTAGACAATAGAACTAAACATGTAGCATTGTAAACATATGAGTTCGCTCTTTAATATAATGTACATTTATCTTATTTAAAATTTTTTTTTTTTTCTTCAAATTTTTTGACAAGCGTTCAGCTTCAGATTTGGAGGAGACAAAAAGTCTCGAAGATTTAATCATCTATAAGATCGAGGACGGAAGACCAGAAAGCCTTGACTGCACATACTATGTGGCCTTTAGCAGTTTTTTGCACTTCTTGGAAGTCAGTGTTTAATCAGGGAGCGCATCAGGAAATTGTGCTGATAAGAGGTCGGCATCGTTTTCGGATTCAAAAGCGACTTGCGTTCGATTTCTGAAGCCCTGATCTGATCTCTCGAAAATGACGTGCTCCAACCCGAACTGAAGCTTGGCATATTCCCTGCAATTTTCTAGTAGGCGACTGTCCTACCTGCAATCTTTCCCTGAAAGTTTAACCTGTTCAGATCGAATTTTCAGCCATTAAGATGATCTGATTGCTAACACTCCGCTGAAGAGACTGTGGAACTGTATAAACGCAAACAACATTATAAACCCAGCGCAGCGGGAGGGAAGGAGGGAGGGCCGAGGTGGGTGCTTGGTGTATATTTGTCCTATGATATTTAAATCTTAGTTTGAAAAGAGTACTTTTTAAAAAAATTTGCAATCAAAACAAATAAACAAAAGTGGATTACAAAATATAGTGAATTAGTCGAGAATAATTTAAATTAAATTAGCATTCTTTAATTTTTTTTTTTCTTCAGTTTACCAATTTGGTGTACAAACAGCAGACCATCACATGTCTACAGAAACTACAAGATAATGTAATCGCTTAATGTGATTACTGTAAGATATGAAAATAGAGCAGCAACATCTGCACAAATACGTGCACATTCAAGTAAATAAAGAAATGAAGAAAAAAAAAAAAAGAATTCCGACAAATCGATATCGATATCAGCCACCAGTCTGTGTTGGTCTGATTGGCACTTGTGAAAAGGAGTGCATTTGCTTCTTCTTTTAAAAATCAATTTATTTCTTTCTGTGTATCATGCACTGATGAGCCTCGCTCCCTCCACCAGTAAGTCTCAGACAGAGAAAAGTCACGTATACACATTCTAACTAAACAACCTACACGAGTCTAAAGCTACACGTGAGCGCTCAGCCGCGGAATCCGTTCAGGCGCAATGTAATCAGGTGAAGCAATTTTTCTTTTCTCCCACCCTGCAAAAATGGAGGAAACCCCCCCCCCCCCAAACCTATAGCTCTGTATACTATAGTTTCACATGCTTCAGCAATTCCCCCAGACTCCACTATTTATGGCAAATTTAAATCTGACTCTCTGTCTCGGGTCTGGTGACACACTGTATTGTTTTTCAGTGGAAGGAACATCGGATTGCTGAAACCACCAATTTTCTATAATTACACAAAACAACTTTACAAAAACTCACATTGAGAGAAACAGTTCATGTGCTTCAATGTATGAAGTGAATATGGTGCTCATTCGCTGTGCTTGTGGACTACACTGAGGTCTCAGGGTGGTGATGTTAAATTCGTCCAATTGGTGTTTCTTCACACATTCAAATGTTTAGACCAGGGGTGTCAAACTCATTCACTGCGGACCCACATCACTAAATTTCGAGGTCATCGTGGGCCGAGTAGTCACTATTTTCAAATCGATTAGAAAAATAACAACCATGAAAGCTGTGTGGCCAAATTATTTGTTTACATATTTGACCTCTTTACCTTTATCTGCTTTTATTTATTTTTTTTGAGTTTCTGATGGTGACAAGTTAGCATGCAATCCCATCATGTCATAAAATGACCTGTTTACTTGAAATATGTTGGCTCCACCTAGTGCATGGATGATGACATATTTCATGGTAATAATTCATGCAAATAATGCACGACAATCATACTTTTAAAAGCTCTCGTGGGTCATACAAAATGAGTTGGAGGGCTGAACATGGCCTCCTTTGGTTCAGACCATTTGAAGGGAATCAGGTTGCTACATGATGCTTCTCTCATATTTTTTTAATATATATATATATATATATATATATATATATATATATATATATATATATATATATACATACATACATACATACATACACATACACACACACATATATATATATAATAAAAATAAAAGGACAGGACAAAGACTTTCTATTGAAACTCCATTTATCACTACAGATCTGTTTCGAGGGGTGGTGAAACCATCCTCTCTCTTCAGGTGATTATAGAAGAATCTATATTCTATAATATATAATTACTAAATTACTAAATAGATTCAATTACTATTATACTAAATATAAATACTAAAAAAAAGAATATATAATATATAATCTATAATCTTCTATAATCACCTGAAGAGACAGGATGGTTTCACCACCCCTCGAAACAGATCTATAATGATGAGTCTTTGTCCTGTCCTTTTATTTGCTCTACCAAAAAGTATTGAGCACTCTCCTAGGGAAGGATCTACTCAGAAAATCCTATATTATACACACACACACACACATATATATATATATATATACATATACACACACACACACACACACACACACACTTTCACACTAAAGAACCAGAGCATATCTGGATTAGTCTTCACGCAAAGATTCAACATCCACGGTCTTATGTAATCAAATGGGAACAGCGATGTGAAAAGACAGATGTGGTGATGAAAGAACTTCCTTAATGAAACCGGGAAGCAAATATCATGTAATTCTGAGTGGAGTTTTTGAGTATGAGCGGAGCGATGTCGGCATTAAAAAAGGAGACATTTCTAAATGCTGAATGCCATATCATGAGAAACATCCACCATCCATCCATGCACTATGCAAAACAAAATGTGGCAAACTGCACAAGTAGCGCTCGACCACTATCAGCAAAGAACACAAGCAGAGATTCAACCAGCACTTTAACTACGGTTCAAATGCTTTACTTTCTTTTCGCTGTGGTCAATTTTCAATTATCACCCTTTTGTTTATTTCTTTTTTTTCCTTAAAGAGAAAAAAACCCCTCAATTTTCACCTCAATTTTGCCTTTATGGAATGCCGTCATCCACTGGAAAGATCAAGCTGCATAGTGATAAACACAGGCCTCTTAATCACCAGTCAAAAGGAAAGGTATTGACATGAAACGCAAGCAAATCCTGAAGAACACTCAGAAAAGCATCTTAAATTTCTAGTCATTTATAGCATTCTGTAATGAAAAAAAAATCTCTGGTGATTGACAGCACACTAAAAAAAAACTGAGGTTCAGGCATGATTAAAAAAAAAGAAAAAGAAAAAGATATTCATATTTATATGAAACCCCAAAATCTCAGCTTGACCAAAACACTCAGATGAAAGAACATGATCCTTGACGCTGATCATGCATTACTCCAAAATGTGGACCACCACACACACCACACACCACACACGTTTAAATATACATACAAAGTTTCACCGCTGATGTCGAAAGCGATGAAAGCTACCAGATTACGATCGAAAGTTCTTCCCGCCACTTCACGGGACGTCCGTCAGTCGCTGTCTCGTTTCTCATCCGTCATGCACCACTTTCACAACCCCTTACGCACGTGTCAATGTAGTGTACACAGAGGAGAAAAATGCTTCCAGAACATCTTAAGGTTTAGGAGCCAATTTCCTTCAAACATGTCGGCATGAAAATAGGACAGGAACTTCGCATTTTTAGGCATCTGTGCAGTACCTGGAGTCGGCCCAAAAAAAAAAAGGAGTGTGTGTGTGTGTGTGTGAGCGAGAATGAGAGAAATCAGAAAATATGTGAAAAAGGGTTACAGAAGCTGTTTTCCCCTTCGTGTAATTCTGTATGTGCAATTATATAGTTATACTTGTGTGATGTGATATATATATATATATATATATATATATATATATATATATATCTCAAAAATATATATATATATTTTTATATATATATATATATATATATATATCTCCATCCTACAGGTTAGCATTTTGAAACAACTTTATCCATGTTGTACTTGTTAACAGCCAACAGATCAAGCAACATTCGCATAAATAAAGATATGTTCACTCATCAAAAAAATGTTACTGATCGTTAATTACCAGAATTGAACAACGTGGTGAAGAGATGCACCAAACCTAATGATAAAAAAAACAAAAAAACCATGCAAAGGCCCAACCGAGAAAAGACCTAAACACAATAACGCAGTCTGTACCACCAACACGAACAATAAAAAGCGTGGCCAACGCTTGTAATCCAAATACAATGGGTAGGGTGGGTCCAAACTTATGACTGTCCTGTATTTACACCAGGCTGTGATTACAGGGGGAGAGGGTAAAAAAAAAAAAAATAAAAAAAATAAACCCCGCACAAGCCCCACGTTACTTAAACGAAATCCAGACAGAGGACTTCAGCCTTGTGAAACCCCAGTCCTATGCTATGCACTCTTCTGCTTTCTACAACAAATTCAATGGGATTGCAAATCTATAAACAATCCGAACACCGCAAACAATCAACGACTAATTATTTTGCCTTTTAGATACCACTAGCCTGGATTATCATTAGAAACACTGCACGATGAATTTCAATCGTTAAAATCCGAATCATATTCGAGATGAAGAAACAGAAGGGAAAACACAGCGAAATCTAATGTTCATGAAGTCTCTGCAAAGTGTGAAACGTCTTTGAATGGTGCTTAAATTCTGTCCAAGTCGAAATCCGTGTTGAAGAAACCATCTAAAGTGCCCCCCACCCCCCCAGGCCTGCACATGTGGACTTAGAAATAAAGCAGGAGAAAACATCAATATTAGGAGATTCTGTCTGCAAGGTGTTCGTGGTAAAGTACTTTTCATTTGGAAAGAAATTGAATGTTTCCTCAGAGCCGAATAAGCGGCATGACTTCAATTTAGACAGAATAAAATGAAATAAAACCCTGGCTCTTGAAGTCTAGTATGAATGAAGTTCATTTGCACGCAGCACACTTCCTCTCAGTTGGTTGGAGATAATCTGCTGAGGACAGCTACAGGCATGGGAAGGACCTGGACGCATGGTACAGAGCATGACCTGGGGTCGGGAGGGTGATTAGAGCTGGAAGCCATCCATGGGAGCCTCCTGTTGAGGGAAAAGGTACTGCTGCTGGTTCTCGTCCACCTGAGGAGCCAGATTGGCGTCTTCATCCTCCACACCAAAGTAGTGCTCGATGAGATCGAAGGCCTTCTGGTAGATCTCCTGGTTCTCGTGGCTCTGAAGGAACTCAATCTTGTCTAGGCCTGAAGAACAGAAGGTTTATCATCAGCCTCCAGGAGATGCACACACAGGATTGTATTTCAAATGGGATTGCTGCTATTAAAAAAAAACAAACCCTAAATTCTGCCCCACACGAATTACACTGTAAGGATGACCACTAGCGGTACTCTTTAATAACAACAAAAAAAGTCTACAGTGGCCAAAATCGACCACAGGGGTCCATGAGCTCCAGGATTCTTATCGATGCCCCACAAGAAAAAAAAAATGCCAGTGGTAGCTCAAGTGGTTCTCAAATTATCGTGTATCAAATAACTTTGTAAAATGACTCATATGACCTTTAAAATTAGATCAAGGTCATCCATGCTTGAACTCATCCAAGTCCTTCATGAGAGGTATTCATGTACAAAATTTGGCAGTCCTACCTTCAGTGGTTCTAAAGTTAGCACGTGCCAAATTATAATAAAAATGACCCCCTGCGACCTTGAAAATTACATCAAGGTCCTCCATGTTCAAACTCATCCAAGACTGTCATGATAGACATTGGTGTGAAAAATTTGGCAGTCCTAGCTCGAGAGGTTCTCAAGCAATCGCGTTCCAAACAATAACTCCGATAGACGAAGGCCATTTCCATAGAGCTTCTCACCAGGAAGCTAAAAACATGCTGATCGAGTTATAGGATGAATTACATTACATACGAAACACACAAGTCTGATCAATTCAGTTTATAATCCTGATGTTACACAGAAGACATTACCATAAGCCTCCTCTATAAGGCTGCAGTAAGGGTTCAGACCACTGCAGTTCTGCTTGGCTTCCTGCTCTCCCAGTCTCAGAATATTCTCCAGGCCGTTGAGAGCAACCTGCACGATCTTCGAGTCCATTACCGTCAACAAATCACACAAGGGCTTAATGCAGCCCAGATTCACCAGATACCTACAGGGAAAGAAACGAGAAAACATGTAGAGTGAAGAAACGTTACAGTGACAGCAAATACATTTAAAGCATCACCGATGGAGGAAATAAGAAAAAAAAAAACAAAACGTTGGTCTAACACCATCTGAGCTGCTCAGACATCTCTGTTGGGGTCCAGTTATGTAGCTTCCAAGTTTTAAGCTGATTTGAGTGGATTATTGCAATTCAGAAAAAACAGGGGTCCAGACGTTTCCGCCGAAAGGACCATTTCATATACAGACGCTCCCCAGCTTACGAACGAGTTAGGTTTCAGACGGCCGTTCGTTAGATGAATTTGTTCGTAAGTTGTTAAAGGGCATTCTTTAGAGCGGAACACATGTTTAAAGCTTGTATAAGTAACCTATACGAGTACATTATCCTCTGTACATTATCAATATCATTATGTCCCGTGTTTAAACTCCTGGTTCCTCTCAAGCACATCACAGTGGATCTGATCAGATTCACAGAGCTTTTCACTCTTATCCAGTTCATTATAATACCGGAGTCAATTTGTTTCTTCTTTGAAAGTTTTGGCAGGAGTTCAGAAATGTATCCTTCTGCTTCTCTTCCAGGACCGTGTAAGCCAGAGCCAGAGCCAAATATTAAATGTACCTCAGGATAATGTTTAATAGGATAATGTTTAATCATATTTCATACTTATATTTATGATCTGTCTTTCTACAGATTTTATTCCATTTCTATTACTACTTATTCTTCAATTTCATTTCACTGTCGACCTCGGACAGCCCTATTTGTATCTCCGGATGTTATAAAACGAATGCTCATAAGTTGGGGAGCGTCTGTAATACGCCAATATAGAACAAACAGAGCAGGTTTTGAAGCTCCAGCTTCGGCGTATGGCAAGTAAATGTCCGAAAACTAAAGTGTGACCGACACGGATGGAACCCATTCCTCCAGCTATTAAGACACTGATGAGTCTGTAACTGGCAATTTGTAAGAGTGTACGTACACATTTACGTAGATAATTCTGAAAGAGGAGTTGCAGAAGTGGAGTTTTGTTCTTCAATCACAAAAATATTGAAAGTGATCCTCCTCAAGTGTGGACAAATTCCCCATTGTTCTACATTGTGTGCCAAGACGATATAAATGCTTGCAAGGGCTCGGTTTTTTAATCATGGATCTTGACCTGGCTGTTTCTTTGAAGTCTTTGATAACGTGTTTACGATTTAATGTGTTAAAGCTAGGGTTTAGAACTTTTTAGCTGTATGCAAATTCTTATTGGATGAAATCATTGTGACACTTTGATAGCAATCAATAACGTCAGAGAGCTGGGGAAAAAAAAAAAATCAATTATCTGTGGTCACAATAATCCTGTAAAACAGGGGTCCCCAACCCTTTTATCACCGCGGACCGGTCAACACTTGACAATTTTACAGCGGATGAGGGGCGGGCGATGTCATAGATTGTTTATATAAAGGGAAAAAGCCGAAAGGAAATCTCTCTCTCATTATTAGTTATTATTATTATTATTATTAATTCTGTCTTCCTTTTGGCTTTTTCCCTTTTACTCGGGAGTCGCCACAGCGAATCATCTGATCTTTTGATTTGGCAGAGGGTTTTACATCGGATGCCCTTCCTGTCACAACCCTTTTAGCAAGGGACAGAAACACGCTGACGACTTTGCAGCTACTCTTTACGAAAGTCAGCAATGGTTCTTTTACATGCCTCTCACCATAGACAGTGAGAGACATGGCCCGCCTTTGATAACCCAGTTAGCCGCACTGGGGGGGGGGACAGTGACAACCTTGTGGAGAGTGGGACTTGAACCCCCAACCTTTGGATCAGCGATCCAGCGCCCTATACCACTAGACCACCACTGCCCCCCACTAGACCGCCACTGCTATGTATATAATTAATAATAAATAATAATAAGCACGCCATGAATGTTATTTTTCAACGGCTGAAATAAAGTTGGTTGGGAAGTAGAGCTTGAACTTTTCTTAAAAAAAAAAAAAAAAAGGTGATGGTGCACCAGCTGGGAGAATGAAGGCTCAGGCTCAGTCTCACCCAAACAGCTATTGTTTGGAACATTGAAACATGTCCAACTTGCCTCTATTCATGTGCCGTCCCCTTGTGGGTTACATTTTAGCACTCAAATGGCCCACATGTAACCGAGAGAATTCGGTCATTTTTCAAAATTAAAGACCGTTCAAACTCCGATAATAAATAAAACTGAAATAATTAATTATGTCTTCTGCCGACCAGTGGTTGGGGACCCCTGCTGTAAAACACCATCCATTTACTGCCTCGAGGCCCGCTGGGAAATATCCAATCAAATGCCCCCATGTCTTGCTGCTCATGTGTAACCCTCCCATGCAAGAACATGTACTCCGAGCAGAGCAGGTACATGTGAAGTGTAGGGACGTGGCTTTGGTAGGGCCGCCGAGGGCAGGAAAAGGTTTACTCTGTACCCTGAAGAGATGCTACTTTCAAAAATTTTGCAAGCTTCTCAGATTACCAACCCCAGCTTTAACGACGATTTATACTTCCACAGTTAACACTGATTCATGCAGACGTGCCAGATGATGCATGCTGTTCTGCCCAACACTACAGAAAGTACAATACAAGACTCAAGTGACAAACAGCATTTCCATCTCTTTTCTTGTATAAAACATGGTGTTATTCTTCTCAATTACATAACACACACGCTCATAATCATGCTCCTGAAGAGTATATGAGAGATTTTGATACAATACACACATTTTTCATGAGTGCCGTTTGTGTAGATGGATGAGGATGTGTTTACAAAAATCTCTTTAGACTCCTTGACAGCCTATAAATCCTACTCAAGGATCATTTCTGACAACCACAGTGTTTGTCTTTATCTCCAGATCGAAGCTTTGAATGGTTTGTGTAATCCGGATGATTAAATCCGAGATGACGACGAGGACACGAGTGCTGCAGTGAGCTCAGAGCAGATAGTTCAAATTCTGTTTATGGTAATTGGATCATGAGTGAGAAACTTGCTTTTGCACCCCTTACTCCTCCTTCTCTCAGTGAATAAACAAGGCAAACTATTAAAGTGTGAAAGAATGTGACCGGCTTGCTTTTTTTACTTATTTAAATTTTTTTCATCTTCTTCCTCCGCTTAATCTGGGTTCGGTTTGCAGTGGCAGCAGCCTAAACAAGTGTTTTTCAACCACTTTCCTGTAGCACACTAATTTGCCCTTGAGATATTGTCTGGTGCGCCAGAGGAAATTATCCAATTTCACCTAACTGGTCTAAAAATCCTTTTGGAAAATGAATTATCTGCAAATAATGTGCCGCTGTTGAGTGTCTGTGCTGTCGAGTGATCGGAAGAGTAACTATGTAATACTCTTCCATATCAGCAGGCGGCAGTAAGCATTAATGTAAGAGAATTAATGCATGGATGCGTCAGGTGGTGGTGACAGTGGCATTGTGGGTCGTCGTCTTCTCCGGCTGTTCCCTTCAGGGGTCGCCACAGCAAATGATCTTCCTCCATCTCACCCAATCCTCTGCGTCTTCTACTTTTACTCCAACTACCTTCATGTCCTCGTTCACCACATCCATAGTCTAATTTCCACCAGCACCCTGTTGGTTAACAGCACTGATGGCGGTCGTTGTTAACCCGGGCCTCGACTGATCCGGTATGAAATTTGTTTTGAGCACTTGCATAAGACTATATGACAGTGATGAAGTTTTTGAAAAGGAAAGATTCTGATCCTATTTCATCATCTGAATGAACTGAGCACACGAACGCAAAGCTGAAACCAAAACCTGATTAAAAGTACAGATAAAATAAATGGATTCTATTAAACAGTGCAACTCTGGCAACAACACGTGGAAAGTGGCAATCTTGAAATGTTCACACTCACCAAGCAATGGCAAGGTTGCCCTGCATTGTGTGAGATAATAGTTAAACATTTAAAACTCTTGAGATGTCATTTTATTTCTCTTCAGCCTCCACTGAATGCCTTGACTGGGTTAGGGATCCATATTGCTCAGCATCAGTTGGTGGAAAGGACATGACTTTACAGGAGCAGGAAGAACTCACTGAACTGAGACAATATCATGGTTTACTTTGCTGATCTACCTTTGGACAGTTTTTCGTAGGATACTGCCAAGGAGTTCCCTATTCTGGCCAACTCTTTGGCAATATCCAACGAAAAACTGTCCAAAGGTAGATCAGCAAACTAAACCATGATATTGTCTTTCCTCGAGTCCTGCCAGGATATTAGCAACATGTTCAACCAAACAGCTGCAGGATTCACAATGAGGGAGTAGAAATATGAATGATTATAAAATAGTTTTTCTTTGGGTTCTTTTGATTCCTATTCAAGACACTTTGATGAGAACGACTTTACATCGTCAATATAGGCTACAGAGCGTCATTTTTTAACATTTCCTTCTGGTGGTGTGCCTCATCATTTTTTTCAATTGGGGGGGATGTAGGGGATGAGGAAATGTACCTTGGCTCAAAAAAGGATGAAAAACACTGGCCTAAACAATGAGGTCAAGATGACACACTCCTCAGTCACTTCCTCCAGCTCTTCCAGGGACACACACAAGCGTTCCCAGACAAGCCAAGAGTGTCATAATCCCTCCAGCGTGCTCTGTGTCTACCCCAGGTTCTCTTCTTGGTTGGACATACTGAAAACACCACACCAAGGAGGCGTTCTGGAGGCATTCTAACTAAATTCCCGAGCCACGTCGACTGGCTCCCCTCAGCACGGAGCTCCTCCGCGCTCCTCCTGGACATATCATCTTCTCACCCCTTCTCTAAGGGAGACCCCTTTCAGCTGCTTGTATCCACGATCTTGGCCTTTCGGTTACGATCCAAAGCTCGTGACCATAGGCGAGGGTTGGAACATAGATAGAATGGTAAATTGCGAGCTTTGCCTTGTGGTGCAGCTCCTTCATCATGACGGATAAGTACAAGCTACGCTTTACAGCAGAAGCTGCAGCGATCCGCCTGTCGAGCTCCCACTCCTTCCTTCCCTCACTTGTGAACAAGACCCTGAGATAATTGAAGTCCTCCACTTGGGGCAGGACCTTATTCCAGACCCAGAGGGTGCATTCCACCCTTTTCCAACTGAGAACCATGGCCTTGGACTTGGATGTGCTGATTCTCATACCAGTTGCTTCGTACTCTGCTCGAATCGCTTGAATGAGAGCTGGAGGTCCTGGATTGATGTAGCCTGAAGTAGGGGTCCCCAATCGTTTTATCACTGCGGACCGGTCAATACTTGACAATTTACACCCCCCCCCCCAGATTGTTTATATTGTAAATATAATTTATTTATACAAAATATGACGATGATTATTATTATTAACAATAATAATAAGCACTCAATGAATTATTTTTCAACAGCTGAAATGAAGCTGGTTGGGAAGTAGAGCTTGAACTTTTCTAAAAAAAAAAAAAAAAAAAAAAAAAAAAAACCCACAGATGATGCACCAGCTGGGAGAATGAAGTCTCCGGCTCAGTCTCGCTCAAAATCCCAACTATTGTTTGGAAGATGTCCAGCATGCCTATGTTCACACAGTGACCCCTTGTGGGTTACATTTTAGCGCTTAAATGACCGACATGTAACCGAGAGAATCCGGTCATTTTTCAAAATAAAATATTTTTCAAAAATGAACATCGTTCAGACTCGGGTAATAAATAAAACAGAAATAATTAATTATTTCTTCTGCAGACCGGTACCATGGACAAGTACCGGTCCAGAGACTGGTGATTGGGGACCCCTGGCCTAAAGGGCATCATCCACAAAAAGCAGAGGCGAGATCGGATGGTCACCAAACCAGAACTCTTCAACGCCTAGAAATTCTGTCCATAAAAATTATGAACAGAATCTCAGTCCTCAGTGGGAAACGAATTCAACCTGTTGTTACCAATGAGGACAAAGCTTTGGCTTTGGTGATACAGCGACCGAATGGCCCGTCACAACGAGTCCGGTAATCCTATACTCCGGGAGCACGCCTCTCATGATAGTCTGAGGGACATGGTCGAAAGCCTTCTCTAAATCCACAAAACACATGTGCACAGATTGGACAAATTCCCATGACACCTCCAGAATCCTGTAGAGTGTATATAGCTGGTCGAGTGTGATGCAGCCAGGGCGCAAGGCGAAAACCGCATTGTTCCTCCTGAATCCAAGATTCAACCATTGGTCGGATCCTCCCCTCCACCTGAAGGCAGAGTAAAGCGACCCTTCTGTCAACTGGGGAGAATCATAACTTGTGGGCACCGAGGTGGTGGTGGGGGGCAACAAAGATGCCAAAACTGGCTTGCCGCCTCTCCCCATGAGGAACTCCAGAATTAAATAAAGCCAAGTCCCTCTCAAGATAGATGGTTCCAGAGCACAAGCTATGCCTTGAGGTGAGTATGACTATTTAGTCGGTATCTCTCAACCTCGCACACTAGCTCAGGCTTCTTCCCTGCCAGAGAGGTGACATTCCATGTCCCAAGAGTCAGAGTCGAAAGCTTCCACCCAACTCATAATGCATCTGATCCAAATAGCTCCCCTTTTTTTAACACCAACACCACCTTCAGCGCAAAACAATGGCACCTCCATTATGTCTACACACTGCCCACGGTGCAGCACAGCCTTGGTTGAAATGATAAACCCTACATCTCATGGTTGAATACTATGTGCATAATTATGTATATTTTCTAAACCTGATTTCTCAATGAGTCACAGATCTCCTTTGAAATCCACATCATGCATGATTTAAATAATTATCCAATCATAGCACCAAAGGTTTGAAAATTCATTGGTTTGATGATGTTTACAGATCGCCCTTTTGTTGGGGGGCAGTTTGAGTCTATTCACTTCATGGATCAGAATTTGAAGATGATGCTACTACCATCAAGTGATTTCAGAGTGAATGAATTACTTCTCTACTGAATTACAGCTGTTTCCTATGTTTTGACAGGAGGCACTTTGGTAAATATACGCACTGGATTAATGCACACATCTCGGCTACAGTTAATCAAGGAATGGTGGAAAGAAATGTCTCCACTTTATTTTCTACCTGAAAATGTACCAAGCAAATCCTTTGAAATCTGGAAGCGATCCAAGGCCAACAGCTTGCGCCACAGGCTGTCCCTCTCATATCTGCATGTGTGTGTGTGTATACAGTATGTACTGTACAGTATTATAATGTTTTTCAGTTATTATTACAGTACAGTACTGTACCCGAGTTAATGTTTAGAATGTTTGTGAGTGAGATTTTATGTTCTGTAGCATTTTTATTCAAGTTTATCCTTTCGGTATTGTTTTTAATTACACTTCATGTTCTTTTATGTTCTTTATGAAGAAATGCAATGCCTCCCTCCAGTGGGCGTCTGATATGCATTTTTGACAACTGCTGTGCAGGACAGTGCTGTATGTTTTTCCAATTTTATCAAACCAGTTTATTACACTTGATCACTTCATATTCTTTTATATACAATAGGACCTTTAGTATTCGTGGTTTTGCACTCACAGTTTGCATATTCGTGGATTGCTGAGCAACTGTCATGTCATTCAATTTCAGCCAATGGCTGTCCTCCTTCCTGCTGACTGGTTGAGATGATGTAATGCCCCTTTTTCATCATTTGCGCACAAGTTGTCAACGAGACTTTTTTTTAGTGTGTTTTAATTACCAGTTAAGCTCTATGATGCCACTCAAATGCTGTGCGTCTTCTCTGGCTAAGCGATAGAAAACGTTGGATGTCTCCTCTAAAGAAATAAGACTTTCCCCTGAAGAAACAACAGTTTCCTCTGGTGTCTGAAGACGAATAATCATCTGAACTGTTGTATTAAAGTCGTTTTCAATTATTATTCCAGTACAGTATCTAAGTTAATGTTTAGAATGTTTGTGTGTGAGATTTTATGTTCTGTAGCATGTTTAACAAACGACACCAAAAGGATGAGAGAGATTTCCTTTCGGCTTTTTCCCTTTATCAGGGGTAAACTTGAATAATTACGCTTCATGTCCTTTTACATTGAACTTGATGTCTCCAAGTTGGCGCTGCCTAGAGAGTGACGTCGTGGAGTTCTCAGAGTCAGATTGTTTCTTTGTTCGTTTTAATTTGTTTTGTATGTTGTTTGTTTGTTTTTTGCACTATGCTCGTCTATGACTGGTCGACCCTACTACAGCTATGAGAGCAGACATTTACAACTGAGCACGCTCAACTCCTATCCTGAGCTAATATGCTATGGTAGCTCAATGCTAGCCGCACCCCGGCTAACAATAAGTCCAGGCGGAGACATAGCAGGTGGGGAGGGGCTGAACGACGACTCCAGTGTTTGGTAGGCAGTGGAAGGTTAGCACTTTCGGTCATACTGCTTGCAAATGTTCAGTCTCTGCGAAATAAGATGGACCAACTTCATGCTCGGATTGCAACGCAGAGGGATCCTACAGGTCTGCTCCATGCTGTTTCTGTGAAACATGGCTCAAGGAGAGTACACCCGACGAGGTGATTACACCAGCCGGCTCCATGGCCTTCAGCGAGGACCTTTTTGATATTGCTCCACTATCTTTCTGCGCAACATTTGGGGAATTGGTGATCCTCTACCCATTTTCGCTTCAGAGAGACACTGCCACTCTGAGAAGCTCTTTTAAACTCAGCTGAGGTCTGCTTGTCTGTATATATTGTATATATCAGTGCTTCTCAAATAGTGGGGCGCGGTATGATGCCGGTTGATGTTCCTTTAAATATTTTTCCCCTGATGTAAAATCGAGTCAATCAACATGAATGTCAACTTTAGCACATGGCATGTTGAACCAATCAACACAAATAAGCACATGGCCAGGAACGTCTTTAAATTTATGAAGTTAGTGAGCAGGAGAATCAGCCGAAAAATACTCGTCATCACTTTCTGATAGGTCCATATCTGGCTCATCGCTCCATTTATTCAGAGCACCCCATAGTTTTGCTGTAACAGTTTCTTAATGGTTCATCGGTTGTTGAACATTTACCAAGAGAACAGCAAAATATTTTCCTGTTTTTTAAAGCACTGCTCAACAATCAAATGTGTTGTTACTGATGAACATTATAGACATTCCCCAGTGGCAGGGGGTCTTGAAAAACCGTGTAAACTCACTTTTACAGGCAGTGAACACCTCATTTTATTGTTACAGAGACTGATCGAATAAAATTGGTAAGTTTCATCTACGATTTTGCTCCCAGTACACATCGGCGGTTGTTAGACGTAAGATCAAAAAAAACTGGGGGGGTTGTTGGAGCAGGACGCTTATTACATTGAATACGGTGTGTGTGTGTATATATATATATATATATATATATATATATATATATATATATATATATATATATATATATATATATATCCCCCCCCGACTATTCCCTTTTTCTCAGGGTTTGCCACAGTGAATAATCTGATTCGCATGTTTGATGTGGCATAGGTTTTTATGTCGGATGCCCTTCCTGACACAACCCTTTAGCAAGGGGCAGAAACACGCTAATGGCGTTGCAGCTA
Organism: Plotosus lineatus; assembly: GCA_024760905.1. NCBI lineage: Eukaryota > Metazoa > Chordata > Actinopteri > Siluriformes > Plotosidae > Plotosus > Plotosus lineatus. The sequence continues at coordinate 65,748,737 of CM045731.1, read as the reverse complement.
CTGTACTCTTATCGAAAGTCAGCAATGGTTCTTTTACATGCCTCTCACCATAGACCTCCTAGAGCGCTAACCACAAAATGCAGTGTACCGTCGTCACCAGGGCTCATTGGCAAAATGGAAGGCCGTGGGCCTTGAAAATCAATCACTAGAGGGCAGCACAGAGTCTTGCTGTGTGTGTACTGCTGAAGGTGGTATTAGGGAGAAAGTAAACAGGTATGAAGTATTAAGACAGATGGCGTGAAAGAGGTTATCAGAGTTTATATTTACCGGATTTGCTCGGGTGTGCCTCCTGACGTAGCGTTAGTGATGGCCCATGCTGCTTCTTTCCTGGTGCGAAACTCAGCTTTCTGAAGGATTTCTATCAGCACGGGGAAGATGTTTGCGTCTATGACAGTCTAAAAAAAAAAAAAGGCAGCAGTTTTCATTTGAAATAAAGAGACACTTTTCTATTCCCGTATTTTCTGGGTGATAAGATCACCGGATTATAAGGCGCACCGTAAATTTTTTTGAAGATCAAAGGCTTTTAAGTGCGCCTTATTGTTAGAAAAATAAGGAATGCATTGGTGCATTTTCTAGATTTATATGAAAATTAATTTATTTGAGAGGTGAGGTGAGTGCACCTGTATCTGAGCTCGGTTTCCTGCTGTGATGTTGGAGATAGTCCAGCAGGCTTCCTTCCTGATGGATTCCTTTGCGCAGCTGAGCAGGTGTAGGAGGCAAGGGAGAGCTGAGCAGTTCAGTACTACCTTGAATGCAGCAAGGCAAAAACATTCATTCATTTATTTTATGTAACTGGTTAATTCTAATTAGGGTCGCAGGGAGGCTGGAGCCCACCCCAGCCGACTCTGGGCGAGGGCAGAGTACACTCTGGATGGCTCGCCAGGCCATCGCAGGGCGGAAACACGCTGACAGCTAAGCAGCTACTCTTGTCAAAAGTCAGCAATGGTTCTTTAACACCTCAAACCATAGACAGTGAGAGACATGGCTGGCCTTTGATAACTCAGTTAGTGGCACTGGGTGTGTGTGTGTGTGTGTGTGTGTGTGTGTGTGTGTGAGAGACAATTCGTTTATAGTGGGGCTTGAACCAGCAACCTTAAAATCAGTGATCCAGCACCTTTACCACCAAGCCACCACTCTCTGGCAAAAAGATTTAAATTGAATAATGATGGTGAAAAAGAGGGAGAGGAAAAAAAAGAGGTCATTCATTATTTATTTATTTGCTGCCCCGCTTTGTCCTACTAGATTTTGGGCAACTCTGAGTGAAGGCAATATGCACCTGCACCTGTAGGACCAACACATACAGAACAATTCATACTCACACATCTAGATAATTTGGAAGTCAATTAGCTTCATGTGCATATCTTTGGACTGTAGGAAGAAACTCCCACGCCGTCTAGAATTCGAACCCAGGACCTTCCGACTGTGAGGCGGACATGCTAACCGCTACGCCCCGTGCCAAATATGATTCATCAATTTATTTTCCTAACAACCAAACAAATAAATCCCCATTCACATGACAGTCACCGTTACCTGCGTTTGAATGTCATCTCCGGTGACGATATTCCCAACGGCTCTCAAAGCCGGAGAAGCCACTTTATAATCGGAGTGCCTGCGGGGGGGAAGGAAAAGCACAACTCTCTCATGTCCCATAAAGGAGAAATGTAATACAGACTTTCAAAGGATGATGCACTGAAAACACACATGAGAAGTTCTACAAGCCTCCTGCAGACTCCTGAATCAATGACTGCTTGGATCTTCTCGTTGGGGCCATCTGAGAGGTAGGACAGAGCCCAGCAAGCATCGGCTAGTAGATCGGCATCGCTGCTGAACAGAAGACGGGACAGCACAGGCAGGCACTGAGAAACCTGCAGCGCACACAAAACAAAAATAAATAAAATGTTCTGGAGAAACATTTGAGAATAAAAAGCATGTGCTGTAGTGGTGACGGGGTTTGTTTCCCGTTTATGATCTCATTCAACCAGCATGAAACAAACTGGACGACACTGTAGTGCTGAGTTAGCTGGATAACACATTCAGCACTTTTGAGTCTGAGAATCAGCATTTCAATATGCAAGCTTGTTTTTTTTTTTTTTTTTTAAATTAACCCATCCATTTTTCCTCCTGTAATTTTTTTGCCGTATCCAATTCTCACCCATCAGGTGTTGCCTCCCTATCACATATGACCACCGGCAATTACGGAGGGATGCAAGCATGCGCATACCCCTCCATGACATGTGATGCTGCAAACCACCTCTTTATGACCAACTGTGCATGTGGAGGAAAAGCGCTATCTGTCCCCTTTTGTACAAATGAGGTCACAGACAGCCATGGATAGGCTGGTGATCACTGTGAGTTACAGGGGAGTGTATTCCATTCCTCTCTCCCATGAAAACCTGCAATCTCAAGGTTGGCAGCCATGCACCTTGTCGATGTGGCACTCCAGAGCAATATGTCTCCTTGTTGATAAAAGTGGTTTCTTGTAATAAGTAAGGTAATCATGAGACGTTACCCCCTCTTGTGTAATCTGGCCCAGTGTCTGGTGCTACAAAACGTGGGTAGGAATACTTTTAACTGGGAAACCCCAACCACACAACCATAATCCATACACACTGATTGGTCGAGCTCTCAGAGAGGGAAGAAATATGATGTTAGCTAATCAGGGGTGTCTGTAGTTTTCTGAATTCAAACCTTCAACCTCTTGATCATGAACCCAGTACTCTGACCGCTTTACCCTTCTTTATTGATACAGAATCTCTGATCGATGGGAATTGGATAGAACCAAATCAAACTCGGTAAATAAATCTGAACTAATCACCAGATGAACATTTTTTCAATTCTCTGGAAGGCAGGGTTGTGGAATGCAGATGAAGGAGTTATATATTAAAAAAAAAAAAACAACACAAAAACCTCCAGTTTTCAAACCCAGTCGTGTCAGAACCGACAAACAAGGAAGAGAACAGCAGGAAAAAAATGCAGAGTGACATCGAAACACACGCATATATTATCGATTATCTCCTTTGTGAACTATAGAAGGCAGAGCTCCGGCTCTGTAATGACTTGAGCAGAAAACAGAGTTACACAAACCTTTTCAAAGTCCGGTGGTGGACTTTTGCCTCTGCAGAGGTTGGACAGCGCCCACACTGCATTCCGAGTCATTGTGAGACGAGTTGATTTGGTCAGCAGCCTGGAAAGGGAGGACAATAATAATAATAATAATAATAATATTAAAAAAAGGAGGTCTCAGTGTAGAGAAACGAGCTTTGAGCAAAAATAAAACCAAATTAAAGATTTGTCCATAAAACAATAAATAAAAAATAGAACATTCACACTGCTTGTATTCTAGCACTGTGTATCAGTACTCACATTAACAATGGTGGAAGGATATTACAGTTCAGCACGAAATCTCTGCACATGGCACTGTCTCCTGCAATATTCCCTAATGCCCAGACCGCCTGAAACAAGCACACATTAAATGATGAGACGTTAACACATCTACATTTAAAACTGGGGTTGGTCAATTTCAGCCATGTACACAAAGTGCTATCTTGGTTGACACGATTTTTACACATTGACAGCAATCATTGAACTATGAGATGAGATTTGACAAAAAAAAATAAATAAAAATCTGTCATCTGATGCCACTGTAAATGCATCAACCAATCATTGCCTTGTGGAAAAAAATTGTGATTGTGAAAAATCCACTCAAATGGGTGTGAAAGGGCTTCCAAGGGCAAGGAGTGTTAACCTGAGCTCTGAAAAAAAAAATGCTAATTTCAAATTTGCTAGCTTTCCAGATTCCCTACCTCAGCTTTAAATCAAACCCTCTGGGATTTGCTGTAAGAGGAAATGAAATCAGTCAAAGGGAGGTGATACCAATACTCCTTAAGGTAACAACACATTTACCGCATTCGGCAGATTCGCTCTTATCCGGAATGACTTACTTTTTTTTTAATACAATTTGAACAACTAAGAGTTAAGAGCCTTGCTCAAGGGCCCAGCAGTGGTGATAGTGGGGATTGAACTGCTGACATTCGGATTAGCAATGCATCGCATTCACCCAGTGCTTCTCAATTATTTTCTGTGTTGCCCCCTCTAGGAAGAAAAAAAACATTTCACGCCCCCCCCCCCCCACACACACACACACATGAGTGACTACAAGTAGTATTATTTGTCTATAAAATTGTTTAGTACACCTCTGCATAACAATGTATCTTTATTAACATTAAAAACAAAAAGAAATATAGTTCAACTTACAATAAAGAAAAACTTAACATTGTTGTTTTAATCTGATCTAATAGAAACGATTTAAAGTGCACCAATGTGCCCCGAAATTAAAAAAATACATCCTTATTTAAACTCATTCAACTTATTTGTCTTCATATCTCCGTCTCTCTGCACCTTTCCTCTTCATTCCTGTTAGAAAATTTTCCGTGTTGATTCTTGAGGGGTTGTTTACTGCACTTCATATCGTTTCTTCGTGCGAAAAACCGCTCCACCATAGCACGACAATGAGAGCGCTACTGCCAACTAATGGAGTGGAGGTGCAATTACACTTAATTCTCTGACTACTATTCTAGAAAAGCATGTTCCCCAGGGTCACATGTGCGCCCGCCGGCATCACACCGCGCACCCCCCTGGCATCATACTGCGCCTGCCAGACCTGCCAGAGGTGGGGCTTTCAACCAAGGAAATGATCTGGATCAAACTCTGGGTTGTTGGGCTTGGTGGATGTTTATGCTCAGAGAATGTGCTTGATTTCTTGTCCATTTTAAACAGTTTGGTCACCCATTTCTGAGCTCTCTTGTAAAAGCATTTCAATCCACAGAGCTGCTGCTCAGTTGGTGTGTTTTGAGCAAAATTCTCGTTGATCTCTAGATGTGTGTGTGTGTGTGTGTGTGTGTGTGCACGCGCGTGTGTGTACGTGTGAGAGAAATCAAAATCCAAGAAGATCAGCTGGACCATGCCCCAGTTATCGTAACCAAGATTACATTTTACATGATACATTTCAGGTATCAGAATGAACTGCAGGGATGAACTACACAGACACTCACCGATTGGCTCATTTCAGAAATGAACAGCTGTTCCCATTAAATTGGCTGGCGAGTATACTTTGCTCACTTTGAAAGGTGAACAAAACCTTTAAAGCATTAATTAGTGTCAGACAGAGCCCATGAGAAATGTATCCCCCTGCTTTAGATTTTGCATTTAACCCAAACTTAATTTGCAACTAATTTCAATATGATTAACTGAATTAATTTCACTCTTGCAGCTTCACTGGAGCACAGCCAACTAATGCGCACGAATATATCGACAGCTGGCGCATTACCTGCTTGCTGTCTGCGCCTTCCTTTTACAAATTCAGTACCTGCTCCTGAACGTCCTCGAACTCCGAGTTGAGCAGCTGGATGAACACCGGTACGGCACCTGCCTCGATAACAAATTTAGTCTGTTGAGATGTTCCGGAGGCAATGTTGGTGAGGGCCCACGCTGCTTCAAACTGTACACAAACAATTACAGTGAATTACATGGTGAGAAGAGACATCAGGGGGTAAAATTGAAGGGGAGGGGGTGGTATTTTTACCTGCAATGTGCAATCAGTGCTTTTTTCAAGGAACTCGACAAATCTGTTTACGACCCCTGGAGTACTGATAACCTCGTCAATGGGTGGATTCGGTTCTGCATACATAACAATAATAATATCAATTATATAATAATTTTTGTAAAATCTTTTCACTGATGGGACTGGATGATGTGGAGCATCCCTCATGCGTGACAGTGTATGAATTGTTACTATAGAAGCATTCATACAAATCTGACCCTGCATTCCTGAAACCTAACACCTGCTGACCAATCAGGAACGAGAACTGAAGCTCACTCATTAACTCGCAATAATAAAATCCTCTCTTGGATACCTTTGGACAGCAGTTTTCTGAATTTCTGGGTGGTAATCAGCAGCAGTTCAGAGTCATCTGAGAAGAGCATTTCCACCATGTCTCTCGTTATGACTCCCTCCTGGTAAGGGAAAAAAAAAAAGTTGCATATGCCATCCTGATTCGTTAATTTTTGCTCTATGTGCGACTAAATAATTAATCGAAAACCACAGCAGTACGAGTTATGAAAAATGTCCAGCTTGTAATTACAGGATTGCAATTGTAATTACAGTGGACTTACTGGTGCTGTGCTGGAGCTGACATAAGCATCCATGAGAGGGCTGTCAATCATTCCTCCTTCTTCGTTCAGCAACTCCACGTTTCTCCTCTTAAATAGCTGCAGAAACAAGAAAAAGAAAAATTCTCTCTCAAGGTATGACTTTAATTTATTTATTTAAAAGAGCAAAGGGCATGCGATATGGCAGGATATATGAACATACAGTAGAGTAATACCTGTAGTCTTGGGCTTTACAATGTATTTTTCTCTTTACCAGCAGACTTTAAATTAAATCTGACAGGAAGTGACTGCGAGGTGGGATTAATGTCACCTCTTTCAAAATGTACTATTCGTTTGGTCACAGTAGAGCTTAGAAAGTGGAAAAGCATCCAGTAGAAAGCTTGCAAGATGGAGTGGGACAAAAAAGAAAGAGATCGAGACAGGGATACAAACAAAGAGAGGGAGAAAGAGCAAAAGTGCAAGAGAGAGAGAGTGCAAGTGAGCAAGAAAGAGTGAGGGACAGTGAGAGAGAGAGAGAATAGGTTTGCAAGATGGGGATAAGAGAGAGCGAGAGAGAGACATCAGCCCTAATTAGATGTATATGGAGTTGGGATGATTTTGTACTTTAGGCGTGGGTACTATTTATTTATTTATGAAAAGCTGTATGGTGGTTAAATCAGGTCCGACTATGATCCTTGAAATACAGTGGTACCTTCACTTACAAGTGTCTTTAAGATAAGATAAGATACAGCTTTATTAATCTCACAATGGAGAAATTCACTGTTACAGGCTCTTGAGGTACCATCAGTAGGGGGTGCAAAATAGATACATATACAATAATATATATACACACACACACACATATATATATATATATATATATATATATATATATAGGTATTATAGGTATCCAAATATACATACATATATATATATATATATATATATATATATATATATATATATATATATATATATAGTAATATACAATAAAAAAAAAAAAGAAAAGAACAACTTTGTAGACTGGCCTGTATTCAAGTGTACATGTATCTGAGGGCTGAGTAGATGGGTTGATATAGTTCACAGTCAGTGGGGTAGATGTGGTTGATTAAGTGCATGGGGCTTTTATTGCACATAACCGTTTTTTTCACAGACAGTTACAAAGTGGCGTTGTACAGTCTGACAGCGGTGGGAATGAAAGACCTGCGGTAGTGCTCCTTCCTGCATTGAGGATGATAATTAATAACGAATTTTCCATGATACGAGCTTCGATCCCACCAAAAATGTGCCCTAACCAATGAGCAATTTTTTGATTTACAAGTTCCACTGGGAAAATGGCTTTTCCGGGTCGATTAGCCTTGTATTCTTCCACAAGTATTCCTCCGTGCTCTGAGAATGCCTTATGCAGTGCTTCTCAATTATTTTCTGTGATACCCCCTATAGAAGAGAAGAAAAAAAAAAAAAAAAAACATTTCACGCCCCCCCTGCGCTGTGCACGCAACTATAAATAGTGTTTACTGCATTTAATATCGTTTGCTCGGTGCTTTTCCCCCCTACACCATAGCACGACAATGAGAACGCCACTGCCAACTACTGTAGCATGTTACCGAGATTCATACAGCCCCCGGCATCACACCGCACCCACCACACTGTGTGCGCGCCTCGTGTCTGTACCGCGTGTGCACATGTGCCTCGTCTCTGTACCATGTGTGCAAGTGAGTGCGCGCCTCACCTCTACTGTGTGTGCGTGCACCTTGTCTCTACCGTGTGTGTCAGCTTCTCATAGTGAATGACTAAATAGGACATTTAACATACAGTACAGTTTCTCTTGTTTATTCTTGTTTCATTATTAGTTATTAATGTTAATGTACATCTATTATAAAATATTTATTGTTTTTATGTTTAGCTTTAATATATTAGATGAAATATACATGTCTCTGTTGGTTATATGAGTTTGGGAGGGGGTTGGCACGTGTTAATTGGTTTTCTATTATTTCCTATGGGAATTTTTGTTTTATCTAACGAACATTTTGACTTACGAGCTCGCCCTAGGAACGGATTACTTTGGTAAGTCGAGCTATCACTGTATTCTGGTTCAGTTGGGAGGTGGAGTCCGAGTAGCGGGGGAAGAAATAACGATCCCCATGTCGGGTGAGTTTGGGTCAGTTTACTTAAAGCATTGCCTATGGGTAGAACATTTGTCCAGTTACTACGTTTGAGACTGTGACAAGAGTGGGGCTGTGTGTTGGGGACAAAAAACCCAAAACAAGCAAAATAAAATCAACCCCTTGAATTAAATCTGAACGGCCACATTTCAATCACACGTGTTTCTCCCTAAGCACAATGAGCGAGTGAGTGAGAGAGATCTTTAATGAAGGATTACTTGTTTAGCAGACATTCAACAATAAGCAGCCATGTCTGGAACGACTCATCTGTTTGTTTAGTAGTCTAGACTCCGACTATTTTTGAAGCCTGACAATTAGCTGCTTGCAGAATATGTATACAGTGGTACCTCACCTTACGATAGTCCCAGCAAATGAAAAATCCAGGTTACGAAAAACATTTTCCAAAATTTTTTTGTCTCTGTATACGAAACGCCCCAATCGTGCCATTTAAACATTAAAACGTGCCATTCAAACAATGCACGAGCTGCTCTCCCATTGCCTATCTTTCAACATCCCACCCCACTGGACTCCCATTGGCTAGGAGGGATGACGCAGTTCCCTCCCATTGGCTATTATGGAGCACTTTTCGTGTAAAGGACAGAGTTACTGTTGTTTCATGAGTTTTTCGCATGTGCTCATTGCAACGTTATCTTTTGGCTCAGGCTTTTAACCTTGCATAAACGTTTATAAGATTATAACTCTGCTAAGAAGACATGGTCAACACACACGCACGCATGCACACAATTCCCAGTGCGAGTGAAAAGAAGAAGCAGGCTTGTGGCAGGCGGTTGAGTGATATCGCAAAGGAATATGGCCAAACCCGTCTACCATCGGTTTGATATTGAAGCAGACGGAGATCTTAAAAGGTATTCTTTTATAATTTTTAAAGGGTTTAGGGGTAGTTTTGAGGGCCGTGGAACGAATCACATGTTTTACATGTAAAATGCGGATCAATTTATGAAAAATCCAGGTTACGAAAAAGGCTCTGGAACAGATTAATTTCATAAGGTGAGGTACCACTGTATTGGTTTTCATGGCGAAACAGGTTGAACTAGCGATCTGGCCTATTGATTTAACGCCCATCTCCGCACAACACATGGAAGCAGGATTTCACCTTATGCTCGCCAGACTATGCCTGGTCTATCACTTGAACTCACTCCGACATTACACAGACTCTGGACTTGGAAACTGGCATGGTAAAGTCTGTACAATAGATGGGTCATGTGAGTTCAACATCTGCATTCACTCACTGAGCTTTTTTTAAAGACGATGTGAAGAGAATATTAGTGGAGCTCTATATGTATTCAAATATCAAAGCCATGAGCTCGATTATGTTGTTGCATCTGTGCTCATGTGCCCACAGAGGCAACCCAATAAATGAAGAAAACATATCACTAATCAATACTCTTTTTCACCATTCTCTCTTTTTTCCTCTGTATTTTTACTGAGGTACACATGTTACTTCTGATGTACCAATAATCCTTCTGCTTTCTGAGTCCTACAAGTCGTCAGGATATCCTACTCCTGGTGGAGCGCTCATCTCAGAAGCTCCTTGCTCCACCTGATAATAATCACAATATAATGGACCTAAATATACATTCAAACTGTGATCATTTTTCACTACCAGTGATATAAACTCCTTTCCTGAAATTACTTAAGACTACAGTCCCCATTACAGCTATAAAGATAAATTATACTTCATGTTAAACTATAGTGAAGTTTCTGCTGCATGGTTTGTATTTTTATCCAGTTTTCCCCCAAATGCGGATGGTTTCCCTTCCGAGTATGAATCCTCGTAAGGTTTCTTCCTCATGTCGACTGAGGGAGTTTTTTCTTGCCAAAGTCGCTGTGGGCTTGATGATTGGGGATGTATAGGGTTGACAGAGAAATCTTTCAACTCTTGTGCAAATTTGTTTATTTGTAAAAATTGCTAGACAAATAAAACTAAAATGAACTGAATATTGTGGGGGAAAATAGAAATCACAGATCTGCTGTCACTGTAGGCCCCTTGTCCACTTGCACTTCGCAGCTTATATCTATTATTACGTAAATGCATTTCTGTAATCTTATACAATGGGCCCCCTACTTACGAAACCCCCTGGGTACAAAAATTCCAGGTTATGAAAAATATTTTCCTAAGTTTTGTCCCCAGGATGCGAAAACAACCTCCTCTTATGAAATGCGCCATTCAAAATTCAAATGCACCAATCAAAATTTCTCACGATGCGCGAGTTGCTCTCTCATTGGCTGTCTCCCAACATCCCGCCCCGCTGGCTTCCCATTGACTAGGGGGAATGACGCAGCTGAACTTCCTGTATCCATACTTCCTGCTTGTCACATGCGTGAAGGAGACTTGACTATTGGCTTGTTTTGAGATTGATCATGCAGCATTATATTTCGTTATCGCCAAAACCCCTCTACAATCGAGATGATATTGAACCAGAAGGAGACCTTAAAGCGGAAATACAGTGACAGAGGCGATTATTTCGGCACAAGACCTCCGATCTTGCAAGGAAGCAAGTTAATATTGAATGAGGACCTCTGATCTTTCAAACAGGTACTGTAATTCTGCTTTAAATAAAACATCTTGTCCATTTAAACATTTAAATGGAATTGTTCCGTCAGCTGTTGCATGTGTGTGTGAGAGAGAGAGAGAGAGAGAGCGAGAAGGAGGCATAACTCTTTAGTTTTTTAAGTTGTTTAATTCAGTAAATGTTTAATAAATGTGGCGCATGATCCCTCCACATCCCATGATGTGACTCTGATCCCTCAAGGAATTAAGTTAAAGTTGAGTTTGGCCCTCTGATCTGTCAAGCAGGGAATGCGCTTTGAATTCCACATCTTAAAATGCTCCAGGCGTCCTGCTTGTGGGCGTGGCACGCAGTGCCACAATAAACATTTAATGTGTATACAATACACATTTAATGTATGTACTGTATTGTGTGTGTGTGTGTGTGTGTGTGTGTGTGTGTGTGTGAGTGAGAGAGAGAGAGGTGTGTGTGTTAATAAAAAATGTTTAATGTTTTAATTAATAAATGTTAATAAAATGGTTTAATATGTTAAAATGTTTAAATGGTTTAATAAAGAATTTTCTTTGAACATATATTTCACACAAAATTGATGTACTTTTATCATTTTTAAAGGGTTTCTGGGGTAGTCTTGGGAGCCTTGGAACGAATCAGGCGTTTAACATGTAAAATGTGCCCCCTACTTACGAAACTGCTGCGTTCCGAAAAAGTCTCTGGAACAGATTGATTTCATAAGTAGGGGGTCGACTGTACATGCAAACATTTTCAGAGCGACACTTTAAAACATCACCTAAAAATGTATATTGTTCGGCTTTTTCCCTTTATCAGGGGTCGCCGCAGCGAATGATTTACACGTTTGATTTGGCATAGGCTTTTACGCCGGATGCCCTTCCTGACACAACCCTTTAACAAGGGACAGAAACACATTGATGGCTTTGCAGCTCCTCTTCACGAAAGTCAGCAATGGTTCTTTTACATGAACCTCTCACCATAGACAGTGAGAGACATAGCTGGGCCTTTGATAACCCAGTTAGCTGCACTGGGGGTGTTTGGACACTTCCTGTGATATGACATAAATTGGGTTGAAAGTAAGACATTGCAGATGTGCATGGAAATAAATCCCCAGAAAGACACGCACTAATGCTCCATTTCACAGAATTAGAGAGTCATTACCTGCTGTTCACGTTTCTGCTTCCTCAGCTGAATACCTTCTTCTTCTCTTCTCCGGCGCATCTCCTCTAGGTTAAGTGCTTTGTTCTTATAACGATTCATCCTATAGTTATCCTTCGCAGGACTCGCAGACGGCTCTGACAAACCAGAGAAGGGAAAAAAAATGGACATGAATCTCAAACACCTTGAAGATTACCTTCAATTACTGAAAACACTGCAAGGAGGAAAAAACATTGAAACTCATCACAAACAATCATTGCTTATTATTTGTAATCAGTGCTCGTTAACATTTGACAAATAATATGTTACAAGAAAGCATTTTTATAAAAAAATATAATGAGGTAGATTTCATTGAATAATTCCAGAGAAAGAAGCTCAGCAATATCCCTTGACTCTGAAGTAATTAATTAACCCTGCCAAGGAGATTATGTTTTACCCTTGATTTGTGTACCGTATTTTTCGGACTATACGTTGCTCAATAGTACAAGTTGCATTGGCAAAAAATACATAAAAGAAAAAACATGTAAGTCGCACTGGACTATAAGTCACAAACTCATGGAAACTGTCTACCCTGGCTTGGAAATCTGCTGGCAGTTTTTGTGAAGTTGTGGTCCTTGCTCTGACAGAGTGGCGATTACGTTGCATGAAGCGGTAACATCAAGAAAGTCCTCATGCAAAGTTATTTATATTCATCTCCTTGACAACTACCTGGACGTGAAGACACAACTGCACTGTTGACAAGCCTCTCCCTGTGGCACGTTGCTCAAGCACCCATGTGCGAGCTTGTTCCTATAGCTGTGGCTATCTACCTTTTAGCCTGCGATTAGCTTTTTTTGGTTTTCGTCATAGCAGAAATAATAATCTCCGCTCTTCTCCAGTCACTCACAAGTTTCTCGTTCACTCCAAACTTTATTTCTGTTGCTTGATTACCAGTTTCTGCTGCATATTTCACTACTTGCAGCTTGTAATCCACAGAATAGAATTTTCATTTTGGGGCCATTTCTTCAGTGGTGGATGAACAGGTACTGGTACCCAAGCCTAGAGTGCCCTCTTGTGGTTGTAAAAATAAACACGTGAAATTATGTTCGTTATGATGACGAACAGAATTATATGTAATAATTTCACATATAAGTCGCACCTTCAGCCAAAGTATGAAAAAAGTGTGACTTATAGTCCTGAAAATACGGCATTTGTTAGCGGGAACAAAAAAGTTAGATTCAGATTTTCATAAAACATCTTTGGAAAACTTGGGCTCGATTTGATTCGAGGTGATCCGGATCAAATTCTAGAGCCAGACATTTTTTCAAGCATTCTTTAACATTGTGATATGGGACAATTTCTGAGACGAGGCCATTTGGTTGTTTTAACATGCACTACATGGGAACATAAGAAAAGTGAACTGAAAACATGATTTTTTTTTTGTACTTTGGTTTTACATTTTCAATTGAGTCAAACATTATCCCATATTAGTGGAGTGGATAATGTCATTATCCTGCGGTCGTGAACCAATCAGATCATACCCATTCCCATGTAATTTGTATTAAAGTTGAATAATATCTCATAAAGCTTTAATAACACCCCAACACAATTCTTGAATGACAAAATCCATGGGCACAAGTTGGAAATTTTGAAAAACCTGACAAGTTGCTGGGGGCGGGGGGGCTTTGGGCTCGGAAAAATTTTTACATCAGAAGTTAAAAATGGTTGTCTCCCAATCTTTTACCAACATTTGCAGCAATATACAATCTACATATCATCTACATACAGGGATCCCTCGCTACTTCACGCTTCAATGCATCACGTTTTTTTTTTAAAAATAAATAAAATAAATAAATATTCATCGAATTAAAAAAATAAATAAATTAAGGAAGAATAGGGGAAAAGGTTAAGGAAAATGCCACAAAAACAAGGGCAATTATGCAAGAAAAAAAAACAAAAAACCTAAACCAACACAAAAAAACAACCAAAAATCTCCCATCAAAACTACTTACATTGTTGCGTCAGTGTGTGCACGCGTATGTATGTGTGTTATCTTCTCATGCAATACTATCTGTATTTATATTTATTTACAGCTTATTTTATTGTTAATAATGTTTAATTGTTATTATAAGCATTTATAGCCTTGAATATGTATTTATTGATATAATATACACATATACATCAATCGGGGGGAACCTACTTCGGATTTCAATGGTCGCGTGCGGATCTCGCTACCAACTCCTACCAACTGACCGCGTAAAGCGAGGGATCCCTGTATGTGCATGTGTGTGTGTGTGTGTGTATATATATATATATATATATATATATATATATATTCGATTCCTTTTGCCATTTTCCCTTTTTCAGGGGCTGCCACAGCAAATCATCTGATCCGGATGTTTGATTTGGCATAGGTTTTAACGTTGGATGCTCTTCCTGACACAAGGGGCAGAAACACACTGACAGCTACACAGCTACTCTTGACGAAAGTCAGCAATGGTTCTTTTACATGAACATTTCACCATAGCCAGTGAGAAACATGGCCGGCCTTTGATAACCCAGTTAGCTGCACTGGGGGCAGTGACAACCTTGTGGATAGTGGGACTTGAACCCCCAACTTTAGGATGAGCGATCCAGTGCCCTTTACCACCAGGCCACCACTGCCCTAGTACAGTATTTATTTATATATATATATATATATATATATATATATATATATATATATATATATATATATATATATATATACATACACACCTCGACTTAAGTCGTTTTGAGTTGTTGTTCTCGATTATCCGTCAGTTTTCAAAAAATATATGGAAAAATAATTTCATAACTTTTTTCATAATGTTTTTAAATTAGTGCAGTGCTTCTCACTGTCATTTTCTGACACGCCCTCTAGGAAGAAAAAAAAAAAAATTAATTCCCCCAGTACCCCACGCGCGACTATATATAGTATCGTTTGTCTATAAAATTATGAATGCTCTGCATAACCTTGTATCTTTAGAAAAATAATGCATTAAATAATAAAAAAAAACAACCCACTTAATTCTACTACAGTATGGCAAAAAAACATGTCATAGGGTCATACGCGCTACCCTGGCATCACACCGGACGTCCTACTATTTGAGAAGCACTGAATTAGTGGAAGCCCTGGCAAATTGTACATATGCATCATGACAACATTGCTGGCACATCATTCAAATTTAGCCAATAGCTGAGAGCTTTTGTTTCTCCTTCCTGCTGATTGGTTGCAGATGATTTGTACACCTGTTTTTTCTCCTTCGCGCACATGCTATTAACATGATTGTTTCAATTGTGAATTCATGGTGTTTTAGTGTTTTTAACTATTATTTAAGCCCTATGATGCCCCCCCAAAAAGAAATCTCAACGGATTTCCACGATTTGGAAAAATTATTAAATTCAGCCCTGAAAAACTGGCGCTTCGGGCACATGCTGGAAAACTTGCACCAATGAAAATCTTAAAGAGGAAACTGAACCTGAATGACAGACGAGTTCTGGTTTGAAATGGCTACATGCTTCAGTCAGACACTAATATTTCACTTATGAAAGCTGCTCACAGGCACAAACTACCAGTACATCAACGACTATAACAGGAAGTGCACAATGAGCCTTATCATCAATGTAGGAAGTGATACCACAACTGTGTGGCACTGATAGTCTGAAAGCCAGTCAGAACAAGCTAAACGTTCTGCTTGAGTGAATTACATCACGGTTCTACAATATAGTTCACATCACACATCACTGTTCTGCCATTCTGAGATGGTCTGTGTAGGTGGAGTCTGTTTAAAGAAAGGCTTAACTGCGAGTCTTTCCACCTCAAGATACGATTAGATCCAAGACAGTGAACTGAACTGGCTTTGCTTAAACCGAGTGTTTGGCAGTGCAATGATTAGAGCTCACAACTGTCCCTTGTACAGCTTTTAAACCACAACTACTACAGTTTATTTGTGCGGAACAACACCCGATATAAAAACCGCCGGTGTGGTTCCAGGATGAGGTGATTCTGAGTCCAACACTAAAAATGACTCTTTTTGAATTGCGAGCATCAGGAAACAACTGTGTCCTCATCCAGGGGATGTTTATTACAACCAGCATACACCAACTGCCCAATTTATCAACTTCACCATGTTCGTTAATCCATCCATCGACTTGCTAAACCAGTTAACCCTATTTGGGTTGAAGGAGGCTGAAGCCGATCTCAGCTGACACTGGGCGAAGGTGAGATAACACCCTGATCAGTTCACTAGTCCATTGCAAAACCAACACCCACACAAACAACTATTCACACTCACACCAAATGACAACTGGGGCATCCAATTAGCCCGATGTGTACATTTTAGGACTGGAAGAGGAAACCCATGAAAGCATGTAGAAAACATTTTTTTAGATCATATCCCTCACTATGCTTTTAGACACGATGTCTGACAAGATAAGACCGTAATAACTCGGCACATTCCTGATCGGGTATCTTAACACATCTTCCTGACTTCCAGAGGAAGGTGATTTTTTTTTTTTTTTTTTTAACACTACAGGGTCTCTCAAGTGGCACATCAACAATGTGTATGACTATTAACCCGGAGATCGCAAGTTCAAATTCAGGTTAATGCTAAAACCATCTATGAACAGGACTCCATGGGAGCTTAATTGGCCGAGTTGTCATGGGCGGGAGGAATGGCTTACGCTCACTTCCCTGTCACTCACAGCAATCACCTGACAATCATGGCCGTCTGAGAGCTCATCTGTATGAGGAGTGGATAGTATTTCTGTCCAAATGTGTTAGACTCCCTCCTCAAAAATACGCATGAGTTCGAAAGAGTTCAGGTGGGTAGCTTCACATGCCACAGAGGGGTCGTGTGCATGCTTTACCCCTCCCTGATTGGTGGTGGTCGTGTGATGGGGACAGCAAAAATTTAATACGACTAAATTATGAGGAAAAAGGGGGAAAATCCAAAGAATAAAAACCTTTCTGATATGTTACATGGTAAGTTTATTCAGTAAAGTAAGTGCTCAAGGAGGGCAGTGTTACAGTCATAGTTATACATCACATGCAGCTCCAAAATAGCAGCGTGGCATTGGCCTCAGTCACCAGAGCCGTGTCAGTCTCTAAAAGAGATTCAAGTAGAGACAAGAGCAGAAGCTAAATATCCCTCCAGCTTCACTGGTTCTGACGCCGCTGCTGATTTCTCAAAACTGATTGGTCAGGACTTCCCGATTAACTCTCTATAACAGTAGCTTGAACAATAGTACCTCATTAAAGTACAAAGGTTGTGCTGGACTGTCCCTGTTTCTGATTATTTTCCTCTGACAGCATCCCCTGCTGCATTTTATTACCCAACAAAAGGTCTAAGAGGATTAACACTGGGATAAACTAAAGGTGGAGTAAAAGGGATCAAGCATGGTGTTGTTGCTGTCGGCGGTATTCACATGAAAGCTTAAGCTTAGGATGCTTATCTGTTCGAGAAAGAACATTAGAAATAAAATGCAATCAACCACAATGTCATTCTGAAACTGTGTGCTGCATCAGTACACGAGTGTAAATGATTTATGCACCACATCGCATTTTATTTTTTTAGATTTCCCTCGAAATCATATACCTGTTTCTGTCTCTTAATGCCTGATCGCAGACATTTTCACTTTCTAAGAATCAGTGTTGCACTGCCAAGTTATCCTGTGTGCGCAAGATAGTTCGCCCAGTCACACGGCCTCATTGTTTTTATTATAAAACACATAACCAAAACAAGAAGGTGAATAAGCAACGCTTATTATAACCTTTATAGTCAAAATAAACTGATGGTGAAAGACAAAACATTTGTTATTCACAAGTAAATAAGCAAATCTAACACACAATCAACCACTAGTAACAAAGAGACGCTTTATAGAAATCTGATCGATTCCCACCAGCAAATGGATTGAGACAGAGGAAGCGATTTCTAGTGTCCTGCTGCAGAGATGAGAGAAAGACCATGTCTGCAGTCTCTGTTTCCACATCTAGTAACATTTCACAGGATTGCATGGACTCCATTAGAAAGCACAGAATCGTCTAATACAGTTAGCATGTCATAGATGGTCCCTCCCTTAGATTATAAGGAACAATCACTGATAAACAATTTGAGGTCACAGTAGGCATTGTTAGGTCAATAATCTGAAATCACTACTCACTGATTATACCCTTTACATGATAAAGGTGTAATCCATTCTCGTGTTTTACAAAAAAAACCCCATAATAATTAATGTAGTTATCAACTGACATGATCAATTTGGAAATTACATCACGAGGACACTTTTTTTTATTTGATATACTGTATTAATCCCATTAAGGGGAATTATTTCCTATAGATTTAACCCATGTGAGCAACACACATTGAGGGTTATGTGCCTTGTTCAAGGGCACTTCAGTCACTAATGTGAATGAAGGGAGGGTGCAGCTCACTCCTCCACCACCACCACCACACATTTTTCCTGCTGGTTCGGGAATCGAGACAGCAACCTTCCGGTCCCAAAGCCGTTTCTCTAACATTTAGGTTACGGCTGCCCTTTTAAAGCTTCAACAACTTTTACCCAGAAGAAAGTTACAGCCAGTATTAGTTATCACATGGACCTCACCTGTTGTTGACTCACTTCAACTGATTACTGAATTAGAGAAATTTTTAAATAGCTTGTCACTTGAAAATAACATTGCTAACAGCTAAAATATTCAACATGTGTGTTGTTGTTGTTTTTTTTTAATAATGTATACATTTTACTTTACTTTTTACCTCAGATAAATAAAGTTAAGGAGATTAAACTAAACGTTGAAAGTAATCGTTGTATTAAATAAACACACACGTTACCGTGATAATTTTTATTTAGTTATTTATTTATTTTCTACCTAATTGCGTTGACTTGTTAGTTAGCATTGGTTGCTAACACGGCGGCTAAAGTGTGCTAACTGTCGGGAGTTTTCATATTTACAACCCACAAAAATCCCCCAAACGTATGTAAAACCAGACCATATATTGACTTACCCATCTTTTTAACTTTATAAATTGGTAGTTTCAACGCCCTACGATAATCTAAAGGAAATAATCTTCGCTCCTTTAGGGTCTTCAAGAAATCGCTGCTGACAAACAATATGTCGGAGATCTATCTACGGAGAGCCTGAAAGGACAATCTTAACGAAACGACGAAGAGAGAAACAACGTCGCGCATGCGCAGTCTAAAATATTTTGGAACGCTCGCCAAAAATTTCTAAGTGTTCTTTTGTGCTGCTTGACAGTGCATTCCAGGCACATCGAAGTACTGTATATACATTTAAACAAATTAATTGGTTATTTTGTCAATTTGCATTAAAAAATAGTAATCTTGTGCAACAACATGCAGGTCAAAAAAGACTACAAATATAAACATGGCCTGACTTTACTCAGGACTTCTGCCTATCCCAGGGACAATCTTGCCAAGCTGGGAAAGCTGTTGCCGATCGCCAAAGCAATGCTGCCTATCCTGGGAATAATATTGCAGATTCCAATAGGTGCTTTTGGACAGGTGGAACTATTTTTTAGTTCTTAGAACTGTTGGATGACGCACATCTTTCTGTGTATTCATAGTTCTACATGAACTAGGGATGAACCCAGAAAATATTTCAAGGCTTTTTAGCTCCTACTTCAGGTTATGTACAACATACATCCACAAGAGGAACCATGAATGACGTAATGCATGGTGATTGGAGAAACATAAACCAGGCAGCAGCAGCAGTAACCACTGGATCAACTAATGTCTGAACGTTGACATTACAAAATAAAAGTTTTAAAAATAAAGTTGATGTTGTATGTCACTCAGAAGAGATGCCACCCCATGTCTGTGTGGATGTCAGGAGTGCCTAAAGCTGTTTGTCAAAAAAAAAAAAAAAACACCACCTAGATTACTCCCAAGTACAGGAACACCACTACCTACTGCAGGAACAATATTGCCTGTTGGAAAGCCACTGATGGTCACCCTAAGAACTTCCTAGGCAGTGGTGGCCTGGTGGGGCAGTGGTGGCCTGGTGGTATAGGGTGCTGGATCGCTGATCCTAAGGTTGGGGGTTTGAGTCCCACTGTTCATCAAGGTTGTCACTGCCCCCCCCAGTGCAGCGAACTGGGTTATCAAAGGCCGGCCATGTCTCTCACTGTCTATGGTGAGTGGTTCCTGTAAAAGAGCCATTGCTGACTTTCAACAAGAGTAGGCTATAAAGCCATCCTTGTATTTCTGCCCCTTGTTAAGGGTATTGTCAGGAAGGGCATCCGATGTAAAAACCCATGCCAAATCAAACATGTGATGATTTGCTGTGGCGACCCCTGAGAAAAAGGGAACAGCCGAAAGGAAAAGAAGAGACCCCAAGAACACTACCACTCCACTTCTGCCTGAATACAATAATTTGTAGATACAGTATATCTACCCAAGGCATCTCTCTCTCTCTCTCTCTCTCTCTCTCTCTCACACACACACACACACATACACACACATATGGGTAAGAAGTGGGGATGGTTTGAAATATTATGCAACATGTTCAAGGCTGTAATAAAAAGTTTTGTCATCTGGACATCTTTGGCAAAGGATGTTTCACATTTTCACTAGAGGGCGCCATTGTATAAGCTCAGACAGCACAACAATTACATCACTTAAGCCTGAATTACACTGCGCCTGACGTCTGCTAATTATTTTTTAGAGAAGACATTCATTTTCTGATCCACTTATTCCTAATTCGGGTTGCAGGAAGACTGGCGCCTATCTCAGCCGACTCTGCGCAAGTGCGGGGTAGACTCTGGACAGCTCACCAGGCTATTGCAGGGCAGACACTCACACAACCATTCATACTCACACTCACACCAAGGGGTGATTTGGAACAGCCAGGTAACCTACTGTGTATATTTTTTGGACTGTGTGAAGAAACTCGAGTATCCAAGAGGAAAACCACGCAAGCACGGGGAGAACATGCAAACTCTGCACAGAAACACTCGAGCTAGGAATTGAACTCAGAACTTCTTGCTGCGAAGCGGACGTGAACCCAGCACCTTCCAGCTCCAAATTTCTGGTTACTAAGACAACTTTAATCAAGCACTTCAGTTTCCAAAAAGTTTATAGGGTTGATATCTACATCAGTTGCTTAAGTTCGCCTGTTTCCCATGGATAAGATGGGACTGTCCTGACATGGAACACCTTTTCTTTATTCGTCAATGAAGTCACATGAGCAACACAATAAACCTATGTGAGCAGATTCCACAGGAAATACTTGCACGGTAAAAATCAGAAGCACATTTTAGGACAGGGGTCGGGAACCTATGGCTTGTGAACCAGATGTGGCTCTTTTGATGACTGTATCTGGCTCTCAGATAAATCAGGTGGCCTTTCGTGGCCTAATAACGAATATATAATTTCACTGTCATTTAAATAAGAATACAAAAAAAAAGCCATCCAATAAAACAAAAACAGAAATAAATCTCGCGCATTTAAATATATACATCTATTTATAATGCCACGTCACTGTGGGGCGCAGCGGAGAGCCAATTCTTTCTGTACGCCAGTATGCGGGCGGGTCCGATACCTTGAAACTCTAATTTTATTGGATTATAACAACAGCCACAGACTGCGCATGTTGTTTTTCAGTAACGAGGTAAACTTCCTCATTTTTGATCAGCTCATTTGCACGAAGCCAAGCAGACCTGGCAAACAAAGACAAATGGACAGACATGGAAAAACTTCAACTCGCAGACCAGCTGAGTGCCAAAACTTGGGACACGCTTCCTGTCACATAAACACTGCAGCGTGTGAGTCCTGTCGTATTGACCATATTTGGCTCTACATATGCATGCAAGCAGTCCTTCTCACCTGAAAAACATCAAGACCAACCTGCGGTCACGTGTAATAGATGGAAGCCTAAAACACCTGAATGAAGCTGAATCTCACCACGTTTCAGCCAGATAGAAAACCATCAGCAAAACCATGCAGCACCAGAAGTCCCATTAATAGTAAGAAGTACTTTTCTCATTAATAAATAAGTTTGTCATGACAATGTCATTTAAAATAAATTCAGTCTTATTATACTCTCAAATTGTTGGTCTTCCTTTTCAATTTAGTTGTATTCAGCATATATATATATATATATATATATATATATATATATATATATATATATATATATATATGGCTCTCAGAGCATTAGATTTTAAAATATGTTTTTTTTTTTTGGCTCTCTTAGTCAAAAAGGTTCCCCGACCCCTGTTTTAGGATATACAAGTACACATCATCATCACGCATACCTGGTAACGAGCAGGCATGAAGAACTACCAGAATAGGACCTGACTGGATATAGCATACAGGAAGCCTGTAAGAGGATCCCTTCAGTGCCAGTGTGTCCGTATTACACTAATAAAGCACGTGTTAGATGGCAAAAATATGGGAGGCACGTCCACTGAGAGCAAATGTGTGAACAAACGCACAGTGATACGTCTTTATTAACTAATACAACATTAAATCCACACCCCCATCCCAACCCCCCCCTCCCCCCATGCACACTCCCACCATTTTCTTTATCAGTCTCTCTACAGAGCCAGCAAGGTGGTGACAGAGATAGCAGAGTTCGAAGAATTTCTGAGTGACAGCAAGCGGGAAATTTTTCCGACGCAAGTACTATCACCAATGGATGATGTGGGTTTTCATGCTTCTAAAGCCCTACTTGAAAACTTAGAACCACTAGCTCAAGACTTCCTGTTTGACTGACAGTCTTTAATACTACCATCTGGGATTTTAACCATGTTAAAGCTTTCCAATTCTGTCTCTTTTAAAACCTCAACAATGTTCTGAGGTTCATCCTGGAGGTTTGCTTCTGCTGTCACACCCATGCCTTTCAGTCACATCTGTATACCAAACATCAGCAGAACGATGCAATAAAAAAAGTCATCAGAACAGAATAAAGCAACATACAAGGGAAAAAGTTTTGAAATTGTACTGTATACTGTATAGAATGAGCCCTGTGATGGCCTAGCGAACTGTCCACGGTGTATTCTGCCCTCGCCCAGTGTTGGCTGAGATGGGCGCCAGCATGTGTGGGTTTCTGTCAGGGATGCTGATTTCTACCCAGAGTCCAAAGACTTGCACATAAGGATAACTGGCAGTTCCCTATCGTCCTGAAGTGTTCATGCGAGTGTGAATGTTTTTGTGTGTCACAATACAATGGACTGGTGAGCTGTTCAGAGTGTAGCCCACCCTAACTCAATTTTGGTTGAAATAAGCTCTAGCCTCCCTGCAGCCGTAATAGAGGATTAGACAGTTCAGCAAAAGAGAAAGTGAGGAATATACAGTGGTACCTTGACTTATGAGTGTCTTTTATAATTAATTTTCCATGATACGAGCTTCGATCCCACCAAAAATCTGCACCATCCAATGAGCATAATTTTGATTTATGAGCTCTGCTGGGGAAATGGCTTTTCCGGCTCAATTAGCCTTGTATTCTTTCACAAGTACTCCTCTGCGCTCTGAGAACGCCTTGTGTAGTGCTTCTCAATTATTTTCTGTGATGCCCCCTATAGGAAGAAAAAAAAAATTCACCCCCAGGCCCCCCAAGCGTCCCCGTGCGACTATAAATATTGTTTACTGCACTTCATATTGTTTTCTGGGTGCTTTTTCCCTACACCATAGGGAACACAGTGGGAGCGCCACTGCCACCTACTGTAGAGAATGCGCAATTACACTTAATTCTATTACAGTATGGTGAAAAAGCATATTCCCCAGGGTCATACGTGCCCCCCCCAGCATTACACCACTATTTGAGAAGCACTGGCCTTGTGGGAGCTCACCATGAGCCTTTCCTCGCTGGCATTCGTAGTTTGCACATGTACAAAATTCTCCTTCTCCTCCATCGCTGTTACGCACCACCTCATGCCTGCCCACGTGACATTTTTGCGCCCATAGGACATCTTTGTCTCAGCCTATGATCTGAAGGGTTATTTGACTTATTGTTTATTCTTCTTTTATTATTATTTATTATTCATTATTATTAATGTTAATGTACATGTATTATTATTATTATTATTATTATGAAATATTTACTGTTTTTACATGTTTATCTTTAATATATTAGGTCAGATATACGTGTTTGTGTCAGATTATATGAGTTTGGGAAGAGTTTGGAACGGATTAATTGGTTTTCTATTATTTCCTATGGGAATTTTTGTTTCATCTAACAAACATTTTGACTTACGAGCTCGCCCTGGGAACGGATTAGTTTCGTAAGTCAAGGTACCACTGTATGTTTCATTACAGAATTTGAGTAAATACTGTATTTACTTTCTGGGCCTGTCAAAACCATTAAACTCTGCATTAATTGCTTGAATGTTAATTAACAAAAGCACATTACATTTTAGAAAAGGAAATAAAAATGACCATGGGACTCAAACCCAGAGCCTTCTTGCCGTCAGATGCACATGCTGACCACTTTTTTGCCTCCATTTTTGCTTTAACCAGTTCCTGATCAAGTTTGATCATCACTCAGTCATCAAGTGCCAAACCACTTAATTTTATTACAGTCATTGGGAGGCTGGAACCCATCTCAGCTAACCCTAGGTAAATGCAGAGAACAAACAAAAACAAACAAACAACTCTTTATTGTCAAAGTACATTACATACATACATAGAAATTTGCTTTGGGTACCCATCGCCCAGTGCCAGTTATTGTATTGTTCTATCCTTTGATGCTGAACGCCAAGCAGGAAGTAACAACTGCTAAATTTTCATGTCTTATGGTATGACGCGGCCAGATTCAAACTCCGACCTTCCAGAGGATAAAGCGGATGCTCTACCAACTGAGCTAAACCCCCGGTTAACACCAAGAATAGCTCATCAGAGCATCATAGAGCAAAAACACACGCACAACATTACACACTCTCACCCACGGGCAGTTTGTAAGATCCTATTAGCCTGATGTGCATGTGTTTTAATTGTGTTTCAGAGCACCCAGAAGAAACCCACACAAACATGGGGAAGACGTGCACACTTCAATCAGAAAGATCTGAGCTCAGGACTGAAACCCAGAAGCATCTTGCTGAGAGGTGGATGCGTTAACCACAATACTACACCTACCAAAGTACCACTTTTTTATTTAGTTTGTGATCAAGTTTGGTAATCATTCATTCATTCTCTGTAACCGCTTAATCTTAATTAGGGTCACGGGGAGGTTGGCGCCCATCCTAGCCGACTCGTACACCCTGGACAGCTTGCCAGGCCATCACAGGGCAGAAACACCCTGACGGCTATGTAGCTACTCTTGTCAAAAGTCAGCAATGGTTCTTTTGCATCAACCTCACACCATAGTGAGCGACATGGGCGGCCTTTGATAACCCAGTTAGCGGCACTATGGGGGGTAATCGTTTAGTCATCATTTAGTGGCTGTTTTCTGATCGTGAGGTTCACTCTTTTGTTTTTCTGCTGCTGTGAACTGGTTTTATCTGTCCACAGTTCTTCATCTGAAAGGTCCACAGATTTTCGACGTATTTCTTATTGGATTTTAATTTAGACTGCTTGTTCTTGAACCATGTTATTGATTTGTCTATATTGTGGTTAAACCCCTGAGATCTGAGATGCACCTATTTTAAATGAAATCAGACAGTTTGTCAGCTTTATAGTTCTGATTACTGGTACACACAGACAAAACATCACAAAGTAAACATTAGGTGTGTAAACAAATATGCATACATTATTCAGAAAGAAACACTGTGACCCACATAGGAGATGCACCATTGCATTAAGACTGGGATCCCAACAGACAAAATAAAAAGAGCGCCATAAGCAGGATTTTAGTCTCATGAGGTGAACAACCGGTTAGAGATAAAGCTTGCAGAACAAATGAGAAACATGTTAATGAACCCACATTTATACTCACAGCATTTATTTCTTCATCCTTTTTGTATCTATGATAACTGTCTCTGGCTTGCTCAGAGAAATACATACATTCAGTTCATTTTACTGAAACCCCTTAATATTAATTACCGTCGCGGGGAGGCTGGCGCCCATCCCAGCCGACTCCGGGCAAGGGCAGAGTACACCCTGGACGGCTCGCCAGGCCATCACAGGGCAGAAACACGCTGATGGCTTTGTAGCCTACTCTTGTCGAAAGTCAGCAATGGTTCTTTTACATGAACCTTTCACCATAGACAGTCAAAGACATGGCTGGCCTTTGATAACCCAGTTAGCTGCACGGGGGGGGGGGGGGGGGCAGTGACAACCTTGTGGATAGTGGGACTTGAACCCCCAACTTTAGGATGAGCGATCCAGTGCCCTTTACCACCAGGCCACCATTTCCCCCAAATACATACATTCAGTCATCCATTTATTCATTTCGTGAACCGATTTCGTGAAATCCTAATTAGGATAGCGGGGAGGCTGGCGCCCATCTGAGCCAACTCTGGGCGACGGCAGATTACATCCTGGACAACTCCACCGATACTGTCCAATATACCAATGAGGAAGGAATACATTTAACAGAAAAATTTAAGACACCAATCAGGCAGCTACCCATCAACTCAAATCAATTCAACTCATATTTACCACAAAACAGCTCAACAGATCTGATATCTAATGTTAAATAATATGGTAAAATCCGGCACTACGATGTTATAGCAAGCTGTACAGGGTGCCTTCCGCCTTCAACTAGAGTCCGCTGAGATGGACTTCGGTGTCCTGATGACGTTAAGAAAAAAAAAAATCAGGCAGTTCAGAAAATGACATGATGTATAAAACTCATCCAACCATTATCTATATCGCATGCCCATCAAGGTCGCAGGAACCAATTCCACAGGAAGTGGTCTACTGCAGGGCCAACATGGACATGAACAAGAAGTTGACCTCATCTGTCTGTATTTTGACTGTGGAATGAAATTGGAGTATTCAATTCAGTTCATTTTCTGTAACCACTTAATCCTAATTAGGATCACAGGGAGGCTGGCACCCATCCCAGCCGACTCTGGACAAGGGCAGAGTACACGCTGGATGGCTCACCAGGCATTGTGGAAACTCTTTACGAAAGTCAGCAATGGTTCTTTTGCATGAACCTCATACCATAAACAGTGAGAGACATGGCCGGCCTTGCACTGGGGGTGGGGGGGTGGGGTGGGGTGGGGGGCAGTGACAACCTTGTAGAGAGTGGGACTCGAACTCCCAACCTTTGGATCAGCAATCCAGCACCATATATCACTAGGCAACCACTGCCCAAAATTCCAGTGGTTGGAGCCAATCAATTATTGTTAGAACTTGCAATCACGAGGGTGGAACCCAGAGTCTTCTTAATGTGAGGCACCAGTACGAACCGCGACAGCAGTCTGATAATAGTGGAGCTCAGCAGAGCCCCATACTTATGAAATGTCATAAAGCCACTAGCTCGATTTTGTTGTTGTGTATGTTATATTATGGCTATTTCTTCACTGAAAATAAATGCAAACATTTTTAGAGCTCTGCTTTTAGGCAATGCCCAAATATTTATAGAATTTGAAGTTTGACCTTGGCTTCACGCGGTCCCATCAGACCTCTCATCTCAACTAGATACCCATTGAACCTTTCTGTTATCCAATGAGAATTAATTCTCCACTTATTTGGAATAATACATTCATACTCAGTTATAATTCCTGTAAAACATGTAAGTGCAGGTTGATTTTCTGACTATTTAATGCGTGACCTTTTACTCAAATACAGTGAGATTCCTTAATCTCATTCATTTAGTTGTTGAATTAACTTTGATATCTTGTGCCTTTGAACTTACTCACATTTTCATTTGGTAACACCAATAATACAGCACTACTTCTTCTTCTAACTGTACAGTGAAGTTATGCTAAGCACGTCCGCCTCATAGTTAAAAGGTCCTGGGTTCGAGTCCTTTGTGTGGCGTTTGCATGTTCTCCCAATGCCATGCTCAATTAGTCTAACTGGTTATTTCAAATCACCCAGTAGGTAGTGCATGTGAGTGTGAATAGTTGTGTGTTGCCCTGCGATGATCTGGCGAGTTGTTCAAGGTATACCCCACCTTCACCCAGTGTCAGATGAAATAGGCTCCAGTCTCACCACAGCCCTTATTGAGAATTAAACCGTATGGAAAACGAGTGCGAGAATAATATACGTATCATGGCAGTCGTGGCCTGGTGGTAAAAGGTGCTGGATCACTGAGCCTAAGGCTGGGGGTTCAAGCCCCACTCTCCACATGTTGTCACTGCCCCCCCCCCATCCCCAGTGCAGCTAACAGGGTTATCAAAGGCCGGCCATGTGTCTCACTGTCTATGGTGCGAGGTTCGTGTAAAAGAACCATTGCTGAGTTTCGATAAAAGAGTAGGCTGCAAAGTCGTCAGCATGTTTCCGCCCTGCGATGGCCTGGCGAGTTGTCCGGGGTGTACTCTGCCCTTGCACAGAGTCGGCTGGGATGGGCGCCAGCCTCCCTGCGACCCTAATTAAGATTAAGCAGTAAGAGAAAATGAAGTGAATGATGATTTACATTCTGAACCTAAAACCATTAAATTCTCCATTGAATATGATGATAGTTTCCTGTTTGCCTCCAAACCACCTAGATGGCCTAAATTACCGAATGTGGTGCATTTTATCGTAATGAAAAGTCTGTCAAAGTTTCTTGAAAAAACTACAGCAGAAAAAGTTTCAAAGTGTAGCACCAAGGGGAAAATCCTCTCTCTTCTCATCCAAGGCTGTCAGAGTACTTTGTGTTTAAATGGCCAAAGTGTATGGCGGCAGGGCTGCAGGAAACCAGTACAGCCTATAATTCTTCACTGATTGTGTTCGGAGAGTGCAGTAATGAAGGCTTCGGCTACTCTGACTTTTCTGTCGGTGGAAACAGAAAGAGGAGGTTGAGGATAAATCCTGTGGGGAGTTTTTTTCTTTTTTTTTTTTTTTTGTCTACAAGATTGGTTCTTATCATCTGACTCCTACTTCTATAGATGTGTAGAAAATAATAAGGGGAAGAAAAGAAACAGTGGAGGGCTTAAGAAGAACGATTGCATTGATGGTTGATATTTAATGAGTGGTCTTTGTAAATACAATCTTGTTTGCTATTGCCAGGTAAAAATTTTTCAGCAATAAGGTGCTAATTACGGTCACAGTGAATAGTGCTTCCGCTTGGCTGCACGTAAATTAAAAACATCTGCTTTCTAGTAGTTCAGGCTAGTCGTAATATTAAGGCACACAATCCTAATAAATAAATATTAAATGGTATATATAAGTGCAGAAACACATTTAACCTCATTAAAACCACATTATTATTACACAATATGCATTCAAATGCAATTTATTCCTATATTTATTCTATAAGATAAAAACGCGCGGAGGCTGGTACCCATCTCAGCTGAGCTGACTCAGAGTACACCGTAGACAGCTCACCATCACAGTCCAACACACACTCACATCCATCATGTGAATGTCTTTCAAGTTTAGGAGGAACCCAGAGTACCCAGAAGAAACCCACGTAAGGACGGCAGCAACATGCAAACTCCACACAGAAACACCCTAGCTGAACCCAGGACTCAAACCCAGGGCCTTCCTGCTGTGAGGCAGATTCACTAACTAGGACACCACCGCCCAGTCCACCTTACCATATTTTAAATTAAAATACAGTGGTACCTTGACTTACGAAATTAATCCGTTCTGAGGGCGAGCTCGTAAGTCAAAATGTTCGTTAGATAAAACAAAAATTCCCAACGGAAATAATTGAAAACCAATTAATCCGTTCCAACCCCTTCCCCAACTCATATAACCTGACACAAGCACGTATATTTGACCTAATATATTAAAGATAAAAGTGTAAACACAATAAATATTTCATAATAATAATAATAATAATAATAATAATAATAATACATGTACATTAACATTGATAATAATCAATAATAAATAATAATGAAATAAGAATAAACAATAAGTCAACTAAACCTTCCGATCATCGACTGCAGCAAAGATATCATGTGGGGAGGCATGAGGTGATGTGTTCCTGCAGCCCTGCCGACATACACTTTGGCCATTTAAACACAAAGTACTCTGACAGGAGGAGAATTTTGTGCATGTGCACACTACAAATGCCAGCGGGGAAAGGCTCGTCTTGAGCGCCCACAAGGCCAGTGCTTCTCAAATAGTGGGGTGTCATATATGGTCACATAAGACCCTGGGGAACATGCTTTTTAGAATTAAGTGTAATTGTGCATCCTCTACAATAGGTGGCAGTTTTGCTCTCATGTCTATGGTGTAGGGAAAAAGCACCGAGCAAACAATATGAAGTGCAGTAAGCACTATTTATAGTAGCACGCTGGGGGGAGGAGGGGGTAAAATGTCTTTTTTTCTTCCTATAGGTGGCATCACAGAAAATAATTGAGAAGCACTGCATAAGGCATTGCCGGATCACGGAGGAATACACGTGGAAGAATACAAGGCTAATCGGCCCGGAAAGCCATTTTCCCAGCAAAGCTCGTAAATCAAAATTTTGCTTGTTGGATGGGGCAGAGTTTTTGTGGGATCGAAGCTCATATAATGGAAAATTCGTTATAAAAGACACTCATAAGTCAAGGTACCACTGTACATCAAAACATGCAGGGCATTTTTCAATGCATGTATAATTCTCATGAAGCAGTGGAGATGACTTGGAGTCCTGAATAAACAAAAACAAGCAAGCAAACAAATAACTTTAAAAGGCACAGATCAATATAGCATTTCCTGTTGATGACGTTTACGTGCTGAAGTATAACAGTGCCAGACAGGATTTTATAAGACTGAGGGTGTTGCTTTCTGTCATTGTGTGAGCGTAGTGTAAAATTACTCAAATTACTTCAAAGTGTTTCATGTCTGTCAGGGAGAGACTTTCTATCTATATGTATGCATGCATGAAAAGACAAAGAAAAAATTAATAAGAAGAAATTCAAGAGTACCTGCAGTGCCGCTAACTAGGATATCAAAGGCTAGCCATGTCTCATTGTCTGTGATGATTGGCAGGTAAAAGAACCATTGCTGTCATTCATGAAGAGTAGGCCACTGGATTGCTGTTAGCGGGTTTCTTCCCTGCGATGGCCTGGTGAGCTGTCCAGGGTGTACACTTCCATCGTCCAGAATCGGCTGAGATGGGTACCAACCTCCCTGTGACCCTAAATAGGATTAAGCGGTTCAGAAAATGAATGAATGAATGAATGAATGAATGAATGAATGTACCCCGAGTGCAGCTAACTGGGTTATCAAAGGCCAGCCATGTCTATTGTCATGACAGTCACTGTCTATGGTGTAAAAGAACCATTGCTGACTTTTGACAAGAGCAGCTGCATAGCCGTCAGTGTGTGGCGAGCTGTCCAGGATGTACTCTGCCCTCGCCCAGAGTCAGCTGAGATGGGCGCCAGCCTTCCTGTGACCCTATTTAGCATTAAGCGGTTCAGAAAATGAATGAATGAATGAATGAATGAATGTAAGTAACAGTCGAGCTCATGTTAACGGTATGTATTTTAAATGTATTGAATGGATGAATGGAGGTAAATATTATAACATTTCTCATGACTTAATTCAGGTGGCACAGTGGTTAGCAGGTCTGTCTCACAGTAAGAAGATCCTGGGTTTGATTCCTGGCTCGGGAAGGTTCTGTGTGGAGTTTGCATGTCCTCCCCGTGCTTGCATGGGTTTCCTCTGAGTACTCTCACCGTTCAAAAGCATGCACAGTACGCTAACTGGATTTTCTAAATCATCACTAGGTATGAGTATTAATGGTTGTGAGAGTGCTGGCCCTGCAATGCAGCCATGAGGCGGGGGGGGCACGAACCAGTGTCTCTCCCCCTTATGCCGGTCCCAAGCCCGGATAAATGCAGAGGGTTGCGACAGGAAGGGCATCCGGCGTAAAACTTCTGCCACATTTAAAAAATGCAAATGATCAAAACAAAATTCATACCGGATCGGTCGAGGCCCGGGTTAACAACGACCGCCATCAGTGCTGTCAACCAACAGGGTGCTGATGGAAATTGGACTACTGTTGGTCGAAGACGTCGAAGAAGGAGAGGCGGGAGGCGTGTCCGTAGGCAGAGAGAGAAGAGGAAATGTGCGAGCCTAGGACTGAGAGTAGGGACTTTGAATGTTGGAACTATGCAAGGAAAAGATAGGGAGCTGGCTGACATGATGCAGAGGAGGAAGGTGGACATACTGTGTGTTCAGGAGACAAGGTGGAAAGGTAGAAAGGCTAGAAGCTTAGGAGCAGGGTTTAAACTGTTTTATCATGGTGTGGATGGGAAGAGAAATGGAGTAGGAGTCATCTTGAAGGAGGGGTTTGTCAGGAATGTTCTAGACGTGAAAAGAGTGTCAGACAGAGTGATGAGTCTCAAGTTAGAAATTGAAGGCGTGATGGTCAATGTTGTTAGTGCTTATGCCCCACAGGCAGGATGTAAGCTAGAAGAGAAGGAGAGATTCTGGAGTGATTTAGATGAAGTGATGCAGAATACCTCCAGAGGTGAAAGAGTGGTCATTGGAGCAGACTTCAATGGACATGTTGGTGCAGGCAACAGAGGGGACGAGGAAGTGATGGGCAGGTTTGGTATCCAGGACAGGAACACAGAAGGACAGATGTTGATCGATTTTGCAAAAAGGATGGAAATGGCTGTGGTGAATACTTTCTTCAAGAAGAAACAGAAGCATAGGGTGACTTATGAAAGCGGAGGTAAGAGCACACAGGTAGACTACATCTTGTGCAGGCGATGTAATTTGAAGGAAGTCAGTGACTGCAAAGTAGTAGTTGGTGAGAGTGTTGCCAAACAGCATAGGATGGTGGTGTGCAGGATGACACTGATGGTGAGAAAAGTGAAAAAGGCAAAGGCAGAGCAGAAGACAAAGTGGTGGAAGCTGAAAAAGGAAGAGTGTCGTGTTGTCTTCAAGGAGGAGTTGAAACAGGCTTTGGGTAGTCAGGAAGTGCTTCCAGAGGACTGGACAACCACAGCCAATGTGATCAGGGAGACCAGTAGGAGAGTACTTGGTGTGTCCTCTGGAAGGAAAGTAGATAAGGAAACTTGGTGGTGGAATGAGGAAGTGCAGGAGTGTGTACAAAAGAAGAGGTTAGCCAAGAAGAAGTGGGACATTGACAGGACCGAAGAGAGTAAACAGGAGTACAGGGAGACACAGCGTAAGGCGAAGGTAGCAGTGTCAAAGGCCAAACAGAGGGCGTATGATGACTTGTATGATAGGTTGAACAGTAAGGAGGGAGAAAATGATCTATACAGGTTAGCACAGCAGAGAAATAGAGATGGGAAAGACATGCAGCAAGTTAGAGTGATAAAGGACAGAGAGGGAAATGTATTGACTGATGACAGAAGTGTGCTGGGAAGATGGAAAGAGTACTTTGAAGAGCTGATGAATGAAGAAAATGAGAGAAAAAAGAGTAGAAGGGGTGACCGTTGAGGAGCAGGAAGTAGCAAAGATTAGTAAGGGAGAAGTGAGGAGGGCATTGAAGAGGATGAAGAGTGGAAAGGCAGTTGGCCCTGATGACATACCAGTTGAGGTATGGAAGTGTCTAGGGAGGTAGCAGTAGATTTTCTGACAAGAATATTCAACAAGGTCTTAGAAAGTGAGCAGATGCCAGAGGAATGGAGGAGAAGTGTGCTTGTGCCCATTTTTAAGAACAAGGGAGATGTACAGAGTTGTGGCAACTACAGAGGGATAAAGTTGATGAACCATACAATGAAGCTATGGGAAAGAATAGTGGAAGCAAGACTAAGGGCAGAGGTCAGCATTTGTGAACAACAGTTTGGTTTCATGCCCAGAAAGAGCACCACAGATGCAGTGTTTGCTTTGAGGATGTTAATAGAGAAGTACAGAGAAGGTCAGAGGAAGCTGCATTGTGCCTTTGTGGATCTGGAGAAAGCCTATGACAGGGTGCCGAGAGAAGAACTGTGGTATTGTATGAGGAAGTCTGGAGTGACAGAGAAGTATGTTAGAGTGGTGCAGGACATGTATGAGAGATGTAAAACAGTGGTGAGGTGTGCTGTTGGTGTGACAGAAGAGTTCAAGGTGGAGGTGGGACTGCATCAAGGGTCAGCTCTCAGCCCCTTCTTGTTTGCTATGGTGATGGACAGGCTAACAGACGAGGTTAGACAAGAATCTCCATGGACTATGATGTTTGCAGATGACATCGTGATCTGTAGTGAGAGCAGAGACCAAGTGGAGGAAAATCTAGAGAGGTGGAGGTATGCCCTGGAAAGGAGGGGATTGAAGGTTAGTCCTAGTAAGACAGAATACATGTGTGTGAACGACAAGGACCCAAGAGGAACTTTGAGGTTACAGGAGCAGATATAAAGAAGGTGGAGGATTTTAAGTACTTAGGCTCAACAATCCAGAGCAATGGAGAGTGGGGAAAAGAGGTGAAGAAGCGCGTGCAGGCAGGTTGGAATGGATGGAGAAAAGTGTCCGGTGTGATGTGTGATAGGAGAGTATCGGCAAGAATGAAGGGAAAAGTGTACAAGACGGTGGTGAGGCCAGCAATGTTGTATGGTTTAGAGACAGTGGCCCTGGGGAAAAGACAGGAGTCAGAGTTGGAGGTAGCAGAGATGAAAATGTTGAGGTTCTCTTTGGGAGTAACGAGGATGGATAGGATCAGAAATGAGTACATCAGAGGGACAGCACATGTTAGATGTTTTGGAGACAAAGTCAGAGAGGCTAGATTGAGATGGTTTGGACATGTACAGAGGAGGGATAGTGAGTATATTGGTCGTAGGATGCTGAGGTTGGAACTACCAGGCAAAAGGCCCAGAGGAAGACCAAAGAGAAGATTTATGGATGCGGTGAAGGCGGACATGAAGGTCGTTGGAGTAAGAGTAGAAGATGCAGAGGACAGGGAGAGATGGAGGCAGATCATTTGCTGTGGCGACCCCTGAAGGGAACAGCCGAAAGGACAAGAAGAAGAGTGCTGGCCCTGCGATGGCTTGGTGAGCTGTCCAGGGCATGCCTGGCCCTCACTCTTGAGTTGGCTGAGATAGGCTCCATCTTTCCAGTGACCCTAATTAGATTTTATCTGAATTAAATCATTCATTTATTTTCTAAGTCGCTAGGAATTGGAGCCTATCTCAGCCAACTCAAGGGTAAGGGCCAGGCACGCCCTGGATAGCTCACTAGGTATGAGTATTAATGGTTGTGTGAGTGTTGGCCCTGTGATGGCCTGGTGAGTTGTCCAGGGCATGCCTGGCCCTCACTCTTGAGTTGGCTGAGATAGGCTCCATCTTTCCAGTGACCCTAATTAGATTTAATATGAATTAAGTCATTCATTTATTTTCTAAGTCACTAGGAAGTTGGAGCCTATCTCAGCCAACTCAAGGGTGAGGGCCAGGCACGCCCTGAACAGCTTACCAGGTATGAGTATTAATGGTTGTGTGAGTGTTGGCACTGTGATGGTCTGGTGAGCTTTCCAGGGTGTGCCTGGCCCTCACCCTTGAGTTGGCGGAGATAGGCTCCAACTTCCCAGTGGTCCTAATTAGGATTAAGCAACTTATAAATAAATAAATAAATGAAAGACTTAATTACAATTTTTATGTTGTTTAAGAAAAAAACACTATTATTATTATTATTATTATTATTATTATTATTATTATTATTATTATTATTATTGTTTTTACAAGTATAATTTTAGAACTGGTTACAAGACATTATTTAGGTACCTAAATACCTCTGAAAAGAACTATCTGTAATAAAACCTAATTACCTGATGTGAAATGCACCTGAAATGAAATGAATGGCACAGCACAATTATTGTGATTATAAGAAGGGGCTGCACGGCCAACTGTGGCTTTAACGTCACTTCATTATAAAAGGTTTTCCAATCGGTTAAATCAATGGTCAAAATTGCTCTCGATGGAAAAGTTCTTGATTATTAAGCTCTCACTCCTGTTTGTTTTACACTGGGGAAATATCGCAATACCTTTATTTGTGCGAGTTAAGCTGAAATCCCTTCCATGGTTTCAGGAAACTAATAACTTCATTCTGTTTCAGCTTTCATTATTAATGCAGTCCAGAGTGTCTGAGATGCACAGGAGGCAAATGTTCCCTAAACTCTACATCAGATGATGCCAAGAATCAATCCATAATGTCTTTTAATGCACAGTGGTGATAAAAGTATCCCTTGCTCTTGGGACACACAGTATAGTGTTAAAAAAATGAAGAACTGAATTTTCAAAGGGAACTTAAATATTGATGCAGAAGCACCGTCAGGTCTGTATGTGTGTGTGTATATTTTAAAGCATACTAGCATTTCTTCATTCATTCATTTTCTGAACCGCTTAATCCTAATTAGGGTTGTTGGGAGGCTGGCATCCATCTCAGCGCATTCTGGACGAGGGCAGAGAACACCCTAGACAGCTCAGCAGGCCATCGCAGGGCAGAAACATGCTGACGCCTATACAGCTACTCTTGACAATAATCAGCAATGGTTCTTTTACATAAATAGTGAGCGACATGGCCGACCTTTGATAACCCAGTTAGCTGCACTGGAGGGACACGCCATTCAATGCACGAGCTGCTCTCCCATTCACTATCTTCCAACATTCCGCCCCGCCGGCCTCCCATTGGCTAGGAGGGATGACGCAGCTCCCTTCCATTGGCTATCTCCCAACATCCCGCCCCGCTGGCCTCCCATTGGCTAGGAGGGATGACGCAGCTCTCTCCCTTTGGCTATTATGGAGCTGCATCTCCCATAATGCTTTTCGTGTAAAGGGCAGAGTTACTGTTGTTTCATGAGTTTTTTGAGTGTGCCATTGCAACTTTATTTTTTGACTCACACTTTTAACCTTCCATAAACATTTGTAATATTATAACTCTGCTAAGAAGACGTGGTCAACACACGCGTGCGCGCACACACACACACACACACACACACACACACACACACACACACACACACACACACACACACACACGCACACACGCACATACACACACACACACACACACACACACACACGCACGCACGCACATACACACACACACACGCGTGTGTGATTTCCGTTGCGAGTGAAAGAAGAAGTGGGTTCATGGCATGCGGTTGAGTGATATCGCAAAGGAATATGGCTAAACCCATCTACCATCGGTATGATATTGAAGCAGAAGGAGGTCTTAAAAGGTAGACTTTTATAATTTTTAAAGGGTTTAGGGGGTAGTATTGGGGGCCTTGGAACAAATCACATGTTTTACATGTAAAATGTGGTTCAATTTACGAAAAATCCGGATCAAGAAAAATGCTCTGGAACGGATTAATTTCGTAAGATGAGGTACCACTATATATATATATATGCGTGTGTGTATACATATATATATGCATATATATATATATATATATATATATATATATATATATATATATATATATATATATATATATATATATATATATATATATTATTATTTTTTTTTAATTTATATGCACATGTGCCTTTAAGATTTTATTATGGGTCTCAAACTTAGAGCAACTTGGCATGCTTGTCATGCTGCAGTAAGCCCAGACCAGTGAAATGTTGAGCAAGGTGTGGTGTCATGCACACTTCAAGAGAGACAGAATTCTCACTGTAGGATGAGATGAACATCATTAGACATTTTCAAAAAATGACTCAGCTCAAGTTTGACACCCACAGCATAATTGTAGATGCACAGGAGTCACCATAAAAACAAAAAACAAAAAAAACCCTAAAGAGTTTCCAATGCTGACAGCGCAGTGTCACTACATGAAATTACTGCCTGCTCTCGCTGCACCAAAACAGTTTCTGAATTTTTTAATTACACCTCAAAATGAAAACACATAGCCAGTGTAGAACCATGATGACTCCATTCCAGTCCTCTGGAATACAAATCCCATGCTCACACACAAATTCCACTCTGAAACACTCAAGGGTGGGACTTCAGCCCAGGACCTACATGTTATGAGGCAGGTGTGCTAACCACTACACCATCATGCAATATACATGTGGGTACATAATTCTGATCATTCAGAAAATTTCATTTCATTTTCTGTAAAGGAACGACAATGTTCTTAGAGAAATTGCAGCAGTAGTGGCTCAGCAAAGAATTGAAGCAAACCACCAGAGCAAACAAGACAGTAGAGTTTGTACAGTTCCTGAAAGAAGGTGAGAAGCTCAAACCCAGGAAGTCTGCCAAATCAAGCTCACTTATGTCTACAGCCTCTGACTGGCAGCTTCTTGTGGATGTGCAGAAGAAGCTAAAATTTCCAAGTGATATAGCAGTTACTTCAAAGTGCCCAGATATGCTGCTACTACTGCGAGAGAAGAAAACCATCCACATAGTAGAGCTCACAGTCTCCTGGGAGGATAGACTTGACCTTTCTCACAAGCAGTAAAGTACAAGGACATGGTAGATGAAGCACACATCATGGGGTCGCTAGTAAGCCTGATACCAATTGATGTTGGATATAGGGGCTTTGTTGCATCAACAACAAGGAACTTCCTTCGCAGGTTCGGTCTTTCCCCTACCACGACAAAGAAGGCGATCAAGGCCATAAGTGCCTCACATAGTCAAACTCGAGATGGCTATGGATGAAAAGGAGGGAAGCGTGGATCTCAGCCAATGAGAAGCCAGGGGAGTAGCATGAGGATGCACCTACAATGTACCTCAGCAGCACTTAGCCAATCAAGTCAAGAAAGTAGTGTGCATTTACGCCTGCATCAGATCTTCCATACGTGCAGCTTGAAGCCAGTCTGCAGGTGAAGACAGTTTCTGTCTTTGCAGCCCCACTCAGGTGAAGCGTTCAGGTTTAGGGGCGAAACGCTGACGACCCTGAGATACCTGCTGAAGATGCAAACCAGGCATAGAGGCAGAAGAAGTAACTGCTCGAAGTTGCAGATGTCACAAAGCCCACCAAGCTTTGCGTAGCGATGCATCATGGATGTTTTCAGAAACTCTGAAAGTCAGAACCTGATGTATGAAATATTTGTGTATAATATTTACAAAAATGTTTAGACTGCTTTTTTTTTTTTTTTTTTTTACAGTGTTTGGGATTGAATCATTCATCTTAAAATAAAATAAAATAAAATAAAAATATAATATGGAAGCACATTTGCTAATGCCTAACACATTCCATGTTTAACTTAACTACTATATATTGGGCCTTTTCTAACTCAAGCAGCACTCAGTTTTGCGCATGCAAAAAATTTGGAACGGATTTCACCGAGAAAAGGTACCCAGGGTTTATGGTTGTGCACCGAGCATGCCTTTTTTCATTTTTCACAACTCATTTCATCCTTGTTCCGTACTTGTATCACATCTATTAATATCCAGTGGTGTCTCATGGAAGTGGAGAGTCATAGCAAGACTATATCTGGGGGTATGGCAGATATAAACCGCATACATAGTGAATGATTACTGACAAGGAATGCATGGAAATTTTTAAGAATGATTTAGTAACAGAGGTCTAGAGCACAAACCAGACAGCTTTCAGATAAGTACATTAAAATGACTACATGTAAAGGACAGACATCCTCCAGGATATTAGGAGAGCCTATAGCAGCAAAGGAGATGAGCTGCACTGCTGGATAATTTGCTTTCACAAAGTTTTTATGTGTCGAGTGTCTGTTTGTGCCATAGGTATCAAACTCAAGTCCTGCGTGCCAAATTCGGCCTGACAGCTCATTTTATGTAGCCCGCGAGAGCTTTCAAAGAATATGATTATCATACTTTCCTTGCATCCACCATTACCATGAAATGCAATCATCATTCTTCCAGTAGGTGGCAGCCATGCATTTTAAATAAATAGCATGTCCAAGAAGGATTGTGCTTTAACAGAAAAAGAATGTGAGAAAAGGAAAAGAGAAAAAAAAAACCCTAAATTAATCATTTTGCCAATGCATGTTAAGCAATTATTTTGCCCTTTTTGGACTTGAAAATTTTCTGATGTGACCCTCAGTGAAAACGAGTTTGACTCTCCTGGTTTATGCTATCTGGAACCGTGTAACTACTTCCAAAAAGTATAAAATACAGGGTGGTGAGCATTGAAATGAAATTGATTAATTCACCACAAACTGTGTGATTTTCTTCAGTTACACAAAGCCATTATTTTATCAAAATTGCGATAATGATCAAAATAATAACGTGTTTCAGTGAAACTATGGCTAATTTATCTGTTACCTCACACTTCTTTATACTAGATGTCATTTCTATAATTCATTCATCGTTCATTTTCAGTAACCATGGCTGGCACCCATCCCAGTTGACTCCGGGCGAGGGCAGAGTCCACCCTGGACAGCTCGCCAGGCCATCACAGGGTGGAAACACGCTGACGGCTATGCAGCTGCTCTTGTCAAAAGTCAGCAATGGTTCTTTTACATGAACTTCTCACCATAGACAGTGAGAGACTTGGCCGGCCTTTGATAATACAGTTAGCTGCACTGGGGGGACAGTGACAACCCGTGGAGAGTGGGGCCTGAACCCCGAAACTTCGGATCAGTGATCTAACACTTTTACCACCAGGCCACCACTGCCTCCATTTCCATAATTATTCTTTGTAAATCACCCATACAAGCCCACTAACTGCTTAGTCAATTTGTGAATTAGTGTGTTAATTGGATCTTACTAAATCAGGGTCCAAGTGCATCATGAAGTCCTGTTTTCATTTCGTCGATAATTGAAAAGGGTGACAAATTGGTATTGCTGGCTGTCTTGTACAGTCTCATTGAAAATAACACTGTATATTGGCTCGATTATTAATTGCTCCTTTAGATAAAGAATAAAATACAATAATGAATAGTGTTAAAATAATGAATTGATCATAATAATAAATAAATTAAAGCTCGATATGTTATTTAATTATTTATTTGTCTTATAAAGGCAGTGGTGGCTGGGTGGTTAAGTCGATGGGAACTGATCCAAAGGCCAGTGGTTCAATCTCCACTGTTGGGCTCTGGAGCAAGGCATTCACTCTCAATTTCTCAGTTGAATATAAAAGTATAATCGAAAGATACTCCGGTTAGGAGTGTCTGCCAAATGCTGTAAATGTATTATGTACAGTATATGTTTTTGCAGGGATTTAACATTAATGCACCAAATGCAAGGTATATGCCACTAAATAGAAACATCTACTAAGGCAACTTTCTGGCCTTAAGAAACAATAAAAAAAAATCAAGAAAACAATGTGGTAGTCAGTAACAGT
Organism: Plotosus lineatus; assembly: GCA_024760905.1. NCBI lineage: Eukaryota > Metazoa > Chordata > Actinopteri > Siluriformes > Plotosidae > Plotosus > Plotosus lineatus. Next base: position 65,707,581 of record CM045731.1, on the reverse strand, counting down.
TACTTTTTTAGACCAAGCAGAGGGAATAAATTATGGAATCACTCAATGTTGAAGGAAAATGGAATCTCCCTGTAAATTTCTATTTCCAAAACTAACACCAGCATCAGATTAGATCTGCTCATTAGTCTGCAGTTAAACAGGAAGTGATCACACCTTGGAGAGCTGTTGCACCAAGTGGAGTGACATGAATCATGGCTCCAATACGGGAGATGTCAATTGAAGCAAAGGAGAGGATTATCAAACTTCTTCAAGAAGGTAAGCCTTCACGCAATGTTGTAAAAGATGTTGATGCAGGCCATGCTATTGACTTTATGTGTCTTTCTTCAAGGAATGCTTTAACAGTTTTTGCTCTTTGGCAAGATGCATTATCATCTTGAAAAAGGATGTCATCGTCTCCAAACATCCTTTCAATTGATGGGATAAGAAAAGTGTCCAAAATTTCAACGTAAATTTGTGCATTTAAGGAGGATGTAATGACAGCCATCTCCCCAGTGCCTTTACCTGACATGCAGCCCCATATCATCAATGACTGTGGAAATTTGCGTGTTTTCCTCAGGCAGTCATCTTCATAAATCTCATTGGAATGGCACCAAACAAAAGTTCCAGCATCATCACCTTGCCCAATGCAGATTCGCAATTTATCACTGAATATGACTTTCATCCAGCCATCCACAGTCCATGATTGCTTTTCCTTAGCCCATTGTAACCTTGTTTTTTTCTGTTTAGGTGTTAATGATGGCTTTCGTTTAGCTTTTCTGTATGCAAATCCCATTTCCCTTAGGCCGTTTCTTACAGTTCAGTCACAGACGTTGACTCCAGTTTCCTCTCATTTGTTCCTCATTTATTTTGCTGTATATTTCCTGTTTTCAAGACATATTGCTTTAAGTTTTCTGTCTTGACGCTTTGATGTCTTCCTTGGTCTACCAGTATGCTTGCCTTTAACAACCTTCCCATGTTGTTTGCACTCGTCCCAGATTTTAGACACTGCTGACTGTGACCAACCAACATCTTTTGCAACATTTATCTTCTTTAAGATGTTTGATAATCCTCTCCTTTCTTTCAATTGACATCTCTTGTGTTGGAGCCATGATTCATTTCAGTCCACTTGGTGCAACAGCTCTCCAAGGTGTGATCACTCCTGTTTAACTGCAGACTAATGAGCAGATCTAATCTGATGCTGGTGTTAGTTTTGGGAACGGAATTTACAAGGTGATTCCGTAATTTTGAGTGATTCCATAATTTATTCCCTCTGCTTGGTCCAAAAAAGTAACTGTTACTGACTACCATATTTTTTTTTTTCCTTGATTTCTTTTATTGTTTCTTAAGGCCAGAAAGTTGCCATTTGCAATGACTTCAGTTTTGTGTCATGTCTCTGATCTGCTTTTTTTTTTTCTGCAAAATTCAACAACTGAATGAACATCCTCCGAGACTAGTGATTCCATAATTTGTGTCAGGGGTTTTAGTATATACTGGATGGGAACATTAATACAAAAAAAACCACACTAAAGTAGTGTTAAAGCATTAAGCTCTACAAACTCTGAATAATCCAATTTAAGCAGTTGTCCCAAAATTTTGTTACGTCTAGACTTATTCCACAAAAAGCAACAAGATTTGGAATGAAACCATTTGATGTTAAGAACTTATTTTTTACTTTCAAGAAATCGGAGGCATTTTCAGATTTTATTCCCGCCCACCATACACAACTTTAATGGCCTGCTCTGAGAAACAGGCCTGAAGTCTTCATTCTCTCTTGTTGGTGGTAGGGAAAGAAGCCATTCTCAAGCAGTATACACTAAGCAGACGTGTGACTAGCGCTTAGCATGCTAACCCTAGCTGGCCCATCTCTTTCATTAATTCCAGACTTATTCTATGAAAATCCTAGAACATTTTGTCAACTGAGAATTAACAAGGTCTATCTGCAATTTGAATTAAATGGAAGATAGACCTTGTTAATTCTCTGGGGATGATTTACCAGCATTTGGTTAAGAACCAAAGTTTTTTTTTTTTTTTTTTTTAATGATATCTACCCTCCAACCCCATTTCACCACCAAATGCAACTTTATTGACCTGCTCCGTGGAACAGGCCTCAATTTATGCTCTGAGAAAAAAGTCATCATATACCAGCATTCATTCATTTTCCAAATTGCTTAATGCTAATTAGGGTCATGGGGAGGATGGTGCCTATCTGGGTGAGGGAAGAGTACACCCTGGACAACTCGTCAGGTCATCGCAGGGCAGAAACATGCTCACAGACATGCATCTACTCTTGTTGAAAGTCAGCAATGGTTCTTTTACATGCAATTCACACCATAGACATTAAGAGACATGACCGGCCATTGATATTCCAGTTAGCTGCACTGAGAGGACAGCAATGACAACAGTTGACAGTGGGGCTTGAACCCCCAGCTCAGGATTGGTAATCCAGCACTTTACCACAGGGCCACCACTGCCCTCATATACTATCATATTATGGCTTATATTTCCATGATAAAGCATGATTACAGTACTGCTATCTTCTCAAAGTTCTTGTCACAAACTGTGATTGTCCACTGTTTTGATTCAAGCATTATCAATTATTAATGCTTTCTAATCTGGAGATAGTGAAACAGTCAGTTTTGCTGTAGTATATCAAAAGAGTTCTTCCCTCACCAGCCTGCATTTTTTCCTCTCCTTCATGTTATTGGGATCTGGGCGGCATGGTGGTGTAGTGCTTATTACATCAGCCTCAGAGCAAGAAGACCCGGGTTTAATTTCCAGCCTGGAGGTGTTTCTGTGTGGAGTTTGCATGTTCTCTCCATGCTTGCTTGGTTTTACTCCGGGTATTCTGGTTTCCTCCCACCGTCCAAAAACATGCACAGTAGGCTATTTGGCTGCTCCAAATCTTCCCAAGGTGTGAATAGTTGTGTGAGTGTTGCCCCTGCAATGACCTGGCGAGCTCTCCAGGGTGTACCCCTCCCTTGCCTAGAGTCAGCTGAGATGGGCGCCAGCATCCCCGTGATCCTAATTAGGATTTGCCTGCTCAGAAAAACGAATGAATGGATGAATGTTATTGGGATTCCAAAATGTTGTAAAACGTGGTTACATATTAATCTTGCAGTTGGATGTTCGATCTAAGTTGAGGTTATAGAAAATTAATCAACGCCCTCTGATTATCAGAATTAAGAACTCCAACGGGCTGAATGGAAGTCAACTAACACAAAGTGAAGAAAGGAAGGATTTGGCTCGGGGAACCTAATTTGACAGAACGATGATTCATGTTTCAGGAATGAGAATTGAAAAATGTTTTTACTCTATTGTTTGTAATCTATCAATATCTGACTGAAAAGATCATATTTTATACATCTCGCAGAAGTTGGCAATTCATCATCTGTATTGGAGGGGACGCACTGCCTCCCCCGACACCTTCATACTACTGCTGACTGCTGTTGCACTGTGCTTCTACAGACTTATATAAAGTACTATTTAAAGTGTAAAAGCTGATATATCAACACACACACACACACACACACACACACACACACACACACACACACACACACACACACACACACACACACACACACACACACACACACTCTGATGCTATAATGTACAGCACTGTTGCCCGGACTATGAGTCATTTAATCACATTCTCTGTAAATAGAACCATTCATTCATTATTCATTCAATACCCTTCTGCATTTTTTGTCACCATCCTCTTCATCTACCTGAGTTTATTTTCCGGAAAAGAAGATTTAGTTTAGGTCAATGTACAAAAACATTAATACCCCATAAAAATATTTATAAAGGCGTCTTATTTGAAAAGATTCTGTAGTATTTTTGCTCATTCATTCATTTTCTAAGCCACTTAATCCAAATTATAGTTCCGGGGAGGCTGTTGCCCATCTCAGCCGAAGGTGGGGTACACCCTGGATAGCTCACCAAGCCATTGCTGGGCCAACACTCACACACTACCATTTGAACTCACTCTCACAGAGAGGGGTAATTTGGTACAGCCGGTTAGCCTACTGTGCATGTTTTTAAACTGAAGGACCTGAAATTCATCCATTCATTCATTTTCTGAACCGCTTAATCTTCATTAAGGTCACAGGGAGGTTGGCGCCCATCTCATCTGACTCAAGGTGAGAGCAGAGTACACCCTGGACAGCTTTCCAGGCCATCGCAGGGCACAAATACGCTGACGGCTATGCAGCTACTCGTGACGGAAGTCAGCAATAAATCTTTTACATGAACCTCACACCACAGACAGTGACAGACGTGGCCGGCCTTTGATAACTCAGTTAGCTGCACTGGGGTAACAGTGACAACCCGTTGAGAGAGGGGCTTGAACCCTTAGTCTTCGGATCAGTGAGTCAGCACCTAACCACCAGGCCACCATTGGCCGGGAACCTGAAATAATCACATTTATTAAATTTGTATTGGCATATATGTGACGTGTTCCATAACAAAGCATTAAAAAAAAAATATATATATATATTTTTTTTTTTGCATTTATGTGTAGTATATCATTACATTTTGAAGTAGTACACAAATATAGGTTTGCAAAACTGATTTTTCATGTGCTTGTGTAGTACTGTAGGGTAAGTCTGTTGGGTTTTTACACCCGAGCCTAGTGGCTCATCAGGCCAGTGCTTATCCCCGGTTTCCATAGCGTGAAGTGACCAGGAGTTCAACTCCTCCTGGATGGGACGCTAGTCCAACGCAGGTTACCTTCCCAGTATATTTTTACTGGTACCCATTTATACTGCTGGGTGAACAGAGGCACACTTGAGGTTAAGACCTTGCCCAGAGGTCTTAGCACAGTGGGGTTCTCAGTGGGATTTGAACTCACAACCTCCTGATCATGAGCCCAGCACTCTAACCACTACACCACCGGCCCCTGTGTAGTAGTACTGTACTTACGCTGTTAAGTTTTAAATGAATTTGCTCAAAACACCCTGTTAGTGCAATAGCACTATTAACCCGGCTAGAAGTGCAGAGCCCATCTGACCTGTCTCCGTCATCGTCAAAATATGCAAATATAACCCTGAAAATTTGCAGTGTGTGTCTTTACAAACAACTTCAGTGCATTGTGTTTTTTTTTTTTTAATTTTCATCGAATTAAAAAATAAGGAAATTGACACAAAACACGGCCAATTATGCAACAAAACCCGAAACAAACAAAAACAAAAAAACAACCCAAAACCCCCCATCAAAACTACTTACATTTTTATGTGAGATGTGCATCTCTGTGTGCGCACATCTATATGTGTTTGTATTTATATTTTATTTATATCTTATGCATCATTTTTGAATGTTTAATTGTTATTATAAGCATTTATAGTGTTGAATATGTATTTATTGATATTATATACACATATATACATGTACGTATACATCAGTCAGTGTGGGCTCATGATCGGGAGGTTGTGAGTTCAAATCCCACTGAGACCCTCACTGTGCTAAGACCCTTGGGCAAGGTCTCAACCACAAGTGTGCCTCTGTTGAACCAGCAGTATAAATGGGTACCAGTAAAAATATACTGGGAAGGTAACCTGCGATGGACTAGCGTCCCATCCAGGAGGAGTTCAGTTCGACTCCTGATTGCTTCACGCTACGGAAACCGGGGATAAGTACTGGCCTGATGAGCTGCTACGCTCGGGTATAAAAACCCAAACAGTTAATCAATCAATCAATATGTCAGTCTACTTCAGTCTAATTCGGCGGTCATGGGGGGATCTTAGTCCCAATTAACTGCGGAAAGTGAGGGATCCCTGTATTACTAAAATTCTGAAAATGGTTTAAAGAAGCAATGTGTAATTGTATTGAATTGAATTCTTCAGCTGCTGGTTCATGCACTGGGAGCTCACCTGTGCTTGTCATTATGAAAACTCAACAAATATAAAAATAAATTTACAGTAGTGTGATTTTTTTTTTTTTGGCCTCAGTTGCCACATAGCGTCACAATCACAATTATGGACTTTTGGATTGGTGGTTGTCTTTGAACTGATCTGTCTACCTTGCCTTCAGTACAAAATTCATTCATCAGGTCATCTTCTGTAACCGCTTCATCCTAATTAGGGTCACGGGGAGGCTGGTGCCCATCCCAGCCAACTCAGGGCGAGGGCAGAGTACACCCTGGACAGCTCGCCAGGCCATCGCAGGGCGGAAACACGCTGATGGCTTTGCAGCCTACTCTTGTCGAAAGTCAGCAATGGTTCTTTTACATGCCTCACACCATAGACAGTGAGAGACATGGCCGGCCTTTGATAACCCAGTTAGCTGCACAAGGGGGGGGGGGGGACAGTGACAACCTTGTGGAGAGTGGGACTCGAACCCCCAACCTTTGGATTAGCGATCCGGTGCCTTATACCACTAGATCATCACTGCCCCCTTAGTGCAAAACTGTTAAACAATAAAGAGGTTCTGAGAGGAGGTAATACAGTATATAAAACAAACTCGGTTTATGGCGAAAAAAAGTCTATTGTAAGGATCGAGCTCTAAATATTTCCAATGTGTTCTGTAATTATCGATTAATTGAAGAAAGCAACAGCTATTTCTTGTTGCACAACCAGCCAACATCAGAACCCCCCCCCCAGACAAGTTTCCTTAAATTGTATTTGAAGGAACATATCTGAGTCTCAATCTCAATTTGGAGCTTTTTAAAACTGTGGTTACCTTCAGAAGTGAAAAAGGAGGAAAAAAAAAACCCCATGCATTTAAAGCTTTCTTTATAACTCCACTGAAAAACACCAACACACTGTCTAACAGCAACATCTATTTATTGCACTGAGCCATCTTCTTACCTAACATGACCTTTGCAGAATTCCTGGGCAAGTTAAGAACATTATTAGCAACATTTCTACATTGTTTTGGAAAAAAAAAAAATGTGTGTGTCAGAGTTTGTTACTGGCAGAAAATCCAGTTTTACTCAAAAGCTACAAAACCTTTGCATTATTTCCACACTTATCCAATTGCCTCCATCCTAAAATACCAACAACAACAGATTTGTTTTATTGCATTTTTATGAGTGTGCTTAAGGCGTATATAAACTGTGCTTAAGACGTCTGCCTCATGGCAAGAAAGCCTGGGTCTGATTCCCAGCTTGAGTGTAGAGTTTGCATGTTCACCTCATGCTTCCATGGGCTTCCTCTGGGTTCTTTGGTTTCCTCCCACAGAGCAATAAACATGCACAGTAGGTTAATTAGCTGTTCCAAATCGCCCTTAGGTGTGCATGTAGATATGAATGGTTGTGTCAGTGTTGTGTATACGTGCTTGCCCAGAGTTGCCTGAGATGAGCTTCAGCCTCTCCGTGACCATAATTCGGATTAAGTGGTCCAGAAAATGGATGAATGAGTCCAAAAACATGCAAAGTAGATTAATTGGCTGTTCCAAATCACCCCTAGGTGGGAGAGTGAGTGTGAATGGTTGTGTGAGTGTTAGCCCTGCGATGGCCGTCGAGCTATCCAGGGTGTACCCCGCCCTCTCCCAGAGCCCGTTTAGATTGCAACCAGCCTCTCTGTAACCCCTTGTTAGGATTAAGTGGCCTAAAATATGAATAAATGAATGATTTTATAAGAGCAAATAAACAGGCTGGTGCATCACTTATTGTTGAATTAATGAAATATTTGCACAAATAACTCTAATCTGCTCTATCATAATTTTTTTAACCACATAACGTTGACACTTTCATTATGACTTTTACTTATTCGAAATAAAGCTCATTATTGTATACTACAGGGGAAAGGCACAATATGATTGTTGTCTTATCAGAGGATTAAAAGATACTCAAACAGACTCATGGTTTTCACAGTGACTCGGACCAAGTGACATCATCATTATAAAGCTTGAAATAAAAAATGAACCATCAGTTTGCTTTTCTTATGTTTCCATGTAGTATATACAGAAACTATTCATAATAGTGTGTAATAACACACCTTATGGAGTGTAGTTTATTTATATTTCTATGTAGCATGTACTAAACTCTAAATGAGAGAACTAAACAGACTCCATTATTGTTAAAATATATAAATATAAACTATAAAAATGCCACTCGACTTTTTTTCCCATTTAGCATATACCGAGTAAAAATTTCAGAGTAGAATTACCTCAATTTGAGTATGTTTGAATTCTGTCTTTTTTTTTTTTTTTAAATTTCCACCATTTTCTCCATAATTTAGTCATACCCATTCCTACCCATCAGGTATTGCCTTTTTTTTATAACACACTCCCCCCAGGAAATGTAATGCCAGCCACTTTCCTCTTTTCAAACTGTGGCCCTTGCGCATTTGGGGGCGGTCTAACACACTCGGAGGGAAAACGCTATCAGTCCCCTTGTACGAATGAACTCACAGACGCCCATGATTGGCTGGTGATCACTGTGAGCTACAGGGAATTGAGCGTATGCCATCTCTCCCTCAAATGAGAGCTCGACCAATTAGCTCCCATGAACTCCTGGGGCATTAAACTGGATTTGAACTTACCATCTCACCATTAAAAGATGAGCACCTTGTCGATGTGCCACTGGGGAGCCCTTGAATCCAATTTCTATTTAAAACAGGATGAGTATACAAGGAACATTATATCAAAATATTGCCAGTTGTCAATGACAATGTGTAAGATATTCATTCATTCATTTTCTGAACCACTTAATACTAATTAAGGTCATGAGGAGGCTGGCGCCCATCTCAGATGACACTGGGCAAGGGCAAAGTACACCCTGGATAGCTCGCCAGGCCATCGCAGGGCAGAAACACTCTGATGGCTATGTAGGTACTCTTGTCAAAAGTCAGCAATGGTTCCTTTACATGAACCTCACACCATAGACAATGAGAGACATGGCTGGCCTTTAATAACCCAGTTAGCTGCACTGGGGGGGACAGTGACAACCCATGAAGAGTAGGGCTTGAACTCCCAACCTGCTCTGGCACTGGGAGGTGTGTAAGACATAATACTTTATAATTATAGTCAGTCATTAATAGTCAATAAAGATATGTAGTTATATAGTCAAAATTTCAACTACTGTGGTACCTCACCTTACGAAATTAATCTGTTCCAGAGCCTTTTTCATAACCTGGATTTTTTTGTAAGTAGAATCGCATTTTACATGTAAAACGCGTGATTTGTTCCAAGGCCCCTAATACTACACTTTAAAAATTATAAAAGCATACCTTTTAAAGTACTTACTTCGTACTGACCATGTGTTCTCAGCAGAGTTATAATCTTACAAATGTTTATGCAAGGTTAAAAGACTGTGCCAAAAAATAAAGTTGCAATGAGCACACTCGAAAAACTCATGAAACAAGCTGCTGCTCAAGGGAGCTGCGTCATCCCTCCTAGCCAATTGGAGGCAAGTGGGGCGGGATGTTGGGATATAGCCAATAGGAGGGAGCTGCATCATGCGTTTTCCCTCCTAGCCAATGACCAGCAGGGTGGGATGTTGGGGGACAGCCAATGGGAAAGCAACTCACACATTGTTTGAATGCTTGAATGGCACGTTTTAATGTTTGAATGGCGTGTTTGGCGTGTTTCGTAAGGAGAACTTGTTTCGTATAAATAGACAAAAAATTTAGGAAAATGTTTTTCGTAAACTGGATTTTTCGTTTTCTGTGACTATTGTAAGGAGAGGTACCACTGTATCTGTCATCATATATAAAATCATGTGACTACAGAGATAATGCAATGTTCTTTGCATGTAAATATATGCCGCAGTGCCTTTGATTACAGCTTCCCTGAATAGCTGAGACTGATAAATGGAGCTCTCACCCTGTCTGCTCAGCTCTGTCCAACATTATAACAAGGCAGAAGAAGAGACATGCAAAGTGGCAGCATCTCTTAATTATGCAGCAATAACAGTGTTAAGGAGGTCGGTCCTACTCTTCATTAAAACATCTCCAGAAATAGCAGCTACCAGGTACTTCTCCTCTGTAAAAAAAAGCTACTATTAATAAATGAATATAAACTCGCATTAATCAAGTTCAGTACCTGCCTCCAGTCTCTGTTCTTTTTAATGAACTTATATACTGCCGCATAATTCAGCCTGAGATATTTATAACCAAATAATCTTAAGAAATTCTGTAGTTTAGATTTTCATTTGATTTTGAGTTCAGATCCAGATAATCACATGTTTTCATTCACTATTTATTTTCCAAACCATTGTCAGTCGACTCTGGTCAAGAGCAAGGTACACCCTGAACAGCTCACCAGGACATCATAGGGCCAATCCTCACACAGCTATTCACATTCGCAGTCACACATAGGGGCAATCTGGAACAGCCATATAGCCTACCATTCATGTTTTTGAACTGTAGGAGAAAACTCACACAATCACGCCACTCGTGTAAAGGACAGAGTTACTGTTGTTTCATGAGTTTTTCGAGTGTACTCATTGCAACTTTATTTTTTGGCTCAGGCTTTTAACCTCGCATAAACATTTGTAAGATTATAACTCTGCTAAGAAGACATGGTCAACACGAAGTAAGTACCTTAAAAGGTCTTCTTCTTTTCCTTTCGGCTTTTCCCTTCAGGGGTCGCCACAGCGAATCATCTGCCTCCATCTCCCCCTATCCTTTGCATCTTCTTCTCTTACACCAACGACCTTCATGTCCTCCTCCACCACATCCATGAATCGTCTCTTTGGTCTTCCTCTAGGCCTTTTGCCTGGTAGTTCCAGCCTCAGCATCCTATTACCAATATACTCACTATCCCTCCTCTGTACATGTCCAAACCATCTCAATCTAGACTCTATGACTTTGTCTCCAAAACGTCTTACATGTGCTGTCCCTCTGATGTGCTCATTCCTAATCCTATCCATCCTCGTTACTCCCAGAGAGAACCTCAACATTTTCATCTCTGCTACCTCCAGCTCTGCCTCCTGTCTTTTCCCCAGGGCCACTGTTTCTAAACCATACCACATCGTTGGCCTCAACACCGTCTTGTACACTTTTCCTTTCATTCTTGCCGATACTTTCCTATCACACATCACACCGGACACTTTTCTCCAACCATTCCAACCTGCCTGCACACGCTTCTTCACCTCATTTCCACACTCTCCATTGCTCTGGATTGTTGAGCCTAAGTACTTAAAATCCTCCACCTTTCTTATCTCTGCTCCCTGTAATCTCACCGTTCCTCTTGGGTCCTTGTCATTCATGCACATGTATTCTGTCTTACTGAGGCTAATCTTCATTCCCCTCCTTTCCAGGGCATACCTCCACCTCTCTAGATTTTCCTGCACTTGTTCTCTGCTCTCACTTACCTTAAAAGGTATGCTTATATAATTTTTAAAGGGTTTAGGGGTAGTATTGGGGGCCTTGGAACGAATCACGCATTTTACATATAAAATGCCGTTCTTCATACGAAGAATCCAGGTTACGAAACTGTCTCTGGAACAGATTAATTTCGTAAGGTGAGGTACCACTGTAGCTACACGCAATAATGGAAGAACTGAGTGTATGGATCCCTGTAGGTATACATGTGTCAATTCATGTTTAAATTTCTCCACTTCTTAATACGTTGCTGTATTTATACCCAGAATTCATCAGTGTTATCCATGGGATTAAGTTGTAACACCATCTTATCATTTGATGGAGGATAAATAAGAATGTTGCTATGCCATCAATGCTATTTGCATGATTTATTGCGTCCCCTTTTGGGAAGTTCTCTGGGATCACTTTAAGCGCTTCATGGATTACTTTTTTGTTAGTAGGCCACAGAACCTCTTAGCACTTCCTGCATTTATGTTTTATTTACTTTTATGTTTATTCATTTGGCAGACGCTTTTATCCAAAGTGACTTACAAGTGGGGCAAAATAAAACTCCCTGTGTGGAGCTGTGTGAGTTGAGGCTTGTCACTGCTTCACTGGCAGCAGTGCCAGTGAACTATTTTGGTCTGAATGAATATAATAATGGTGATCAGGTGTTTATTTTTAAAATCATAGCCATTTCTATGATTTACAGTATATACATATGCTTCATAAATTGATATAAGTAAACTTGATTTTATTTGCATAACATACACAATATAATTTAATTAATTAAGTAATTCATTAATTCATTTAATTTCACAGCTGTTTAATCCTAATTAGGCTTGTGGGGAGGCTGGCGCCCATTTCAGCCGACTCTGTGCGAAGGCAGGGTTCCAGACCTTTGCAGGGTCAACACATATACTAGTACAACCATTCACACGCACTGTCACACCGAGGGGTGATTTGGATTAGCTCATTCATTTACTGAGCATGTCTTTAGAGCAGTAATTCTTAATTATATTCTGTGGCGCCCCTCTAGGAAGAAAAAAACATTTCACACCCCCCACCGCCCCCAAGCAACTATAAATAGCATTATTTGTTTATAAAATTGTTATTAGTACACCTCTGCATAAAATTATATCTTTATTAACATTAAAAGTAAAAAATAAAGAAATATAGTTCAACTTACAATAAAGAAAAACGTCATTAACATTGTTTTTTAATCTGTAATAGAAAAGATTTAACGTGCACCAATGTGCCTGAAATAAAAAATACATCCTTATTTAAACGAATTCAACTTATTTATGTCTCGTTATCTCCGTCTCTCTCCACATTTCTCTTTGTTCCTGTTAGAAATGTTTCCGTGTTGTTTTTTGAGGGGTTGTTTACTGCGCTTCATATCGTTTGTTTGTGCTAAAAACCACTACACCAAAGTGCAACAATGAGAGCACCACTGCCAACTACTGGAGTGGAGGTGCAATTACACTTAATTCTCAAACACTATTCCAGAAAAGCATGTCCCGCAGGGTCATCCACACTCCCCCCCAGCATCACACTGCCCCCCCCCCCCCCTTGGCATCATACCGCACCCCCACCGTTTGAGGAGCACTGCTTTAGACTGTGGGATGAAACCGAAGTACACAGAGGAAACCCACACAAGCACGGGATGACGATTTAAACTCCACACAAAAACACCCGAGCCAAGGAATCAAATGCAGGCCTTCTTGGTGTTGGGGTGGAAATTGCTAACCACTGCATCACCGTGCTTAATAACCATAATTTACTTAATTTGTATGGTAACAATAAATACTTTTTTGGCAGAGTATTAATTTTCCTATAAATTCCTCAGCCATGTTATGGATCGCGAGCTGCTGAGGATGTTCCCCAATGAGTCACCGAGCAACCTTATTAGGATTAAGGGGTTCAGCAAATGAAGAATGAATGAATGAATGGCCCTGAGAGGATTTGGTGAGCTGTCCATGGCGTACCCCACCCTCTCGCAGAGTTGGCTGAGATAGACACCAGCCTATCCGCAACCCTATTTAGGATTAAGTGGCTTAGAAAATGAATGAATGAATAATTGAATGAATCTCTTGGCTGCTGTCTGGTTGTTAATTGTAACCATTACTTTAATTAGGCATTGTGGAGGATAATCCAGAACTTGGGAGGGCTTTTGTGTTTCTGTATTACATGGCCTTTTTTTTTTTTTGTCTTCCACTGCTGACCATTCCTGGGCGATATATTGAGAAAGACATTGCCAATCCTCAATAAACTTTGCATACTTAATTTTTTGGTGTATATCCAGAAGCCTATCATTTTTCAGAATGCTACGTTAGAATTTCATGGATTTATTAGCGTTGCGTCTATAAGCTGCTGTGGTCAGCGCTCGATCCATCTGGTGCTGATGGAGTGTACCATATAAGTTTTATGTGTAGGGATGGTAGAGGTGACACACACAGCCTCCATTTTTTTGTAATATGGTGTAATAAACCCTGGGATGCCCTTCTATACAGCAATTTGATCAACTGAATGTCTAGTTCATTAATGTCACTAACACTTACATGACATGCTGGTTTTTATAATGTTCCTCATTTGCCTGCTGATATCATTCTGCCCCACTACTGCCTGCTGTAATAAATTTCATTTTCATATGCCTCACTGTCAAGATGATTTTAGGCCCAATCGTTTCAAGGTGACAGGGTTACAAAAGAATTTCTAGTGATTCTTTTAATTTGGGTGTTTTCAGATAATTTTACTATAGGAATAATGACTATGCCGATGTAACTGACCCCTTTAGAAATACTGTGCTACTGGGGTGATTTCATATTCCTGAAGGTGAGAGATAATGAGCCTGCTCCATTTACTTCAGGTCATTACTCTGCATCTGTAGCTATGCTATTGATCCTGGGTTAGGCTAGACAATCTTGTGTGCATCACTGTAAGAATCCATTGGTCCAATTCAGGATGTTTTATGGACTATTATGCATTCTTGTGGATTTACATAATGTCCTTTTCCCACTAGACAACTTTGGAGCCTATTTTAAGCGAGTCTGGCTACCACGTGAATGTAAATGTGTCTTGTGTTTGATTGGCCAAAGATATGCTTTCTCAACAAATTTAAAATATAGAGAAATACATACAATAATAATAATAATAATTAAAAAAAACCCCTTGCAGCTCCCTTTTTTCTTCTGATTTCACAGTTTAAACTTGTCTTCCAGTCTTCCAGGGACTATCTGAGCCCCAATTTTGGTAAGATTGCTGATATTTTAAGGTTAATTTCAAGTGTGGAGGAGGTTATATAACCGGTTCCTAGTCCTCTTATAAAATGTTGGTCTATCAGCTCAACATTTGTAGGTTATTCCATTACATAGACTTGGTTAAATACCAGAACTTGATCTAAACCAAACACAGAGCACTGTTTTATTTTAGAATTAGGTTGATTTTAACAAATGACAAAAATTGTGTAGTACAGTCATGAAAGTGTTTATGAATTTATACTTGCATTGGCTTTCTGTTTAAATCTAATTAGGGTTGCAGGAAGGCTGGCACCCATTTCAGCAGACTCTGGACGGGGGCAGAGTATACCCTGGAGAGCTCACCAGGCTATCACAGAGCAGAACCATGCTGACGGCTTTGCCGCCTACTCTTGATGAAAATCAGCAATGGTTCTTTTACAAGCCTCTCACCACAGGCAGTAAGAGACATGGCCGACCTTTGATAACTCAGTTAGCTGTATTGGGTTTCAATTATCTCCTGCGGAGTCTTTATCCAGGTAGAATGTATTTAGCAAAATATGTTTCCATGGCAACCTATTCTGAGGGGCATTTCTATACAGTGGAACCTCAAGTTACGAAAGCCCCAACAAACAAAAAATCCAGGAGACGAAAAACATTTTCCTATAATTTACAAAACAAGTTCACATTACAAAAGCACTATCTCAAAAATTCAAACAATGCACAAGTTGCTCTCCCATTGACTATCTCCCATCTCACATCCCGCCCAGCTGGCCTCACATTGGCTATCACCCAACATCCCACCCTGCTGGCCTCCCTTTGGCTAGGAGGGATGATGCAGCTCCCTCTCATAGGCTATTATGGAGCTGCATCTCCATAATACCCATAATGCTTTTAGTGTAAAGGACAGAGTTACTGTTGTTTCATGATTTTTTCGAGTGTGCTCATTGCAACTTTATTTTTTGGCTCAGGCTTTTAACCTTGCATAAACATTTGTAAGATTACAACTCTGCTAAGAAGACATGGTAAACACGCGCGCGCACACACACACACACACACACACACACACACACACACACACACACACACACACACACACACACACACACATGCTCGCGTGTGATTCCCAGTGTGAGCGAAAAGAAGAAGTGGGCTCGTGGCAGGTGGTTGAATGATATCGCAAAGGAATATGGCCAAACCCGTCTGCCATCAGTACGATATTGAAGCAGAAAGAGGTATACTTTTATCATTTTTAAAGGGTTTAGGGGGTAGTATTGGGGGCCTTGGAACGAATCACACATTTTACATGTAAAATGCAGTTCAACTTATGAAAAATCCAGGTTACGAAATCTCTTCCGGAATGGATTAATTTCGTAAATTAAGGTACCACTGTATGTCGTTTTTAAATGGGTGGCAATATTTTTGTATGACTGTTTCTCCATCACCTCAGGGAGTAGTTTCGCTGTCATCCCAGGGATCAGTTGCGCCAAACAGACACTCAACCCAGACGCTGTGGACTGTGTGACCCATTGAAGGGTGAGTTAACAAATTTTCTTCAAGTTCTTTATTAAAATAGCACTAAACAATAAGAAAGATGGTAAGAAATATTGGGAACAGTGTTAGGTTTGGCTCACTGTTTTATATTTAGCAGGCATATATGTAAAGTTAGTTGCATTTGAGCAAAGCCAGACAGTTATAGTAAGTAAGACTTTTAGCGAAGCTAGCCAGCTGGAAGAAATAACACTTGTTATTTTAGTGCTATAACTATAATGCTTACAACATTATTACATCTTTTTAAATAATAATAGATAATTTTAAAGGCACAATGTGTACTATTTAATGACATGTATCGACCCCTAGGGGTGCACTTGCAGACTGCAACCATCTCATTCATTCCCATCCCCACTACAGTGGTACCTCACTTATGAAATTAATGCGTTCCAGAGCCTTTTTCAGAGCTTGGAGTTTTTGTATGTTGAACCACATGTTACTTGTAAAACGTGTGATTCGTTCCAAGGCCCACAAAACTACCCCCTAAACCCTTTAAAAATTATAAAAGCGGCCTCCTTCTGCTTCAATATTTTACTGATAGTAGACGTGTTTGTCCATATTCCTTTGCGATATCACTCAACCGCATGCCACAAGCCTGCTTCTTTTCACTTGCACTGCAAATCACACGTTGTGTGTGTGTGTGTGTGTGTGTGAGCGCGCGCATGTGTGTTGATCATATCTTCTTAGAAGAGTTATAATCTTACAAATGTTTATGCAAGGTTAAAAGCCTGAGCCAAAAGATAAAGTTGCAATGAGCACACTCGAAAAACTCATGAAACAACAGTAACTCTGTCCTTTACATGAAAAGCATTATGGGTGCTCCATAATAGCCAATGGGAAGGAGCTGCGTCATCCCCCTTGGCCAATTGGAGGCCAGAGGGGCGAGATGTTGGGAAATAGTCAATGGGAGGGAGCTGCGCCATCCTCCCTAGCCAATGGGAGGCCAACTGGGCAGGATGTTGGAAGATAACCAATGGGAGGGAGCTGCGTCATCCCTCCTAGCCAATGGGAGGCCAGTGGGGCAGGATGCTGGAAGATAGTTAATGGGAGCGCAGCTTGAGCATTGTTCGAATGTTTGAATGGCGCGTTTGGTGCGTTTCGTAAGGAGAACTTGTTTTATATACAGAGACAAAAAATTTTGGAAAGTGTTTTTCGTAACCTGGATTTTTCGTTTGCTGGGACTATCATAAGGTGAGGTACCACTGTACTTCAAAGCCTGACTAGTTCTTGGCAACAGTAGAAAAATGGCTGTGCAAGATGGCAGCCTCTATGAGAGGGGACACACTCCCCATGTGGTTATAAACAACGTATTGCAAGGGTCTGAAAACTCAACAATTTTTTTTAATGATTAGAGGTAAAAGAAAGTTATTTATTAACACTCACTCACTCATTTTCTGAACTGTTTAATCCTACTAGAGTCATGCAGAAACTGGAGCCTATGTCAGCTGACACTCGGTGTTGGTAGGGTACACCCTCAACAGCTGAGTGGTGCAGTGGTTAGCATGTCCGTTTCGCAGTAAGAAAGCCTGGGTTTGATTCCCAGCTCAGGCGTTTGTGTGTGGAGTTTGCATGTTCGAACTGTGCTTGAATGGATTTTCTCCAGGTACTCCAGTTTCCTCCGACAGTCCAAAAACATGAACAGGAGGATAATTCGTTATTTCAAAATTCCCCAAGGTGTGCGTGTGAATGGTTGTGTGTCCATTGGCTCTGCAATGGCTAGGATGTACGTCACCTTCGCCCAGAGTTGACTCAGATGGGTTCCAGCCTCCATGGAACCCTAATTAGGAATAAGAAGGTTAGAACACGAATAAACGTACTGCATGTATGTCGCCTATGCACTATAATTTAATAATGTATGCTATAATTGAGTATTTTAACACTTAGCATTTTAATACTCATGGTGTGATTACAGCAAAAAGCAAAGCTATGCATAATGGATTGGTGGAATTGATTTCTCCTCAGCTTCTCACTCATCTGATTGCAACCCATACATTCCGGATGATGTGTAGGAGTAATATTCAGCTTTGTCTTATGATCTCGCTCACTCACTGAATGTGATGTGATGGGAGACAAATGTAAACATGACATGCAGGTGTTCAGATGAATGTTTCCTCTGTATGTGCTGGAGTGAAAAAAAGGGTGAGTTTATTAAATCCTGTGAAGATTCCCTCTTTCTTTTTTCTCTCTCCTCTTTTGACTGTCTAGAAGGATGGAAAGACAGCAATGGAGTGAGATTAAAATGGCTTTCTGAAATCCCTATGGAGGTGTGTGAGGTATGCTGACAGGGCAGAGTTTTCAGTAAACGCTGTTGGTCGTACATTATTTATAACACTAACCCTCCCATTATCTTCCACACTTATGGCTAGACTGTGTGTGTGTGTTTGTGTGTATGTGAGATCTAGAAAATTCATTATTTCTTTGGTAAGTACCCACATAATATATGTGATAATGTAGACACAGCAGGTCATTATCGCAAAAAAAAACCAAACAAACAAAAAAAAACCCAAGGGCAATACAAAACCTGATCATGAGCTTACTTTGGGCAAAATAAAGCAAATAGAATTCATGTTACATATACAGTATATTCATATGGGGCACTGGTAGCCTAGTGGTATAGGTGCTGGATCACTGATCCTAAGGTTGGGGGTTCAAGTCCCACTCTCCAGAAGGTTTTCCCACCTACTGCAGGTAACTGGGTTATCAAAGACTGGCCATGTCTCTCACTGTCTATTGCAGGGGTCACCAACCTTTTTGAAACTGAGAGCTACTTCTTGGGTACCAATTAATGCGAAGGGCTACCAGGTCAAAACACACTTGTGACATAACAAATTTGCTCAATTTACCTTTAATTATATGTTATTATTAATAATTAATGATATTCATCTATGTCAGGGGTCGGAAAACTTTTTGACTAAGAGAGCCAAAAAAAAAATTAAATCTAATCCTCTGAGAGCCAAATATATTTTTTAATACAGAGACCAACAATCTTAGAGTATAATAAGACTCTGAATTTATTTTAAACGACATTGTCATAACGAAGTTATTTATTAATAAGAAAAGTATTTCTTACTATTAATGCGACTTCTGGTGCTGCATGGTTTTGCTGATAGCTTTGTAGTCTGGTTGATACGGGGTAAGGTTGTTCAGCTTCATGCAGGGGTTTAGGCTTCCAACTATTAAGTGACCGCAGGATGGTCTTGATGCTTTTCAGGTGTGAGAAGGACTGCTCGTGTGTGCATGTGGAGCCAAACATAGTCAATACGACTCACATGCTGCAGTGTTTATGTGACAGGAAGCGTGTCCGACATAGCTGTCAAACCAGATTAATAAAGAGCGAGAAGCAGGGGTCCAGAGGGCGCATCCCCGGTCAGGTCCAGGGCGACGCTGTGGTGTGAGAGGGTGTAGGGGGCGTAGCCCCTCCAGAAAATTTTGGTTTTAAGGGTTTTTAAGAGTGATTTATAAGCCATTTCATGCAAGTTCTATATATCATGATTAAAAACAGACATAGCGGAAAAATACAAAATTACACACATGTGTTTAAGATTTAATAATATAATGTAAATGAAATCTTCAATGAAAGAACTAATGAAATATGAAGTGTAAACTAATAACATATATCAAAAATAAGGTTGACGAAAGTAAAGTATTAATTGTAATATTTCTCTTTTTTGACGTTTTATCCAAATAATTCTTCATAATAATCTTTGCTGTCTTTGCTCATAGATGGCATGTATCATATGCAGCAACCTTGCAACTACACAATTAGTTTACAAACTGAAACTAACTAACCATGTTAATAAATCTACTCATATAGATGGCATGTATGTGCAGTAACCTTGCAACAACACATGGAATTACAAACTGAAACTTATTAACAATGTTAACAAGTCTATATAAATCTACATTTAACTAAATTACTAAATAAAAACATAATTTGAGCAAGTTTCACAACCTTTAGTTTTTAAATGCGCGTATGTATCTGATTTTACGGTAAAGGATTCCGCAGCCAGCAGCAGAAAGAGAAGCTGTATGTTTACGTAAAAGACATTGCCAGTGGTATTTGCACGTGGAAATTACATCCTTAAAAAATAAAAAAATTAAAATATAATTGGGAAATAATTGTATTAATGCATGAGATTTTAGACACCTTGCGTGAGAGATGGAGGTGGAGATGAAATGCGTGAGTCTCATGTGTCTCACGTGAGTCTCGTATGAGCGTTGACAAGTATGGTCCCAAGGCAATCAGCTGGTCTGCGGGTTGGAATTTTTTCTTTCAGTCCATCTGTGTTTTGCATGCCAGCTCTGCTCGGCTTTTTGCACGTGAGCTGATCAAAACAAGGGAAATTCACCTATTTACACAAAAACAACTTGTGCAGGCTGTTGCATATAATTCAATAAAACTAGAGTTTCAAGGTATCGGCCCTGCCCACACACTGGAGTACAGAAAGGATTGGTTCTCCGCTGCGCGCCACGATGACAAGTGGCATTGAAAATAGATGTGTTGACTGAAATGCATGAGATTTATTTATGTTTTTGTTTTATTTGATGGCTTTTTTTCTGTATTTTTAATTAAAAGACAGCAAAATGATGTACTTGTTATTCTGTTAAAAAAGGCCACCTGATTTATCTGAGACTCAGAGGCAGTCATCAAAAGAGCAATGTCTGGCTTACGAGCCATAGGCTCCCGACCCCTGAACAGGCTCGCGGGCGACTCATGTTGTCCTTGTGGGCGACCTGGTGCCAGCGGGCACCATGTTGGTGACCCCAGGTCTATTGTGTGAGGTTCAGGTAGAAGAACCATTTCTGACTTTCGACAAGAGTAGCTGCATAGCCGTCAGCTTGTTTCCGCCCTGTGATGGCCTGGTGAGCTGTCCAGGGTGTACTCTGCCCTTGGCCAGAGTTGACTGGGATGGGCGCCAGCCTCCCCGCGACCCTAATTAGGATTAAGCAGTTACAGAAAATGAACTGATATATTCATATGTAGTTTTATTTCTCACATAGATGCATTCTGGAAGAAAGGCTAAAGTACTTGGGTGTCTGTGGTGGCTTAAAGAGTTACTATTATTACACCAAAGTTGATCGTTTTCCAATTTGAGTACACCCTGAGCCATTTTATTTCTCTTCAACCCTGGCACTTATGTTGCACATGAATATGTACATTATTCGTATCCAAGCTCCTTAATATAGGCAGTGATTTGCTTTGTCAGTACTGTGCTGTAATATAAAATTAAATCAACATTCGCTGACCTACCAGAGAGGAACAGTTTTTTCATCTTTGTTGTGCAATACAAACTACTTATTAAACGAGCGTGAGGTCTGTGATGGCAAATCTCGGCTCGAGGTCTTTAGTACTGACTGAACAGAAGGTAAGGTCTGAATCAAAAGACAAAGTGAAGAGATTTCTTTGTGCAGAGCAAGCTAATAAGGTTAAAGTTAATAAATATATACAGTGGTACCTTGACTTATGAAATTAATCCGTTCCGAGGGCAAGCCCGTAAGTCAAAATGTTCGTGAGATGAAACAAAAATTCCCATCGGAAATAATAAAAATCCAATTAATCCGTTCCAACACCCTCCCAAACTCATAAAACCTGACACAAACACGGATATTTGACCTAATATATTAAAGTTAATATATACATGTAAAACAATAAACATTTAATACTACTACTACTACTACTACTACTACTAATAATAATGCATGTGCATTAACATTAATAATAATTAATAACTAATAATAAAACAAGAATAAACAATAAGTCAACTAACCCTTCAGATTAGCGACTGCGGCAAAGATGTCACGGGGTCATGAAGAAGTCACGTGGGCAGACATGAGGTGGTGCGTAAGAGAGGAGAAGAATTTTTTTGCATGTGCATGCTATGAATGTCAGTGAGGAAAGACTCATGGTGAGCTCCCACAAGGCCAGTGGTTCTCAAATAGTGGGGCACGTTGTCATGATACATATATATATATATATATATATATATATATATATATATATATATATATATATATATATATATATATATATATATATATATACATACAAGGATCCCTCACTTTCCACGGTTAATGGGGACTGAGCCCCAGCGACCACCAATTACCGCGAAGTAGGTACCTGGTTGATATATACGTACATGTATATGTGTCAATATCAATAAATACATATTCAACTCTATACATGCTTATAATAACAATTAAATATTCCAAAATAATGCATAAGATGTAAATGAAATACAAATACACACGTGCGCACACACTCATATGCACACCTCACATAAAAATGTAAGTAGTTTTGTTGGGTTGTTGTTTTGTTTTTGTATGTTTGCCTTGCTTTGTGGCATTTTCCTTAACTTTTCCCCTATTTTTCCTTATTTTTTTATTTTTCGATGAATACTGTCATACCTCACCTTACGAAATGAATCCAGAATTCTAGAAGCGGTTTCATAACCTGATTTTTTTGTAAGTTGAGTCGCATTTTACATGTAAAAGGCCTGATTCGTTCCAAAGCCCCCAATACTACCCTTTAAACCCTTTAAAAATGATAAACTATACCTTTTAAGGCCTCCTTCTGCTTCAATATTGTACCGATGGTAGACGGGTTTTGGCCATATTCCTTTGCGATATCATTCAACCGCATGCCATGAGCCCACTTATTCTTTTCACTTGCACCGGGAATCACTTTCACCGGAAATCACATGCGTGTGTGTGTGTGTGTGTGTGTGTGTGTGTGTGTGTGTGTGTGTGTGTGTGTGTGTGTGTGTGTGGTGTGTGGTGTGTGTGGGTGTGTGTGTATGTGTGTGTGTGTGTGTGTGTGTGTGTGTGTGTGTCTGTGTGTGTGTGTGTGTGTGTGTGTGTGTGTGTATGCTACGTGTGTGTTGACCGTGTCTTCTTAGCAGAGTTAGAATCTTACAAATGTTTATGCAAGGTTAAAAGCCTGAGCCAAAAAATAAAGTTGCGATGAGCACACTCAAAAAACTCATGAAACAACAGTAACTCTGTCCTTTACGAGTATTAGAACACCATGATGAACAATAGGTCGAAGGCACACAAAAAGCATCATGGGTATAATGGAGATGCAGCTCCATAATAGCCAATGGGAGGGATCTGCATCTCCATGACGAACAATAGGTCAAAGGCACACGAAAAGCTTCATGGGTATTATGGAAATGCAGCTCCATAATAACCAATGAGATGGAGCTGCATCTCCATGACGAACAATGGGTCGAAGGCACACGAAAAGCATCATGGGTATTATGGAAATGCAGCTTCATAATAGCCAATAGGAGGCCAGCGGGGCAGGGTGTTGGGAGATAGCCAATGGGAGAGCAACTTGAGCATTGTTTGAATTTTTTGAGATGGCGCGTTTTGTAACGTGAATTTTTTTCGTATCCAGAGACGGAAATTTTAGGTAAATGCATTTCGTAACTTGATTTTTTTGTTTGTTGGGTCTTTCGTAAGGTGAGGTACCAATGTATTTTTGAAAAACCCACGATGCACTAAAGCCGCAGAAACTGAAGCACGAAGTAGCGAGGGATCACGATATATGTGTGTATATATATATATATATATATATATATATATATATATATATATATATATATATATATATATATACACAATTTATTGACCAGGAGTTGACTAGTCAGTGTGTATGTTATTTCATTACCATAAAATTCAGTGAACTCAGTTATTCACTATACAATAGTGAACTCAGTTGTTCACAAGCCTGAGCAACAGTCCCTCTCCATTTCGTCCACTCTGAATGTGAAATGCTTTTAAATAGATCCTCAAAGCGATCAGATTCTCTTTGGAGATCAATATGAAGCACTTGTAAATATGGACAAGCAGTTAAAGTTCTCATATGAATCTTTTGTTTATTTAAAACTGCTTTACGGTGTCCTAGCTGACTCGAGGCAGTCAGACTCATCTTGATAGTGAGCATTCCCATTGGATTTGCACAAAACAAGGCCTACTGTCTGTTTTACAGTCTCATTCCTGTTAGTCGTCCTGCTCCCTCCATTCATCATTGTAGACAGAACAGTGTGTTTGGGACAGAGGGAGACACAGAGGACAGGGACAGACTGTGAGAATATCAGACGTAACTAAAAAGGAGAGGTCCCAAGCTTAACTTGACTTAATGATTTATCACAAGCATGAACCAGTTTTACAATGTACTGTTCCTTTAAACACAGCTAGTACGGTTCTGCCTCATAATATGGTATGTTCAATTATATATTGAGGAACTAGAATGCAATGCAGCGACACGGCCTGTAATGTTGGCTTTTAAAATTTTGTTGTGGGATGTCCCATTTGATGATACTCTAGCAGGGAAAGTCGATGGTGTCTCTTTGTCCCGCCAGTGTGTCACTACATAACCTGCACACCCAATTATAATGTTACATGGAGAAGTGTTTACTTTTTAATTTATTATGTGTGTAATTAATTAATTAGCATGGCCACCTAAAGGAAAGATACCCCCCCAGCGCCCCCCCCAGCACCCCCCCAGCACCCCCCCCAGCACCCCCCCCAGCGCCCCGTGTGCGACTATAAATGGTGTTCACTGCAATTCATATCGTTTGCTCGATGCTTTTTCCCTACACCATAGCACGACAATGAGGGCACCACTGCCAACTACTGTAGTGGATGCACAATCACACTTAATTCTAGTACAGTATGGCAAAAAAGCATCACACCGCACTCCCCAAGAGGGGTGCTCCCTACTATTTGAGAAGCACTAGCCTTGTGGGGCTCAGCACAACTCTTTCCTTGCTGGGATTCATAGCATGCACACACAAAATTCTCCTCCTCCTCCTCCTCCTCCTCTGTTACGACCCACCTCCTGGCTTCCCACATGGCATCTTCGCCGCAGTCGATGATGGGAAGGGTTGGTTGACTTATTGCTTATTTTATTCCTATTTATTATTAATTATTATTAATGTTAATGTACATGTATTCTTATTATGAAATATTTGCTGTTTTTACATGTTTATCTTTAATATATTAGGTCAAGTATACGTGTTTGTGGCAGGTTATATGAGTTTGGGAGGAGGTTGGAACGGATGAATTAGTTTTATATTATTTCTTATGGGAATAATTGTTTCATCTCACAAACTTTTTGGATTACGAGCTCGCCCTCGGAACGGATTAAATTCTTAAGGAAAGGTATCACTGTATATTGTGTTATTTTATTTTGCCAGCACTATCAACATGGCATGTGACATCTGGTTCCGACAGTTCTTCAGCCTTAACTAGCTCTATCTAGTAGTAGTTTCCACTGGTTTCATGTTGGTAATCACATGTACTATAGGACTGATTACAAAACACCATAAATGAGAACAGACGCTGCAATCAGTTGTGAGAAAGGTGGGCTCAAGGAGGAAATGATGAGAAATGGAAATGCGCGTAGAGAAAAAAAAGATTAAAACAAGGCCACATGTATAGCATAGATAGTAGTGTGGAGGAAAAAAAAAACAGCATAAATGTGAGCCTGGAAAAGAGAGTAACCGTAAGAAAGCTGTTTGTACTGCATATCTTCCCCTCTCTATCATATTCTTTTACACGACTTGGAGCTCTCTTCAGCACAGATGCTATAGACATGTTGACTAAAGGGAAATAGTCAGTCATGACAAATATGCCTCCAGTTTCTCAAATGCCCCAGACGCCACTCTGCTCAATCATGACTAGTCACACCGCAGAAGCACAGCATGAGGCTGCATGCCTCATGCTTTTTACTGTCAAAATAATACGCATCTAGTAGTGTTTTAAATTGCTAGTGACACCATGCAGCACATACAAACAAACAAACAAACAGCCTTGTCTGTAAAATTAGCATTAATTAAGATGAAGTAAATTAATCAAAGTAGAAACATCTCTGCTATACACTCACTACATTTTGAATATTTTTAAATTTTATTTTATGAAAGTGTATTTCTGGAGGGTGACATGGTGGTTTTGCACGTTCACCACACAGCAAGAAGTTCCCGGGTTCAAGTTTCGGTCTCGGTTGTTTCTGTGTGCGAGCTACATATTCCCACCATGCTTGCGTAGGTTTCCTCCAGATGCTCTGGTGTCCTCCGATGGTTGAAACACATGCAAATTAAGCTAAACTGCTTAATAAACTTGTCCTCAGGTGTGAGTGTGAACGTGTGTGTGTGTGTGTGTGTGTGTGTGTGTGTTCATCCTTCATTTTCTGTAACCACTTAATCCTAATTAGGGTCACGGGGAGGCTGGCGCCCATCCCAGCCGACTCTGAGCGAGGGCAGAGTACATCCTGGACAGCTCGCCAGTAGGCAGCTTTGCAGCTACTCTTGTCGAAAGTCAGCAATGGTTCTTCTACATGAACCTCTCACCATAGACAGTGAGATACATGGCGGCTTTTGATAACCCAGTTAGGTGCACACTAGGGGGGGAAGCAGTGACAACCCGTGGACAGTGGGGCTTGAACCCCTAACCTTAGGACCAGTGAAGCACGAGGAGAACATGCAAAGTCCAAACAAAAGTGTTCGAGCTAGGAATTGCACCCAGGCCTTCTTGCTGTTAGGCCAGTGCTTGTCTTTTTGTTTCTGTGGCGCCTCCTCTTGGAAGAAAAAAACATTTCACGCCCCCCCACTGCCCTGCGAGTGACTATAAATAGTATTCTTTGTCTATAAAAGTGTTTTTAATACACCTCTGCATATCATTTCATCTTTATTGACATTAAAAACAAAAAAGAACGAAATATAGTTCAACGTACGATAAAGAAAAACTTCATTAATATTATTTTTAATCTGTAATAGAAAAGATTTAAAGTTCACCAATGTGCCTGAAATAAAAAAAATCCTTATTGAAACTCATTCAATTTTCATATTTATGTCTAAATATCTCCGTCTCTCTCCACCTTTCTCTTTGTTCTTGTTCGAAGTTTTTCCGTGTTGTTTCTTGAGGGGTTGTTTACTGCACTGCATATCGTTTACTCCTGCGAAAAACCGCTACACCAAAGCTCGACAATGGGAGCGCCACTGCCAACTATTGGAGTGGAGGTGCAATTACACTTAATTCTCGTACACTATTCCAGAAAAACATGTTCCTCCGAGTCTTACGCGCTCGCCCCGGCATCACACCGCGCCCCCCTCCAGCATCATATCCCTTGGGGGTGGTGGGCCCCACTATTTGAGAAGCACTGTGTTAGGCTGATGTACTAACCACTTCACCATCATGCTGCCTTAATAAAAACGTTTCTTTTATTTAAATGTACTCACTCTTGTACTTGAGGATAGAATTTTAATCACCGTGAACACAACCCAGATCTATGTCTGCCCATCCATCTATCATCTATAATGCTTGCTTATCCCTCAGGGTCATGATGCTCTAGCCAATCCCCTCTGATTTCTGCAGCTGTGCCTTTGTATTGTGTGCATAATGCAGTTTTGCATTGTCTTGTTAAAATATGTATGGGTGTCCCTGGAAAAGATGCAGCTCCGAAATCTCAATGCAGTTTTCTGCATTAATGCAGCACCACAGCCGTGTAAGTTATCTTCGCCAAGGGCACTGACACAACCCCATACCATGACCAATGTAGATGTTTTCACTGTGTGATGGTCCATCCCAGATCCCTTGAGCCCAGTGATCATGACCGCAGAAAGGTTTAAACTGGTATTTTGGATGCAATCCTGAGTCCATGTGCCATCAGCTACAGATGAATAATGTTTTTTGATGAGTTCCATCTCAGGGGATTGGAGATTATAATGATATTATATTTCATATACTGTGAAATATTCAATATTCCTTCCTATCTTTATTAGAGGAACATTGCTTTTAATACAATATCATTTTTTTTTTCATGCATAAGTTGTTAAAATTGTGATCCCAAGGCTCCTTAAAGGTTAAAGACCTTTCTCAATACCAAGTTCGCCAAGTTTATACCACCTTGTTTACCTTCACAGTAAAGTATATTTACAATAAAATCAAAATGATATAAAATATAAAACAAGCCTACACTTTTTTATAAGATATTAATAAATATTAATAAATGATATCTAAAATCTGTGGCAAACATTTAAAAATCGAGTAATTAGGAAAAAATACTATTATGGACTATAGACGTTGTGTGTGGCAGAACATATGAAGCAAAGGTACAATTAATGAATGAAACGTAAAAGGGGTCAGAAATGCATTCTGGGATACTAGGCGGTCCTCAGACATCACCACCCAGTGCATTTACATTTATAGCATTTGGCAGATGCATTCATCATTTTTCTATAACTGAGAAATTAAAGATGAAGGGCCTGGCTCAAGGGGCTGGTGGCGTAGTGGTCAGGGTGCTGCACTCATGATCGGGAGGTTGTGTGTTCAAATCCCAGTTAGACCCAAACTGTGCTAAGACCCCTTGGGCAAGGTCTTAACCACAAGTGTGCCTCTGTTCATCCAGCAGTATAAATGGGCATCAATAAAAATATACTGGGAAGGTAACCTGTGATGGACTAGCGTCCCATCCAGGAGGAGTAGAGCTCCTAGTTGCTTCATGTTATGGAAACTGGAAATAAGCACTAGCCTGATGAGCCACTATGGCTTGGGTGGAAAAAGCCCAAAGGAATTTACATACCTACCTGTCTCAAGAGCCCAACAATGGAAACTTGTGGATCTGGGCACTTGAACCCTTCACCATCAGATCATGAATCACTGAGCTACTATTAAACTACCCTTTAAACTATACCCTTTAAAATGGGAGGAGCCAGAACACACCCGTGTGTTTGGACTGTACTTTGCGAGACATGAATTTTGAATTAGAAGAGTAGCTGGACTGTGACTGATGATGTTTCAGAAGTCTGCAAGAATGAAAGTACAGACAAGGACGCAAACTCAGACACAGCCTGGGTCGTCCTGGATGATACTTTTCTACAAAATCATCACAACAACCAGCTGTTGCAATCATGATTGACTCAACATTTTCCATCACATTGCATGGTTTTATTTATTTGTTATTTTTTCTGCGGGCTATTGATTTTCCCATTTCCCCCCAAAAGATGAGTATGTTTATTTTCTCTTTATTTAAGCATATGGTTACTGGTGTGTTGACATGCTTCTGGCATCACCAGCCCTCGCATGTATCCGCTCTCTCTTAGCGAGGGCAGAATCCCTCCTGGACAGCTTACTGGCTATCAGAGGGCAGAAACACTCTGACGGCTGTGCAGCTACTCTTCACAAAAGTCAGTAATGGTTCTTTTACATGAACCTCACACCATAGACAGTGAGAGACATGGCCGGCCTTTGATAACCTAGTTAGCTGCACTGGGGAGGACAGTGACAACCTTATGGAGAGTGGGACTCGAACCCCCCAACCTTAGGATCGGTGATCCAGCACCTTTTACCACCAGACCACCACGGCCCTTATTTAAACATATGATGTATGTACTGCTGTATGCACCATTTCAGGACATAACTCCTGACGGTGGGGGGGACCTTTGTGACCTCAAAAAAGTTGCAGGTTCATTTCCCAAGCCAGCAGGAAACACGTATTTGGGTGGGTGGGTGAGAGGGGGGGGGGGGGGTGAGCAACACTCTAACACTCTCCATTCCATCTCATTATGGCTGAAGTACCGTTGAGCAAGGCACCTAACCCCCATTTGCTCTATGGGTGCTGAAGTGTGTGGCAGAACCCTGATCCGAGTGTGTGTGTAAGCATGTGTGTGTGTGTGTGTGTGTGTGTGTGTGTGTGTGTTTGCTCTCTGTCTGCATGCACACTTTGAATGGATTAAACACAGAAGTCAAACTTTCCCTTTGTGGAATTAATACAATATAAAAATACAGTGGTACCACACTATACGAAAGTCTCACCAAACAAAAAATGCAGGTTACGAAACGCATTCTCCTAAAATTTTTGTCTCTGGATACGAAACAAGTTCACGTTATGAAAGCGCCATCTTAAAAATTCAAACGCACCATTCAAACATTCAAACGCGCCATTGAAACAATGCACGAGCTGCTCTCCAATCAATCACGTTCAAACAACCCACCCCGCTGGCCTCCCATTGGCTAGGAGGAATAACACAGCTAGCTCCCATTGCCTATCTCTCAACATCCCACCCCGCTGGCCTCCCATTGGCTAGGAGGGATGACGCAGCTCCCTCCCATTGGCTCTTATGGAGCTGCATCTACCATGATGCTTATCGTGTAAAGGACAGAGTTACTGTTATTTCATGCTTTATTTCTTGACTCAGGCTTTTAGCTTTCCATAAACATTTGTAAGATCATAACTCTGCTAAGAAGACATGGTCAACACACACACGCACACACGTGCGCACACACACACACACACACACACACACACACACACACACACACACACACACACACACACATATGTGTGATTTCCGGTGCGAGTGAGAAGAAGAAACGGGCTCAAGTGATATCGCAAAGGTATATGGCCAAACCCGTCCACCATCGGTATACTATTGAAGCAGAAGGTCTTAAAAGGTATGCTTTTATAATTTTTAAAGGGTTTAGGGGGTAGTATTGGGAGCCTTGGAACAAATCACGCATTTCACATGTAAAACGTGGTTCAATTTATGAAAAATGCAGGTTACGAAAAAGGCGCTGGAACAGATTAATTTCATAAAGTGAGGTACCACTGTATATTTCATTCTGATGTAATTTTGTCCATATGATTCATTTTTTATGTAACCCAACCTGCAGTCATTATTTATAATTTTCTGTATAACTTTGTCCATATGACACATTTTATTTCCCTTGTTAAAGCACATTGTCGCATGTAAGCAGCTTGTGGAATATTCTGTATATGACTGGATTGTGTTTGGACCTTAAATAACACCACCTACAGTACCTCTGAGTCTGTTTACAGCTACAGATCCTACATGGTGACCCATGTGTCTATTTTGTTGTTGCGAGGATGGGCTGTAGCTTGCAGAGTTTCCCTCAGTGCTTGTGCAGGCTTTTGATTAACACTGACAGGTTCATCTCAGCTCCTGTGGGCACGTTGGCCAAACAGCAAGGATAGGAGCGCGCAGTCATTTTTATTCTTAGCTGTGCAGCAGTAAAAATTCACTTCTACCCATCAAAATGCAAAGTCATTTCTCCAACAGTCATTTAGACACATGATATCCAGTCGACTTCAAGTAGTCGGCTTCAAAAACCGCGTGTGTGTGTGTGTGTGTGATGTGTGACCTCTTTATTCTAACATGCGTGGATGATGATATTGAGCTTGTCAAGTCAGCCTCTCACTCTGCGCACGATTGTGAAAGGCAAATGAACTTAAGTGTAAACAAGACTGCAGAGTGTCTTTGTATGATGTGATGACTTAAATGTAGGAGTACTGATACATTTTCTTGTTCCAAGGACATTACGTACATCTGATGGCCAAGCACCAGAACTGACTCCTGGCTTTCTTCCAATATTATTTTTAGCACTCAGTTATTGACTTCCATTTCTGCATGGGAGGAGTGTATTACCTGTGTTACAGAAGTGATGTCCGTATAGAGCTTGTTTACCTATGCATGTGAAGACTGGGCCCAGCGGACTGTGCGAGGGACACCACTGGATTGGTTCAACGAGCAGGAAGGTGGATCCAGCAGAGCATTATGGAGCGCAACAAGGGCACAGTGAGACACAAATGACACTGCTGGCCGTCCACTGCATCCTGACCTATCTCCAGTCGTCCAGACTCTGTCTTGCCACTTGACTCCGATAGGCCAGGAAGAGAGAGTGAAGCAGACAATGACACTGTGCAACTTCTTCTTCTTCTTCTTTTACGTTCGGCTGCTCCCTTCAGGGGTCGCCACAGCAAATCATCCGCCTCCACCTCACCCTGTCCTCCGCATCTTCTTTTCTGACTCCAACGACCTTCATGTCTTCCTTCACCACATCCATAAATCTCTTCTTTGGTCTTCCTCGAGGCCTTCTGCCTGGTAGTTCCAACCTCAGCATCCTACTGCCAATATACTCACTGTCCCTCCTCTGTACATGTCCAAACCATCTCAATCTAGCCTCTCTGACTTTGTCTCCAAAACATCTTACGTGGGCTGTCCCTCTGATATACTCATTTCTGATCCTATCCATCCTCGTTACTCCCAGAGAGAACCTCAACATTTTCATCTCCGCTACCTCCAGCTCTGCCTCCTGCCTTTTCCTCAGCGCCACTGTTTCTAAGCCATACAACATCGCTGGTCTCATCACCGTCTTGTACACTTTCCCCTTCATTCTTGCTGACACTCTCCTATCGCACATCACACCGGACACTTTTCTCCAACCATTCCAGCCTGCCTGCACACGCTGTGCAACTCTCCCTCACTTCAATCAAACTCACACTCAAGTCATCTTCACTACCTTATTCATCCACCAAAGCCCTCTGGTGATGGGCGAGCGACGAAGCAGCAGGTGTGGATACACTGGGAGCTGTAGACACAGGCGGCTCAGGCCGTATGGTCGTCTCTTCTCTGGACCGAGACAGCAGAGGGATTCGGCAGCCCCCTGAGTGACTGAGCAGCCCTCTTTAGGATTGCACTGCTCACCTCCACAGCATGAGGAACAGACTAGAAAAGGTGTCCCGATCATTGCCTGTCTCACTTCACCCTGACCAGCAGGCCACGGTTGGCGGGATTCCATATCCTTAGGATGAACTACCAGTGAAGACAGGACGAACGATCGTGTACCAGGGTATTTGAACAAGAGTGCAACGGCGGAGGAATTTTCTGCTGAACAAACTTGCTAGCATTATAAAACATTTCTTTTTTTTAGTTGGTCTACTGGAAAAATAATTGAATAGTTGGAATAGTTGACTTTTAGGCAAGCGGACTGCATCCCAGTGCCTTTTGGGTAAGTGGTACCATTATGCACTACCGGCATTACAAGTTCATCCCTTCCATATTATATTTATTGATTTAGAAAACCTTTACTAAATATTTGATCCAGTGATGAAATAGCAAGGCACCAAGTCATGAATGCCTGAATAGCTCACCGGACTATTACAGGGACAACATACATACAAACACTCACGCCCACTCTCACACCAGGACCAATTTGGAACAGCCAATTAGTCTACTGTGCATGTTTTTAGACTGAGGGAGTGAAGAGAATACCTAAAGGAAACCCTCAAAAGCACAGAGAGAACATGCAGAAACTTCCCGAGCTAAGGAATTGATCCCAGGTCTTCTTGCTGCGAGATGGACCTGCCAATCACTGTGCCACCGTGTCAATCCAAGCCCAAAGTGTGACAATCTACACCATTACAAAACCTCCACCAGCCTGGACTGTTGACACAAGATGAGTTGGGTCCATGGATTCATATATTTGCTACCAACGCTAGTAGACATTTATCTTCATCGGACCAGACTTTGTTCCTCCAGTCTTCACTTGTTAAAAATATTAGTAGATGCCCATGGCAGCCTCAGAATTATTTTCTTGGTTGACAAGAGCCAACTTGATATTACCTTCTGCCATCGCAGAGCATTTGGTAAACACTCTTTTCCCAAAGTGATTACAATTTTAATTTTTTTTTTATACCACCGAGTAGTTGAGAGTTCAGGGCCTTGCTCATTAGGGCCGTGGTGATAGTGGGGATTGAACCTCTGACCTTCGGATCAGTAATCAATCGTCTTATCCAATAAGCCACCACTGCTCACCTTCTGCTTGTTTTAAAACAGTGAAACAAAGAGGAGCAGTGGTAGCCTGGTGGTAATGGTGCTGGATCACTGATTCCAAGTTTGGGGGTTCAAGCCCCACCCTCAATGGACTGTCACCGCCCCTCCAGTGCAGCTAACTGGGTTATCAAAGGTAACACTCTGTGGTGAGAGGTTCATGTAAAGGAACCATTGCTGACCTTCGACAAGTGTAGGCTGCATAGCCGTCAGTGTGTTTCTGCCCTCCAATGGCCTGGCGAGCTGTCCAGGGTGTACTCTGCCCTCATAAAGACTTGGCTGAGATGGGCGCCGGTCTCCCTGTGACACTAATTAGGATTAAGTGGTTCAGAAAATAAATGAATGATGAATGAAACAAAGAAATATTGAGTTTCATCTGTGAACTTTTAACTGGAAAACACTCTCACGATCCATCCAGTAAGATGAAAGTTGCTCACTCGTGATTAATGGGGTGGTTGATGGGCCGTTGTATGGATATGAAGGCCAATTTGTGATGGATAGTATCTGCCACAAACCGTGCACATAAATCCTAATTTAATTTGTTTCTTGGTTATGATGTTTTTTATGGTGCTCTTGGTAAACCATCGCATGTTTCAAAACATCTTGACGTGAATTTTCAAATTTGCAAAAAAAAAAATCTATTTGAATCAGTCGCGTTTCAATCACACCTTTAGGGTGATCATCCCCAAACCCTGCCAAATTTGTTTGTCTAAGCTTCTGCATGGTGGATAAATTGCATATCAAGTCCTATGAGTGGGTAGTGGTGGTCGAATGGTATAAGGTGCTGGATCGCTAAGCCTAAGGTTGAGGGTTCAAGTCCCACTCCCCACAATGTTGTCACTGAACCCCCACCGCCAAAAAGCAGATAACTGGGTTATCAAAGGCCGGCCATGTCTCTCACTGTCTATGGTGAGAGGTTCATGTAGAAGAACCATTGCACACGAGTAGCTGCATAGTGGTCAGCGTGCTTCCACCCTGCGAGTTGTCCAGGATGTACTCTGCCCTCACCTGGAGTCAGCTGGGATGGGCACCAGCCTCCCCGCATCCCTAATTAGGATTACAGAAGTCTTATGAGTTCTGACATAGTACACATTAACACTCTTTACGAGTATATTCACTGTTACCGAGCAGTGCCGGAAACCTACTGGTAAATTGGAAAAGTAATACATTACATGTGTATCTGGGAAATTGTTCATTTTAAACCTGGGTTGTGTTGCCGTTTCCTTTTTTGGAATCCCAAATGTCCTCCTTAGTAAAGATGTAGAGGTTGAATGAGACCCTGCACTGGCTCATAAGTAGTGATGACCTTGATGCTTGATTCATAGTTTTTGAGTGTCACAAACCAGCAGGGTGCTAATTGGTGCCTTTAGTCTCTTGTTCAGATTAGATATGTGTATGTGTGTGTGTGTGTGTGTGTGTTCTCATTACTAGGCATCAGGGAAAATCTTTTTACCTGCGGTGAAAATTACTGAGCAATCTTGAGCACTTAGATTTGTACTTTTTTGTTTGAATGGTCTACCTACCATAGAGGACCTACGGCCTGCACTGCAGCAGATTATTAAACGGTAATAATCCGTTTTGTTAATACAGTGGTACCTCACTTTACGAACTTAATCCGTTCCAAGAGTGTTTTTCTTAACCTGAATTTTTCATAAGTAGAACCGCATTTTACATGTAAAACGTGTGATTCGTTCCAAGGCCCCCAATACTGTCTTCCTTTCGGCTTTTTCCCTTTTACTCGGGAGTCGCCACAGTGAATCATCTGATTCGCACGTTTGATTTGGCAGAGGTTTTTACGTCGGATGCCCTTCCTGACACAACCCTTTTTAGCAAGGGACAGAAACACGCTGACGACTTTGCAGCCTACTCTTTACGAAAGTCAGCAATGGTTCTTTTACATGAACCTCTCACCATAGACAGTGACAGACATGGCCCGCCTTTGATAACCCAGTTAGCTGCACTGGGGGGGACAGTGACAACCCTGTTGAGAGTGGGACTCGAACCCTCAACCTTTGGATCAGCGATCCAGTGCCCTATACCAGTAGACCAATTATAAAAGCAAACCTTTTAAGGTACTTACTTCATGTTGACCATGTCTTCTTAGCAGAGTTATAATCTTACAAATGTTTATACAAGGTTAAAAGCCTGAACCAAAAAAATAAAGTTGCAATGAGAACACTCGAAAAACTCCATGAAACTGCTCAAGGGAGCTGCGTCATCCCTCCTAGCCAATGGGAGGCAAGCGAGACGGGATGTTGGGAGACAGCCAATGGGAGGGAGCTGCGTCATCCCTCCTACCCAATGGGAGGCCAGCAGGGCAGGATGTTTGGAGATAGTCAATGGAGAGCAACTCGTGCATTGTTTGAATGCTTGAATGGCGCGTTTGAATGGCGTGTTTGGCGCGTTTCGTAAGGAGAACTTGTTTCGTATGCAGAGACAAAAAATTTTGGAAAATGTTTTTCGTAACCTGGATTTTTTCGTTTGCTGGGACTATTGTAAGGTGAGGTACCACTGTATATGTGG
>CM045731.1:65631416-65663916 GCA_024760905.1 Plotosus lineatus | reverse complement strand
GAGATATTTTTTAAAATACAGTAAAACCTCCGCTGACGAACGCTTAAGCTCACGAACTTTTCGCCTCAAGAACATTAAATTTGCGAGCATATAGTCTCTGCTGACGAACTAGTTTTCGGCGGACGAATCAAACCACGTGGTCGAACAGCGCCACGGTGGCGGCCACGAGAAGCTGGCCTTGCGCTCACGGCGTCACAGTTCGTCACCCCCTTTCTTTGAGTGCGGAAGTGGTTTGTGTTTGATAGACATTTTGGACCATATTGATTGTACTTTTGCTATTATGGGACCGAAAAAGACGCCACCACAGGCGGAGATCATTGAAAAACACGAACGAGGTGTGCGTTTGTGTGACTTAGCGTCCCAGTACCAGTACGCTAAGTCTACCATTGCTCCCATCCTTAAGAACAAGGAAGCTATTAAGGGTGCGTGTGTGGCTCAGGGTGTTTCCAAACAGTAGGCGTTTCCAAACACTCCGTCCAAACAGTAAGTCCCTCCCTCCCTCCTCCTCCCACTCCATTCCATCAAGCCATCAACTACCATCACAAAGGTAAATAAAACCACTTTATTATACAATACAGTTTATTTCTTTAATTACAATACAATAGCACATTTATTATACATAAAATAAGGTATATTTTTGTGTAGTTTTAAGGCTTATTTAGTAGAAAATTATGTTTTATGGGGACCTGGAAACGGATTATTGTCATTTTAATGGTTTCTTATGGGAAATAAATGTTCGGAAGACGAACTTTTCGCCTCACACACACTTTCTGGGAACCAATTATGTTCGTGAGCTGAGGTATCACTGTATATATTTAGTTAACCTCACAGAGAATCAGAACCAAGTCCTGTTTATAATGGCACCGTGACAAGCCACAAATACAGAAAGCAATAAAAACAGACAGAAGAGAAAATAATAACAGACTTCACAAAATAAAGGCAACATAACACAAGATGGAGACAAACAAATGAAAAATTCATAAACGAGTTAATTTAGATCTTCATAAAATTGTAAAACGTATTGATTGATAAGTATAGCTGTATCTTTGATTAATAATAAATCATGAAAGAAAAATACTAACACAGCATTGGATTTTTAAAAATAAAACGGCACAAGTTTGTAGGGAAAAATAATTCCGGTTTTCAGAATGTCCTTTATGGCCTCAGCTTCCTTTTTATATTTATTTCTTTTCTCTTTTTATTGCCCACTTTTGGCTTGTATATTTTTGAGACAGCTCCATAAGGAGAACAAGGTCAATTTCAAAGAAAGACTCCGCTCTGGGATTTTTTTCCCATGTTGTTGTGGATGATGCTTATCATTTATTTATATATTTGTCTGTTTTCTTATTTTCTATCTGAAAGAAGTCTCAGTGAGAGACCATGCTGGGTCAAGTCATGTTTCTGTTTCTCATATTAGTACCGCTGTGTAGGGGAATCTGTGTGTGTATGTGTGTGTGTGTGTGTGTGTGTGTGTGTGTGTGTGTGTGTGTGTGTGTGTGTGTGTGTGTGTGTGTCTTGGGAGGGGTCTGTCTGGGGGTGTTCCCTTTGTACTGTGTTTATGCAAATGAAACAACTGAAGTGAAAATGTTTGATATCTGTGGCTGCAAAGGACTGGCCTTCCCCCCCATAATTAGGAATCAGCGGTTCAGGGAATGAATAAATGAATGATTGGTGGAGTCTGTGGAGGTTAAAGTGATATGCATAAGAACCATGTGACCATACATTTAAATATAAGTTAAATTGCTCGGGTTTTTTTTTCTTTCTTTCTTTATATTTTACTTTTTTAATGTCAGTTGGTGAATTCTTTTATACAGGGATACGCATTAGGTGGTTAATTACACCAGAAACCAGTAAAAAGAAAACGAGATTAATGAGGATTGACGAGGTTTATTATACAATTCAGGATGAAATCATTCACAGTAATGAATACAGCACGTCAATCAAAATGAATTCATAGCTGGCAGAAAAGAAAGAAAGACAGAAACATTCATTCATTCATTCATTTTCTGAACCACTTAATCAAATTTAGGGTCGTGGGGAGGCTGCCGCCCATCTCAGCGGACTCTGGGCAAGGGCAGAGTACAACCTGAACAGCTCGCCAGTCCATTGCAGGGCAGAAACATGCTGATGGCTTCACTGCTCCTCTTTACAAAAGTCAGCAATGGTTCTTTTACATGAACTTCTCAACATAGACAGTGAGAGACATGGCCGGCCTTTGATAACCCAGTTAGCTGCACTGGGGAGGGGGACAGTGGCAACCTGTTGAGAATGGGGCTTGAACCCCCAACCTTAGGATCAGTGATCCAGCACCTTTACCACCAGGCCACCACTGCAAGACAGATGCAAAGGAAAAGAAATAAAGACAGAGTAAACGACAGACAGAAATAAATAAATAAATAAATAAATACAGTGGTCCCTTGACTAGCAAGTGTCCCTTATAGTGAATTTTCCAACGAGCAAATTTTTGATTTATGAGCTTTGCTGGGGAAGTGGCTTTTCCAGGCCAATTAGCTTCATATTCTTCCGCGTGTATTCCTCCGTGCTCCGCGAACGCCTTGTGCAGTGCTTCTCAATTATTTTCCATGAAGACTAACCCTAAGAAAAAAAAAACATTTCACGCTTCCCCAACACCCCACGTGTGATTATGAATAGTGTTTACTGCACTTCATATCGTTTGCTGGGTGCTTTTTCCCTACACCATAGGGAACACAGTGAGAGTGCCACTGCCACCTACTGTAGAGGATGCACAATTACACTTAATTCTAGTACAGTATGGCAAAAAAAGCATATTCCCCAGGTTCATATGCGTCCCCCCAGCATTACATCACGCCTCCGGGGGGGGGTCCTCATTTTTTGAGGAGCACTGTCCTTGTGTGAGCTCACCATGAGCTTTTCCTCGCTGGCATTTGTAGTGTGCACATGCACAAAATTCTCCTCCTCCTCCTCTGTTATGCACCACCTCATGCCTGCTCACATGACATCTTTGACTCAGTCCATGATCTTTAGGTTAGGGTTAGTTGATTTACTGTTTATTCTTGTTTCATTATTATTTATTATTAATGTTAATGTACGTGTACTATTATTATGAAGTATTTATTGTTTTTACATGTATTAGGTCTTTAATATATTAGGTCAAATATACGTATTTGTGTCAGGCTATATGAGTTTGGGAGTGAGTTGGAATGGTTTAATTGGTTTTCTGTTATTTCTTTTGGAAATAATTGTTTCATCTAACGAACATTTTGACTTACGAGCTCGCCCTCGGAATGGCTTAAATTTGTAAGTCAAGCTACCACTGTATTTTAATACTTTTTTTACTTAATATTTATTCTTTATTACAGTTATATTACTTTTTTACAAGTGTAATTTATTTACATTTCCAGATTTTGTATTTATGAAGATATTAAAACTGTTTGTGAGTGCATTTATCATGTTTCTTCCATTATACCCCTCAGTAATTATTTTCATTGGCTTGTTGCTTGTTGCTAGTTTAATTACCATTTGAAACAAAATCAAACCAAAACCTAAAAAGAACTGGAAACAAATCTCAGGTTCTGGATGATAAAGACTCAGACTGCAACCTCATTGTGACTGCAGTTCTACAAATAAAAAATAATAAAATATAACTAGAAACAGATTAAAAAAACTACATGCTCGGTGCATCACAGGAATGAATAGCAGGGGTGCAAATTTTTACTCACCTCTAAATTGCTAGGAGTGTGAATTACACCGGGTGCAATCACACCCTTAAATTTGTAAGGAGCTTCGCCAAGTTTCATGGACATGTTACACGAAGGTGTGTGTGTGTGAGGTACGTCTATTGTGTGATCTCAGCCATGCAACGCAAATGGTGATTGTATTAGTAATGTGAGATCAACCGATCATAATGCTCATTGTGAAAAAAATGATGTTGGCGTCGGGTATTCGGATCAAGTTTTTTCTTTACTTACAAAATCGGGGATTGTCAAAAATACGTGGGAATGGCAGGAAAAACATTGTTGGTAAATACGAGTAGCACAATTTTTTGCTCCCCTAAATCTAGTGCAACAGCATGCAGTGCATCACGTTGAAGGATCCCACCAGGATAATTATTGCACACACAAATATGGTGTTCCACCTTTATCTTTGCTGACAGCACGTAATCGTCATGCCATTGTTTCAACAAACTCAAGTAACATAACATTTATTTCCATCCAGTGTCGGATTTATTTCTTACCAACTTAATCATGGAAAAACTGAACCCCTCCATAAAGTCTTCTCCAGCACATCCCTAAAACCTTCAAGAGGGTTAAAATCAGGACTCTGGGGTGCCAATACTTATGTGAAAATGATTCCTCGTGCTCCCTGAACCATTATTTCATTATTTGAGTCCCTATTTCATATCTGTGCCATCAGGGAAGAAAAAGTGCATTGATGTGTTAACCTGCTCATTTAAAACATTCTGACTTCATTTTATTTCAACATTAATGTTACTGAGCCTCGACCTGAACAACTGGAGCAACACTGCCATGCTGAGATCAAGGATGCATCTATCTATCAACATCTACATCCAATCACAAGGAATGGACGTCAATCCCTGAAGCTTGAATGACACTCACAGAGATTGTCATGGCTGTGATCACAATGATTTACCGTATAGTTCGCCAGGCCGCATACGGACTCACTCATACCTACGGGCAATTTGGAACAGCCAATTAATCTACTGTGCATGTTTTTGGACTGTGGGAGGAAACCGGAGTGCCCGGAGGAAACCCACACAAGAATGGGGAGAACAAGGAAACTCCACACAGAAACGCCCAGGCCTGGAATCAAACCCAGGCCTTCTTGCTGTGAGGCGGATGTGCTAACCACTACGCCACCATGCTGCCGAGATCAAGGATAAATGCTCTCCAAGAAAATATAAGCCTGCATGATTTTTTTTTGGACCGGGCAGTGTACTATATACATTTAATTAACTAATTAATTAAAAACATTTAACTGTTGGCTGTAGTGGGAGCAGGAATAAAGAGCACTGTTCTTATGTGCCAAAGGCTTCATGGTAAAAATGTCTAAAGGTCTGTAGGTACGGTGACTTTAAAAACTGGTGTTGAGCAGGTTTTGTAAAGGTAACAGCCATTACAAAGCTTTTTTTTTAACCTCTTGAGACCCCAGTGATCTTTTCCACAAAAGTATTGTCCTTCTGAGCTCCTCATATGACAGCCATTGGGTACTACTGTTTTCTCAAGCTTCTGGTTTGAAGACAGTGATCAAGTTCAATAGTTATTGGGTAGTGAGGGACAGGACAGTAGTAGCCTGGTGGTAAAAGGTGCTGGATCACTGATCCTAAGGTTGGGGGTTCAAGCCCTACTCTCAACAGGTTGCCACTGCTGTCCCCACAATGTAGCTAAATGTCCCCAAAATGCAGCTAAATGGTGTCTGGCAAAGGCTGGACATGTCTCTCACTGTCAATGGTGTGAGGCATGTAAGAGAACATTGCTGACTTTCAACAAGAGTAGCTGCGTAGCCTTCAGCATGTTTCTGTGATGGCCTGGCAAGCTGTCCTCTGCCCTCAACCAGAGTTGGCTCAGATGGGTGCCAGCCTCCCTGTGGCCCTGGTTAGGATTACAGTAATCCCCCTGATTTCATGATTAATGGGGACCAGCCCCCCCGTGATATGCGAAAAACCTCGAAATGACTTTTAACTTTAATTAAAAAATTTAATTTTAACTTGTTCTATGCATGTTAATGTCATACAGGCCACGTGTATTAATATATAAATAAATCATACACCTTATAATGACAATAAATATATATAAATACTGTATAACAAACCTTATAAATAACAAATCAATGGCCACGTCGAGACGGAGAATCACTAGCGGCACTGGTGCTTGGTTTGGGGCTCGTCATTGCCGCCACACCTTTGCTTTAGTACGTATCATGTTAGTGTCCAAACTCACAGGCGTTTAACTCCCTATCACTCTCTCCAACTCCATGTGCTGGTGAGAGGCGTGGCTGTTTCGACAGTCAAAATCCAGAGAGCGCACCTGAAGCCACTCAGCCATCAGCGCGCTATAAATAGCTCCGTGCTTGACCAGTTTCCGTGTTGATACTCTCCCAGTGATTTTGGTTTTTGTTTTTTCCTCACCACTACGGTGAACATGATTTTTCCCGCACCCCAGTGCTTCCTCTGAGCTCAATAAAAGTTATATTCCTCCTCATGAGGGAGGAAAGGTGTGTTGGATGCTGGGAAATATAATCTCGACCAATCAGCTTGCATAGCCAATCAGAGAACACTCAAGTCAAGCAGGAGAACAGAGCATGTTGGGTAGCGTAGTTGAATGTAGTGCACATGAATTTTGAATAATCTCTCTCTCTCGCTCTCTCTCTCTCTCTCTCTCTCTCTCTCTCTCTCTCTCTCTCTCTCGCTCTCTCTCTTTAATTTTTTAATTTCCAGATGGGAAATCCCGCGATATTTCGGGGATGCAAAGTAGGATACGTGAGTGGTGGGGGATTACTGTAAACGGTTCAGAAAATGAATGAATGAGTGAGGGACAGAAGTGGTATAAAGAATTAAGAAGACATACAACACTAATTTTCGGGTCTCACGAGGTTAATTCTGTTATGATTTGTGTGGAATGGGGGTACATAATGATTTTAAAAATATTTCTGGAGTGACGGTAGTGCTCTCCTATAGGCTTGGCTCAGGCTTATATTAGTCCTTGTAGGAGGAGGAGGAGGAGGAAGAGGAGTAAGAACAGGAGGAGAAGGAGGTGGAGGAGGATGAGTAACAGAAGACGCATGAGGAGTGAGGAGTAGTATTAAGAGTAGGAAGAGTAATAATAATATTGAGTGTGCTACAGACATGTTATAACCATCACCTCCAGACCTCACATCTGTCTGAAGCTTATATTTCTGTGCTAGGCTTTTGTAATACTTGGTCCTTGGAAACATGCACACACACACACACACACACACACACACACACACACACACACACACACACACACACACACACACACACACACACACACACAGTGCAGCGTCAGCACCGAATAGCAGGGCTTTTAAACTGTGTGGCAGAGTGCATCGGTAATTTCCATAAATACACCTGACTTTGCCCTTTTTTGAGTATTAGAGGAATTTTCACTGTCTCTTTTCTTATTAATGTTTCTCCCGCAGAAATGCTAACATATACACAAACACAGCATTTAAAGTTCATTTCCATTTGATCTCCTCCCAGCCTGTATCATAAGCCTGAATCACAAGCAGATTAAATCAGCGCAACTGCTGAAAAGCAGGACATCTTAAATGGGGAAGATTATCAGAAATCTGTCGCCCACTTTATGTGTGTCTTCATGCATTAAATGAAAGAAAAAAAAAGCAATCAACACCTTACTCAGGCTGAGAAATCAACTTGGTTTTACACAAAAATTATTTTTATCAGACTTTCTTCTCCACTTGTTAAGATGACTGGAGGTCCAAATCTTGTTATTTTTCAACCTGCCGCAGAATTCCAGATTCAGAAGACGGATTATACTATCTGGAAGAATTGCCCCTCCCCCTCCCGCTTCCCCCACAGTAAGCTCTGATGCCTAATTTTTCAGAGTATTGAAATAAACCTTGGAAACAGACTGAAAGAATTCAGTCTGTTGTTGTTGCCTGGGGTGGCATGGAGATGCAATGGTCCTGATCGCTCCCGTGTGGCGCATTGACAAGGTGAGTGACTATTAACCCAGAGATCGCAAGTTTGAATCCAGGTGAATGCCACAGCCAGGAGTCCACAGAAGCTGACCAGCCAAACTCACATGGGAGTGAGTGATGTCATGCAGTCACAGCGATCTCCAGCCAATCATAGGCGTTTTTGCGGTCATTTGTCTGAGGGGATTTCACCCCTCCCTGGTCGGTGGTGGCCGTGTGATAGGGAAGGTACAATAATACTTGTTGGGTGGGAATTGGATGCGAGTAAAATTAGGGAGAAAATGGAGGGAAGTGTCTGGGTTTGAGTCCCAGGCTTGGGTGTTTCTGTGTGGAGTTTGTATGTTCTCCCTGTGCTTGTGTGGGTTT
This sequence comes from Plotosus lineatus, assembly GCA_024760905.1. Lineage (NCBI taxonomy): Eukaryota > Metazoa > Chordata > Actinopteri > Siluriformes > Plotosidae > Plotosus > Plotosus lineatus. The sequence goes on along the minus strand of CM045731.1, from coordinate 65,655,870 downwards.
CCTCCGGGTATTCTTGTTTCTTCCAACAATCCAAGAACATGCACAGTCAACTAACTGGCTTTTCCAGATCGCTCCTACGTGTGGATGAGTTAGAATGTGAATGTCGTGTGAGTGTTGACCCTGCAACGGTCTGGTGAGCTGTCCAGAGTATACCCTGCCTTTGGCCAGAGTCGGCTGAGACGGGCACCAGCTTTCTCATGACGCTAATTAGCACTAGGTTTTTCAAATTGTTGAATTTAATTAATTGCATTTGCTGAATCAAAGCCAATCATGCAATCATGGAGAGAATGTACACGATGTGTTTCACCTCAATCACCCAAGTATTTAAAACTCACATGGTGCAGTTCAGGGTGTAGCTGCTTATAGATAACATCAATAATACTGTGGTACCTCTACTTACAAGTGTCTTTTATAATTAATTTTCCATGACACGAGCTTCGATCCCACCAAAAATCTGTCCCGTCCAACCAGCAAAATTTTGATTTACAAGCTCTAGTGCAATTGCGCATCCTCTACAGTCGGTGGCAGTGGTGCTCTCACTGTGTTCCCCTACACCATCGGAAGCACAGTGAGAGAGACACTGCCACCTACTGTAGAGGATGTGCAATTACACTTAATTCTGGTACAGTATGGCAAAAATGCATGTTCCCCAGGGTCATATACACCCTCCCTGGCATCACACTGGGCTCCCCAAGGGGGCGTGCCCGCCTTGTGGGAGCTCACCATGAGCATTTCCTTGCTGGCATTCATAGTATGCACGTGCACAAAATTCTCCTCCTCCTCTGTTACACACCACCTCATGCCTGCCCATAAGACATCTTCGCGCCCACATGACATCTTTGCCACAGTTGATGAAGGGTTAGGTGAAATATACATGTTTGTATCAGGTTATATAAGTTTGGGAGGGGGTTGGAACGGATTAATTGGTTTTCTCTTATCTCCTATGAGAATTTTTGTTTTATCTAACAAACATTTTGACTTACGAGCTCATCCTTGGAACAGATGGATTTGATAAGATTGATAAGATTGATTTTGAATTTCATGAAATTTTAATATATGTATGTGTGCAAAATTTGATGAGGCTTGGTAAAGTTTTCTTTAAGAAATACCCTGGACGTAGTCAGATGTGGAAAAACAAACATGGCAACACAAATACTGATTAATAGGCTGCAGAAAAATCTGCTGCTTGTAGACATTTCTGAAGCTCCTTCAATGCTGCCAAATATCTTTACATCTGATAGGATCTTAAGTGAAGTGGGTAGCTCTGAGTACAGGCATGAAGGAAATAAAACGCATTCTGAACGCACACTGGGATTGGATCTCACACACCTACAAATCCTTTCACCAGTATGCGCACTAAAGTGGCTGCTTATTCAGCTGACGTCCAGTGAGTAAGCGAAAGTCACACGGCAGTGTCATAACATCGACATGTGACAACATTCATTTATTCATCCATTTTATAAGCTGGTTAATCCTAATTAGAGTCACAGGGAGGCTGATGCCTATCTCAGCCAACTGTGGAAGAAGGCAGGTTACACCCTAAACAGTTCACCAGGGCCAACACATACCCAACAATTCACATTCACACCTAGGGGGAACTTAGAACAGTCAATTAGACTACTGTTTATGTTCTGGTCTGAGGGAGGAAACCCAGAGTACCTGGACGAAACCCATGCAAGTACAGGCAGAACATGCAAGCTCCAAACAGAAACACCCCGAGCCCAGGAATCAAACCCAGGACCCTGTTGCTGTGCTACTAAACCACCTATCAACCTTTCAAGAAATATAGATTTAAAGATGTTTAAAGTTGTACAATTATGTAACAATATTATCGAATCAATGCTACGCTCATTGCTGTTAAATTTACATATAATATTCAATATCATACTTGTGACATTTGGGAGTAAATTTATCAATCTAAATTTTCCCCCCTTTTATTTTAAATGCATTAGACTTGTTAGACTATTAGTGCTTCTCAATTATTTTCTGTGATGCCTATTCACGCTCCCCCAGTGCCCCGCGTGCGACTATAAATAGTATTTACAGTACTGCTCTTCATATCGTTTGGTGGGTGCTTTTTCCCTACACTGTAAGGGACACACTGAGAGCGCCACTGCCACCTCCTGTAGAGGATGCACAATTACACTTAATTCTAGTACAGTATGGCAAAAAAAGCATATTCCCTAGGGTCATATGCGCCCCCCTTGGTATCACATCACGCCCTCCAAGGAGGGGCACATCTCACTATTTGAGAAGCACAGGCCTTGTAGGATCTCACCGCAAGCCTTTCTTTACTGACATTCGTAGCATGCACACGCACAAAATTCTCCTCCTCCTCCTCCTTCTCTGTTACGCACCACCTCATGTCTGCCCACATGACATCTTCGTGCCCACATGACATCTTTGCTATAGTCGATAATTGGGAGGGTTAGTTGACTTATTGTTTATTCTAGTTTTATTTTTATTTGTTTTTAATTATTATTAATGTTAATGTACAGGTATCATTATTATTATTATTATGAAATATTGATTGTTTTTACATGTTTATGTTTAAGATATGAGGTCAAATATACATGTTTCTGGCAGGTTATATGAGTTTGGGAAGGGGTTGGAAAGAATTAATTGGCTTTCTATTATTTTATATGGGAATTTTTGTTTCATCTAACAAACATTATGAGCTCGACCTCAGAACACATTAATTTTGTAAGTCAAGGTACCACTGTATTTATAAATAGGTGTATTTTATATACTCCTATTTTTCCACTTCTGATTTTGCATTATTGTGTTGTAAATAACTACATTTGATTAATCTGTAAACAAACTGCCTTTAATCAAATTTAGTGTATCATTTAGGGTTTTATATAAATTAATTAACTGAAGCGCTAACAACATTTTCTTTAATGCAAGTTAACTGGTGGAGAAGAGAAACTAATTATATATGCAGCAGCAGCAATAGTTTTATGATTGTAATTACAAACCATTTGTCAGAACCAATAAGCGCTTTCATCAAACCCATTATCGGGGGAACATTTTATTTCTTTTGGATTGTGGATCAAAGAGTCAGATGCAGAAATGGTCCTGCAGAGAGTAGATACGATGGAAAACAATTAACCACTGAGACAATAAACCCCATTATTCTGCACACATTTACTGGTGTGTGTGTGTGTATGAATTTAAGCGTGATAAACGATATCAAGCTTTTTATATAAATTTGCAATTTAACCCAGTTTGTAAATTAATTGATCTACCTGATGGTTTAACAATATCATTATTATGCGCTGAATTTATTCCTACTGGCAGTAACACATGGCGAGTGGAATCATCAATAGTACCAACACAATAAAATTATGAATTGTCTTTAGGACAAGACTGTGGTTAGATTACGCTGTAAAATGAAACTGCAGCAAAATACACCTGATTTAAAATGATTTATCAATGCGATAGCAACAAACAGCTAAAACATGGACCCCTTGGGGGTTGTGGTATGATGCCAGGGGGGCGTGGCGTGATGTCAGGGGGAGCGCGTATGTCCCTGGGGAACAGGCTTTTCTGGACTAGTTTAAGAGAATTAAGTGTAATTGCACCTCCACTCCAGTAGTTGACAGTGGCGTTCTCATTGTCGTGCTATGGTGAAGCAGTTTTTTGCACGAACAAACGATATGAAGTCCAGTAAACAACCTCTTAAGAAACAACACGGAAAAATTTCTAACATGAACGAAGAGAATGGTGGAGAGAGATGGAGATATTAAGACATAAATAAGTTGAATGTGAATAAGGATGTATATATTTTTTTAATTTCAGGCACATTGGTGCACTTTAAATCTGTTTTATTACAACAGTTTATTTAAAACAACGTTCATGAAGTTTTCCTTTATTGTAAGTTGAACTATATTTCTTTGTTTTTAATGTTAATAAAGATACAGTGTTATGCCGAGGTGTAGGTAGGCAGGAATAGTCTGTTGGGTTTTTACACCCGAGCCTCACGGCTCATCAGGCCGGTGCTTATCCCCGGTTTCCATAGCGTGAAACGACCAGGAGTTCAACTCCCCCTGGATGGGACGCCAATCCATCACAGGTTACCTTCCCAGTATATTTTTACTGGTACCCATTTATACTGCTGGGTGAACAGAGGCACAATTGTGGTTGAGACCTTGCCCAAGGGTCTTAGCACAGTGAGGGTCTCAGTGGAATTCGAACTCACAACCTCCTGATCATGAGCGCAGCACCCTAACCACTACGCCACCGGCCCCACCATGCAGAGGTGTACTAATAACAATTTTTTTTACAGACAAATAATACTATTTATAGTCACTCGCGGGGTGGTGGGTGCGGGGAGCGAAATGTTCTTTTTCTTCCTATAGGGGGCGCCACAGAAAATAATTGAGAAGCACTGACTTATCTATACAAGGAGGCTGAATTCTCAAATCGGACAATAAACAAAAAAATTGATGATGGCATGAAGGTGAGAGTGATTTCAGCTGTAAAGCAAAGTGTGAACACATTCATCCATTCTTTTTCTGAACCTCTTAATCCTAATTAGAGTTGTGGGAAGGCTGCCGCCCATCTCAGTTGACTCTGGGTGAGGGTGGTGCCAATTAAAAAAATTATGCGGTTTTCTGTTTATTTTCATCTTTCATGAAAGTAGTTTGGTTGATACCATGAAATGAATAACACAAATACCAGTAAAACTCTTTTATTGTTCTATTATTAGTCATGTTTTCCACCTCGGTACTGATAAGCATTTACCGTTCCACTCCACTGGTAAACTTTTTAATAAGCGCCCACCCACTCCAATTTTTTAATCGCCCTGGGCGCTTATCATGTCGAATACGGTAATTGTGAACTGCTGGATAAGAGTGGAAGAATATTCATCTGATCAGAAAACTGGTAGTGAAATGTGTGACCCTGACTTTTGTGTTTTCTGCAGATTTCGAAAAAAATATTTTTTCCCATTTTTTTAATGTATGAGGCCAATATGTATTAAATCCTGATGGATGTAGGATTATATTGCTTGGACAAGCAGAATCATCAAATTAACAAAGGACGACTCAGAAAGTCAGTGTGTAACGGACAGAATGAATGGCCTTCTATTCGCTAATAATAGCTTTAGGTAATAACTGTGTAATTAGTTACACTGAGCTGCTTGATGGAGTTTGACACGTTCAACTTTTCTTTATTATCAAAAATCAATAAATGTCAATCCATCAGTGATCGGTGGGAGCACAAGCTACACCGTGTAACATGGACAGGAAAACCTACGTATATCATCCATCCTATTTTAAGTCTGATGCTTATTCACCCATTTTGCCACGCATATGCAAATTCCGTGGGTCGTTGTTCGAGCACCTGTGCCCCAATTCATGTGGTTATTGGACATGTGGAGCCGAGGCAGTGGTGACCTGGAGGTATAGGGCGCTGGATCACTAATCCTAGGGTTGGGGGTTCGTGTCCCACTCTTCACAAGGCTGTCACTGTCCCTGCACTGCAGCTAACTGGGTTTTCAAAGGCAGGCCATGTCTCTCACTGTCTATGGTGTGAGGTTCATGTTAAAGAACCATTGCTGACTTCTGACACGAGTAGCTGCATATCTGTCAGTTGTGTTTCTGTCCCTTGCTAAACGGTTGTGTCAGGAAGGACATCCGACGTAAAAACCTATGCCAAATCAAACATGCGATGATTCGCTGTGGTGGCCCCTGAAAAAGGGAAAAAGCCAAAAGGAAAAGAAGATTGGACATGTGGCGTCCTCAGCAGAGGCTCAGCGGGGCGTGAAAATAATGAGGTCTTTCTCTTGTCCCAAAATTTAGCATGACAACGGTGTAAACTAGGAACTATTCGACTTACAGTAGGCCCTTGACCATTTGCGGACCAGCGCTCGCGCCCCAGAATACTTGTGGATTAGCGGCAAATCCGGAAGTTACTGGCATGTGATTCAAATTTAGCCAGTGGCTGAGAGCTTTTGTTTCTCCCTCCTGCTGATTGGTTGCAGAGGATGTGTACACTTCTTTATTTCTCCTTTCCACACATGTCATCAACGTGATTGCTTGAATTGTGAATTCTCGGTTTTCGTGTGTTTTTAATGATTATTGAAGCCCTATGATGTCACTCAAATGCTGTGCATGTTCTCTAGCATCTGGTAAGGCGCTTCAGCGCTTTATTTATTCATAAATATTACCACAGTACAAAAAAAAAAAAAAAAAAAAAAAACTTAATCATTACTACATTTTACTGCATTATTACTGTATTAATGAGTAAGACTATTTATAGAATGTGTTTAAGAAGCATATATAATATCATATATAGGGTTTTATAACCGTGTCAACAATTGAAAGATTTTCAGGATCTGAGGCAATGGGCGGAACCGAACCATCGGGAAAAATGGGGGCCTACTGTATTTCAAAACTTTGTTCAACGTATTTTGATATGATTTTATTTCTAAGGCACGCACAAAATTTTTTGATGCATTGATTCACAAATAAACTTGGACATGGATATACAGTATTGATTAAAGTTTGAAGTTGGGTCGTTGGAAAATGTAGTAATATCTTCATTAGACATATATATATAAGTTCATTTTCTGTAACCGCTTCATCCTAATTAGGGTCGCAGGGAGGCTGATGCACATCCCAGCTGACTCAGGGCGAGGGCAGAGTACACCCTGGACAACTCGCCAGGCCATCGCAGGGCAGAAACATGCTGATGGGTTTGCAGCCTACTCTTTACGAAAGTCAGCAATGATTGCCACACACCATAGACAGTGAGAGACATGGCTGGCCTTTGATAACCCAGTTAGCTGCACTGGGGGGGACAGTGACAACCTTGTGGAGAGTGGGACTCGAACCCACAACCTTTGGATCAGCGATCCGGCGCCTTATACCACTAGACCACCACTGTCCCTATATATATATATATATATATATATATATATATATATATATATATATATATATATATATATATATATATATATATATATATATATATATATATATATATATATATATATATATATATATATATATATATATATATATATATATATATATATATATATATATATATATATATATATATATATATATATATATATATATATATATATATATATATATATGTGTGTGTGTGTGTGTATATATATATATATGTGTGTGTATATATATATATATACAATCTAATTTCCATTATATTTATACAAAAGGATTAGGGTTTTGGACTCGACTGTGCACAGTAGCCATATGCATTATTAACATCAGTAACAGCTGGAGAAATAAAGGTCTTGTGTTAGTGATGCAATGTTAATAAGAAAGTTTCAAGGCCTGAGGAAAGACATCTACCATCATGGAATTTTATTACACCTGGTGCGTTTCTGTGGGTCTGGAGATTAGACGAGGCTTGGGTGAGATCTTGGAGGTTGATTTAGTGCAGAAGTGAGTGTGTGTCTCTGGCCCTGGGGCTCTCATTCTCCTGCGTCCACCGGTCCAGGATAACTGTGAGGATTTATGAGCACAGCAAGCTGTCCACCGGAGCTTTCTTTAATAATGAGATGAGCTTGAGGGCCGAAGCCGCCTCTCCTTCTTTCACTCTTATCAGCTCCTGGGCCCTGGGGCCTGGTGATAGGACAGCGCCACATGTTCTTTTACAATGTTATGTCGCTCCCTCTGGAGGGATTTTCCATCATGCTCTAATAGTAAGTGTGCCTGCTAGTATTATAATAGCCAAACAGAACTGTGACATCTTTTTAGGCTCTTCTGACAGCTCAGTTAAAACAACAAACACTGTTTACCATTTATGTTCTGTTTGGGACTGCATTTTACCCAAAGTTGAACAATATGATATGATATTATTATAAATAATACACCGCATTTTTCCGCTTTTTCCAACTTGAAACGCAGACATTCTGTCTCTGGGAGTATTCCGTGATATCCACTTTGCCTTCAATGAATAATTGATAAATTGCTACTAAAACATGCATAAGTAAAGTTAGAGTAGCAGGAAGTAGGTTAAAATATCATGAACTTGTTATAGAATTAATTAGTAATCATGTATAAATTGTTAGCGGCATGGTGGCATGGATGTTAGCACGTTTGTTTCACAGAAAGAAGGTCCTGGGTTCGAGTTCTGGGTTTGGCGCGGTTGTTTCTGTGTGGAGTTTGCATGTTCTCCTTGTGCTTGCATATATTTCATCTAAGTACTCCAGTTTCCTCACACAGTCCAAAAAAAAAAAAAAAAAGAACATTAGGCTAATTGGCTGTTTCAAATTGCTCCAAGGTATGGGGTGTGTGTGTGTTAACTAGGCAGTAGTCTGGCGAGCTGTTCAGGATGTATCGTACCTTCACTCAAAGTAGGCTCCACCCTCTTTACAACCCTAATAGGATTAACTGGTCCGGGATGAATGAATGATAAATTGTTGTGCTATACAGGGATCTCTCGCTACTTCACGCTTCAATTCAGCGGCTTCAGTGCATCGTGTTTTTTTTTTTTTTTTTAAATATTCATCTAGTTAAAAAAATTAAGGAAATTAAAGAAGAATCGGGGGAAAAAGTTAAGGAAAATGCCACAAAACAAGGCCAATTCTGCAAAAAAAAAAAACCAACAACCCAAAACCCCTCATCAAAACTACTTACATTTTTTTGTGAAGTGCGCATCTGTATGCTGTGTATTTACATTTTATTTACATGTTATGCATTATTTTTGAACGTTTAATTGTAATTATAAGCAATTATAGCATTGAATATGTATTTATTGATATTATATACACATACATGTATATATACATGTATACGTCAGTCGGGATGGGGGGGTGTTCCTACTTCGCAGAATTCGACAGTCACGGGGGGATCTTGGTCACATTACCCGCGGAAAGTGAGGGATCCCTGTATATAAATAATGAACCACTTCAGGATGTGCCTGTAAATAAAATAACCAGCCTTGAGGGCAGTAGCGGCTCAGTGGTTAAGGCTCTATGTTACTAATCCAAGTGTCGGAGGGACTGTTCAGGCTTGATGATATTGGGGCTTGAACCCCCAACCTCACTTCTGTCCAAGAGCAAGGTACTGGGTTTGGGTTCCAGGCTCGGGTGTTTCTGTATAGATTTTGTAAGTTCTCCCCATGCTTGGTTGGCTTTCCTCTGAATACACCAGTTCCCTCCAAAAGTCCAAAGTCCATTAGGCTAAGTGGTTGATTCCAACTACCCCTGGGTCCAAGTGTGTAGTTTGCTTTGTGTTTGTTTGGAGAGCCCCTGCCCAGTGTTGGCTAAGATAGGCTCCAGCTTCCCTGCGACCATAATAGTAGGATTATCTCTCTCTCACGGACTGATTTGCCAAGCAGCTTGATCCTATTAGGCTTGCTGGGAGTCTGCAGAAGATCTCATCCAAAACTGGTGAAGGAAGGTACACCTTAAACAGCTCGCGAGACCATTGCAGTAGTAGGATTAAGCAGTTCGACAAATAAGTGAGTGAGCGAGTGAGCACCTATCAATTTGTATTCCTTACAGTATCTACAGAAAGTATAGTGAAGCTGTAAAGTTATGGGTAGAGAAAATATTCCCTGCATGCACAGATTTCTTAAAATAAAGTATGAGTTGTTTATGATCATTTGTAAATCTATTGTGAGAAATGAGCTGACTTTCTACACTATGTTTATCAGGTACTGTATGCATACAATGTTATGTCCTGTCGATTGCAGGGAGTTAATTTATTACCATAGTTAAGTGATCTCCATGCTTCCAAGTCTCTCAAGGTATTGAGGAGCATCTCATTTACATTTGGTAGCGTATGTAGAATATGTTATGTAGGATGCGTTACTGCCTCCTATAAAATAGTAAAAGCTAGTTTTATTGCAATCATTTTGCCAGTATATACTCTGTCCGGCCAAAAACTAAAGGAGTCCCACACGTTAATAGTTTCTTGAAGAGGATCTGGCCTGTGATCTAATCGCCATGGCACTGTTTCAAAACAACAAAAAAAGAACTTTATCATTTATTACCTCCAGTGTGTTGAATTATATGGGGCCGGTGGTGTAGTGGTTAGGGTGCTGTGTTCATGATCGGGAGGTTGTGTGTTCAAATCCCAGTTGGACCCCCACTGTGCTAAGACCCCTGGGCAAGGTCTCAACCACAAGTGTGCCTCTGTTCACCCAGCAGTATAAATGGGTACCAGTAAAAATATACTGGGAAAGTAACCTGCGATGGACTAGCGTCCCATCCAGGAGAAGTTGAACTCATGGTGGCTTCACACTACAGAAACCAGGGATAAGCACCGGACCTAATGAGCCATTAGGTTTTGGTATAAAAAGCCCAACAGACTTTACCTTTTTTACTTTTAGTGTCTTGAATTGATGGAGGACACCTCCATGAAGTTCTCTCCAGCACATCCTGAAAACGTTCAACAGGGTTAAGGTCAGGACTTTGGGGTGCCAATACATTTGTGAGAATGATTCTTCATGCTCTCTGAACCACTCTTTCACTATTTGAGTCCCCTTTTTATATCGGTGTCATCAGGGAAGAAAAAGTGCATTGATGTGATAACCTACTCATTCAGTACATTCAGATGATCAGCTACTTCATTTTATTGCCATATTAATGCTGCTGAGCCTCAACCTGAACAACTGGCACAACAATAACATGGAGAGGCGGTGGCGGTCTAGTAATTAAGGCTCTGGATTATTGATCCGAAGGTCAGGATTTTCAGCCCCAATACCAAAAAATGTGCCACTTGAGCAAGGCCCTTGACCCTCAGTTCCATCAAAAAAAATAGTAAGTGTTTGCTAAATGCCATAAATATAAACAGAGAATATGGGCTAAGATTAAAGCTCCAATTAATATCAAAGTATACAACATTGTTTGTTAGCCATGCAGTGTATCTATCAAAATATTATTAACCCTTTTCTGCTGGAATGGCCACGTTTCAGCATAAAACCCTCAATTTTTTTCTTCCTGACAAATTGTTACGTATGGAATTTAGAATATGAATATTGCACCGTAAAATCAGCAAAGCAAGACAAACCACGACATACAATATATACAATTTAATAATATCAACAAAGTAAGGCAAAATAATAACTTACAGTTTAGAGCTAAACAAAAATACAAATTGAAGAAGGGCCCCTAAACAATAGAAATAGTCACCAAGCAACTGCTGTGTAATTTAGAGACAGTGCGGTAAGGCTTGGAATCCCCCGTATCAAAAGAAACAAATGATGAAAAATCCTCGCTTTTTCTGTGGGTGAGCACGGACGATGGACCTGGTGTGATGGAGTCTTGAATGACGGAACTTGGACGAAGCGTGTGGGCTGACTCCCCCCTTAGATGAATTGCCTTAGATGATCTGTGTGCCGGAGACACTCCTTAGGTGATCTGCTGCGAGCCAGTCGGCAACAGGTCCTTAATATAGATTCTCTAAAGTTCGGGAAAGTTCCATTCTAGAATATTCCAAATCACCTGAACCGTCACTAGGACGCATGCGCAACTAGGTCCATCTCGAAATTTCCCTAACATACCATGTGTCACTATTTACAGCACACTTGATTGATTGATTGATTAACTGTTTGGGTTTTTATACCCTGGTTTCCGTAGCGTGAAGCAATCAGGAGTTGAACTCCTCCTGGATGGGACGCTAGTCCATCACAGTTTACCTTCCCAGTATATTTTACTGGTACCCATTTATACTGCTGGGTGAACAGAGGCACACTTGTGGTTGAGACCTTCCCAGGGGTCTTAGCACAGTGAGGGTCTCAGTGGGATTTGAACTCACAACCTCCCAATCATGAGTCCAACACTCTAACCACTACACCACCGGCTCCACTACAGCACACTAACTGAATATAATTATATACAGTAGGCCCTTGACATTTGCGGGGGCTCAGTTCCGGGCCCTCTCGCGAATCGAGACAATTTGCAAGTTCTGTACCCAGAAGTAAAACTCCATGTGTCACGTCACATGCGCGAATGAGCAGCCGGAAGTAAAATACTATGTATCTATTACATGCACTAAAATATGCTTCTTAAATACATTCTATAGACAGTCTTACTCATTAATACAGTATTAATGTAGTAAAATGTAGTAATGATTAAGAAAAACTTTTCAATTTTTACTGTTATATTTATTGATGCTAAAATACAAACATGATACAGCATATATATAAAACCACCTTTCAAAGCATCGTCTGAAAAACATACAGCACTGTAGTTTTCAAAAATTCCCACTAGAGGAACGTATTGCATTAGGCATGAGATGACTGAATTCAGGTATTAACTGCATTAAGTTCGAGCAGCTCAGCCACGCCCCCGAGCCGAAGCGAGTACAAAACAGTATTTTAGAGTGAGAGAGTTAGAGAGCGTTACAAACCAAAGAAGCGGTGATGTTGATGTGAGTTAATCCTCTGGCGCAGAGGTGAGCGTGCTTTTGTTTATTGGGAGTAAATGAGAATAGTGAATTCAGGTGTGTGCTACCGAGCAGCTCAGCCGAAGGGAAGTAAACAGTTAGTTAAAGGCACAGCGCCAAAACACAGACCATAAAAAAAGGACATAAAAAAACAAAAAATGTAATAAATTGGATAAACAAAACAAAATGAGAAACATGCTACACCACAGTAAATAAAATATAACACACAAACATTTTAAACATTACCTTAGGTCATGTACTGGAATAATAATTGAAAAAGACTTTGATAGTGCAGTGTTTTACAACAGTTCAGAAAATTATTCCTCTTCAGCAATGATGTGACTTCAGAGGAAACTGTCGTTTCTTCCGGAGAAAGTCTTATTTCTTCAGAAGAGACATCCAACCTCATTACCTTTTTCTTTTGCTTAAGCAGGCATTTGAGTGACATCATAGAACTTAACTGGTAATTAAAACACACTAAAAAAAGGCTCATTGCCAACTTGTGCGCGAATGAGGAAAAAGGGGCGTTGCATCATCTTAACCAATCAGCAGGAAGGAGGACAGCCATTGGCTGAATTTGAATAACGTGCGAGTTGCTTGGCAGTCCACGAATACTCAAACCGTGAGTGCAAAACCGCGAATAGTCAAGGGCCTACTGTACGTTTATCCAGACACATTTATATTTACAGTTACAAATTTATTTACATGCCCATAACAAAATGAACTGAAAAGATGACTAAAAATTAATTGGATTCAAGTCGGTATCATGATTGAGTTTCTGTGGAACCTTTTAAAACATTTGCATTTCTTAAAGGATTTTTTATTTTGGCTGGGAAGTCTGTATATCTTTCTTCTTGTCTGTCTATTTATCTGCTACTAGTTTTCTTTACTATTACTATTTAGTGTATCATGTGGTTTAAAATGAGCAGAGAACTTTGGGAGTATAAAATCAAGTTCACCCTGACACAGAGAAAGGATGCACTTGTTTATGAGTTCTGTTTTACAAGAGTCCCCTTATATGAGATTCCTTCTTTATGAGGAAGTCGTGCAGCTGAAGGCCATGAGATGAGAAAATGCTGATGAAATCACTGAAGTTGGCCGAGAAGAGCTGCGTAATGGTGTGGCTGTTTACAGGAACTTACACAGTATATACTTATTTTGCAAACAATAAGCAGGTTCTCTTTCTTGTTGCTCTGTAATTGTCCCCTTGCAGAATGGACATAAGCGTAATTCAGCTAAGGGATAAAACATGTCAGTGAATGCTGTTATGACACAAACTGTAGTTACCTGTTACTATTTTCAAGTTGATTACTTTATAAAAAAAGAATATTACAAAATGGTAAATTCTGTAGCACTACAGTGTAGAATTTTGTGTTCAGCTCTCTGTTTAACAGCAATTATAAAAAGGTAGAAAAACAACTAAGGTAAACTATATGTATGCATATGCATACATACACATATATACACTGTGGCATGCACATCAAAGGAGCATGCGCAAACACAATATATATATATATATATATATATATATATATATATATATATATATATATATATATATATATATATATATATATATATATATATATATATATATATATATATATATATTTTTTTTTAATATATATATATATATATATATATATATATATATATATATATATATATATACATACACACACATACTGGTTACCGATGTGTTGACATGCTTCTGGCACTACTGGCCCTTGTATGTATCTGCTCTCTCTTAGCCAGGGCGGAATCCCTCCTGGATAGGACGGAAACACACTGACGGCTATGAAACTACTCCTGATGAAAGTCAGCAATGGTTCTTTTACATGAACCTCACACCATAGACAGTGAAAGACATGGCCGGCCTTTGATAATCCAGTTAGCTGCACTGGGCAGGCAGTAACAACCTGTGGAGAATGGGGCTTGAACCCCCAAACTTGGGATCAGTGATCCAGCACCTTATACCAACAGGCCACCACTGCCACTATATATGTGTATACAGGGATCCCTTGCTACTTCGCGCTTCAATATATGCGGCTTCCGTGCATCGCAGTTTTTTTTTTTTAAATAGTCGTCAAATTAAAAATAAGGAAATTAAGAAAGAATAGGGAGAAAAGTTAAGGAAAATGCCGCAAAACAAGGCCAATTATGCAACAAAAACAAACAAACAAACAAACAAAAAACCCCCAAAAACATTAAACCAAAACAAACAAAAAAACAACCCAAAACCTCCCATCAAATGTATTTACATTTTTATATGAGGTGCGCATCTGTGTGTGCGCACTTATATACTTATATTTTATTTACATGTTATGCATTATTTTTGAATGTTTAATTGGTAGAAAGATTACAGAGACGACGTCTTCACACAAGGGTAACACACTATATATATATATATATATATATATATATATATATATATATATATATATACGCACACACACACACACACACACACACACACACACACACACACACACACACACACACTCGGTCTGTAGTTTGTAAACAATGAATGCAGCGTCATTGCGTCATTATGTCAGCGTTGAAAAAAAAGAAGTAAAATCAAAAAAACGTAAAACAGATGAACGTAAGTCGGAGCGCGTCTGTATATATATATATATATATATATATATATATATATATATATATATATATGTGTGTGTGTGTGTGTGTGTGTGTGTGTGTGTGTGTGTGTGTGTGTGTGCATTTAATGTGTATAACATTCATTCATTCATTTTTTGAACATCTTGATCCTAACTAGGATTGTAGGGAGGCTGGCGCTCATCTTGGCTAACTCTGGCCGAGGGCAGAGTGCACCCTGGACAGCTCACCAGGTCATTTCGGGGCATGTACATAGCACATGTGTACATAATAGTTTGCAGTAATGAAAGGGGTGAAATGAGTTACCTTGGTAGAGGTTTGCACTCTTTGATTATTTCTACTTAATGGATTTTTTATATTTATATACTAAAAATATCTTCCTAACTGCTACAGTGAAGAATTCTATTTATAATTACATACTGTACTTTGGACTCATAACAAAGAATCTAACTTATCCATCTATCCTCAGACTGAGATGTAATTGTTCCCACGAGTGTGTCCAATTAAATTAATGTTCTTTCTCTTAAGCAATGAGACATATCTGTGGTCGTAAGCATGCTCACAACTAATGACTCTATACATTAGCATTTAAGCAAAGTGCAGTAAGTTCAAATGCTAAAGTTAACTTAATTACTTTGCATGCAAACTGAAAAATGGAACTTTTTCTGTCACCTCTTAAAACCTTTTTTTCTCCTTAATATTAAACGTGACCTCTTTTGCAACATGCCCAGAATCTACTTATGAATATTTGAGTGAATATTTTCTTCATCTGCATACCATTAACATGCAGATGGAGACATTTACTTGAAAGGTCACAGTTCTTACTTAATTTCCACAGGGGAAAATAATTAAACTAGAGACTGAGGTCTTACTAGGTTCTATAATTCCTAAATAGGTAGCATATAATATTGAGTTTAGTACTGAAAATATACATGTGTATCAAATTAAAAATAATGACAACACAATAAAGAAACCCCTCCTGCATGTTGGGTTATAAACATTATATTCTTGCATTAAAAATAAGCCCAGGCAAGGACACTAATCATATCGTGAAGTTCAGCCTATAACATAACATTTATACAGTAATCCCCCGCCACTTCACGTTTCCTACTTCGCGTCTCCACAATTTTGCACGATTTCCCTTTGGGAAATTAAAAAATTAAAGATTATTCAAAATTCACGCGCACTACAATACTACATGTACATTCAACTACACTACCCAGTATGCTCTGTTCTCCTGCTTGACTTGAGTGTTCTCTGATTGGCTGTGAATCCATCAAGCTGATTGGTCGAGATTATATTTGCCAGCATCCAACACACCTTTCCTCCCTCATGTAACAATGACTTTTATTGAGCTCAGGTGAAGCACTGGTGTGCGGGTAGGTGAGGGGAAAAACAAAAACCAAAATCACTGGGAGAGTATCAACACGGAAACTGGTCAAGCGCAGAGCTCCTTATAGCGGGCTGATGGCTGAGTGAATTCAAATGCGCACTCTGGATAACAGCCACGTCCCTCACCAGCGCATGCAGTGTATGGGGAATGAGAGAAACAGAGTAAAACGCCTGCGAGTTTGGACACTAACATGATACGTACTACAGCAACGGCTCTGGAGGCGCTGACGAGCCCCAACTAAGCACCAGTGCCGCCAGTGATTCTCCTTCTCGACTTGGCCGTGGATTTGTTATTTATGAGTTTGTTATACAGTATTTATATATATTTAATTGTTATTATAAGGTGTATAACTTATTTATATACTAATACACGTTGCTTGTATGACATTAACATGCATAGAACACTTGAAAGTTAACTTCTATATAAATTTTATATAATATATAGGTGGGTGAATGCCCTCAAGAAGTGGCAGAAGTCATTTTGCAGTTTTTCGCATTTTGCGGGTGGGGGCT
The DNA here is from genome assembly GCA_024760905.1 of Plotosus lineatus. Taxonomy (NCBI): domain Eukaryota; kingdom Metazoa; phylum Chordata; class Actinopteri; order Siluriformes; family Plotosidae; genus Plotosus; species Plotosus lineatus. The sequence goes on along the minus strand of CM045731.1, from coordinate 65,638,972 downwards.
GGTCCCCATTAACCGCGAAATAAGGGGGATTGCTGTATTTACTAGTAGATAATATCACCTGTAATATTATCCAGTATCATACAGTGGTGAAAAAAATTGCTAGATCAATCTAGGTCCATGACAGAGAAAACTTGAATGTAACCCTGAGGACAAAAAAAAAAAAAAAAAAACACACCGTTTCCTTTCTTCCACGGGGAAATTAGCGCAGATCTCAAAGTATGACACGGATTAACAACTTAATCCTGAAGTCACGGTAGATTGTTGCTTTGGGAACCATTTCCTGTGGAGTGTGTCTGTGAGGTTCTTACAGCAGACAGCTTTTCGGCTCATCTCATGTTGGCAGGATGAATTTTTCCACAGGTTAGTTCAAAAATAAAGCAAAACTGCTGATGAAGAATTCCGTTTCGGAGTTTTATTATGGTCGGGAAGGCTACATATTTGTCCTGGTTTCTCTACACTGTATTTACGAGGAATCTTTGATATTTATTCTCAGTGGTTAAAACACTAAAGACATTTCTGAATATGGAATAACTATTAGTATGGAAGGAATTTTTTTTCCCCTCTGGTGATCATTTGCAATTTATTCTCTGGCGTATAAATGTCTTGGTCGTAAATGAACCAGCTTATTAACTCAGAGAATGTTCCATTTGCTACCCTTCTGGACTAAAGGTCATGGCATCCTGCAACATGACTTAATTCTTCAGCTTACACAAACGCTTAATAACAGTTAATACTTTTATCCGGTTCATCTTCCTGGATTGTGAATTAACGGGCCAGATTTTTAACTAGGCTACGTCTCGCAAAAGTGCTGAGGCTCAGCTCTCAGGTGTCCTGTTAGGTAAAAAATATAGAGCTTATCTTGTGAGGTAATGTGATATGCAATTGTTTTTTTTTCGTGCTAGCTGAGCATAATGAAGACAGATAGTCATATTTCAATATCTTACTGCTCTCCTAGTCCTCAGAATTAGTTGACTCTAATGAGAATGAATGTGGATAGACCAAAATAACAGCATATCCACTGTGATATATAAAGTTAATGTGATAATATGATGCTGTTATGGAAGAAAATGATCAGTGATACACTGGCGTTGTGATAATTAGCGTTTCTTATTTTTTCTTTTGTCTCAGGAAATTAACAATGATTATGTATTTGGACGCGAAACAATTTAATCTATTAAAAGATCAGTGGAGTCCCACTCTCCACAAAGTTGTCACTGACACCCCCTCCCCCTTCCCCGGTGCAGGTAACTGGGTTATCAAAGGCCGGCCATGTCTCTGTCACTGTCTATGGTGAGAGGTTCATGTAAAAGAACCATTGCTGACTTTCGTAAAGAGTGGCTGCAAAGCCGTCAGCGTGTTGTTCCAGGCGACCCCTGGAAAAGAAAGGGAAAAAAAAAACAAATGGAAAAGAAGACACTTTAATCCATTAAAAGTTCTGTTTAGTGTGGAACTTTTGGAATCTGTCTTTACTTCCTGTAATGCTATAAAAGATATCAAGTGTGGTTGGTACATTCGCCAGCCTTTCTTGTTTCAGTCTCATGCACTCCCTCACCGAACTGCTTAACCACTATTAAGGCCACAGGGAGGCTGGAGCCTATCTCAGCCAACAGTGGGGGGAGGAGGGGGGGTACAGCCTTTACAGCTTGCCAGACCATTGCAGTTTTCTCATCGCTCGAAGTAAAAATTAGAAAACAACAACAACACACATACATACACACACACACACACACACACACACACACACACACACACACACACACACACACACACACACACACACACACCAGAAGGTCTTTTATCCTGGAAATCTTTCCACAATTCAGAAAAATGTATTATTACCAGTACACAGATGTACTAAAATTGTGGTTCAGTGATACACAGTGTTACATGACATAATGTACAAAAATTAATAATAAAAAAGAGCAAAATGCAACTTCATTTACTGATATTTACAAAGACACTAAAGACTCCATAAAGCTGAATAAGCATCTGGTTCAGGAAAAATGCCAATTTCAATGATGTACATAAATTTTATTAAATGAGTAAAATAATAATAATAATAATAATAATAATAATAATAATAATACTAGGAATGGAATTCTTCTGACAGTCTGGGCAATGCAGAAAGCTGCAGTGTTGGGGAGTCTTCATATTCTCTGGAAAGTTCTTGGTGGGTTTGACTAGGCAGTGCTTTCAGGGAGAAATCCCATTCGCTGTTCGGATTGCATGCAGAGAGGTTGAGGGCCCTGAGCCAATGATGAATCTAACCAGCCTGACTGTGCCAAGATCACCCGATCGCTCTCTGCTGCATATCAATTTTTAACTGTAATAATAATAATAATAATAATAATAATAATAATAATAATAATAATAACCATTTAATCTGAATATTAGTGTTGTTGGGGATGCTGACACTTACAGCCACACATAGGGGAAGCCAAATTAGCTGATTGTGCATGACCTTGGACTGGGGGAGAAAACTGGCATACCCAGAGCAAACCCACACATGCATGGGGAAAACATATAAAGGCCACACAGAAATGCCCGAGTTTGGGACTTGAACGTATGATGTTCTTGCTGTGGTTTGGACATCCCATCACTACACCACCCTGCTACCCTCAATAATAATAATAATAATAATAATAATAATAATAATAATGCCCTATCATTTATCACTTCATTTTCTGTAACCGCTTAATCCTAATTAGGGTCGCGGGGAGGCTGGCGCCCATCCCAGCCAACTTCGGGCGAGGGCAGAGTACACCCTGGACAGCTCGCCAGGCCATCGCAGGGCGGCTCACGCCGACGGCTTTGCAGCCTACTCTTTACGAAAGTCAGCAATGGTTCTTTTACATGCCTCACACCATAGACAGTGAGAGACATGGCCGGCCTTTGATAACCCAGTTAGCTGCACTGGGGAGGACAGTGACAACCTTGTGGAGAGTGGGACTCGAACCCCCAACCTTTGGATCAGCAATCCAGCGCCCTATACCACTAGACCACCACTGCCCACCCCTATAATTTATGTTTAAGAAAATTATTTTTGCTTTTAAATTTAGTCTATGTACTTCATCTGTCTTGATCCTTGTGAATAAGGTGTTTGTCCAGAAAAAATGTATAAGATGAGCACAAAAATTTAGATTTGAGAAACCAACACTACTGTATGTTAAGGTAGAAACAATTTCAACAGAAAAGTGACCGAAAGCAAATCGGCTTTGGTTAGTATGAATCAGAGCAAGAAAAGTTTATAGCATCAATTTTAAGTATTTAATACGCAACAAAAACTACAGACATCACTTAAATTATGGCTCAGATAAATTCAAATGGACTTAATGTCATAAGAAAGTGCCAAAATGTTAAATATGTTGAAATGAGAATGTAAATGAGGTGCTGCGTTTCGAAGGTCAGTCCACTTTCAGTGACCTGAATCTCTGCATTCCGGGAGCACGAAGCACACACAACATCCCAAATTTGCCTTGCTGAACTCACCATGGCAACCGAAAAGAAAAGGTAGCAATTGAGACGAGTGAGAAAAACATTAAAAGTTAAGAGCGTCTGAAGCCAAACAACCACTAAGGGATCATTAGTATTGACAAACTGCATGACCTGCCTGAATTTAACGTGTTACTAATGACCTCCCATTAATACAGCGCCCAAGGATAGAGAACACAACCCATCTCCCAACTAGAGACAACATTATGAACCCTAAACTTTCATATTGTCATAATATGCATATAAGATGCTGTATTAGTCATGCTTATGCAAAATTGCTTTGTTTTGCATGCAGACGGTGTATTGCAAAATGTGTCCAACCAGAGAAACTGGATTAGCAAAAAAAAGAACTGAGATACATATGTCTCTAGTGGGGATGCTGAGGGAAGCTATGACTTTTGAACAAGTCGAGACAATAACATTCATTATTTGGAAAATGTTACTGGAAACATTTCAAAGTACGGCTCTACTGAATACTGTGCATTGAACAGCATGAAATCGAAGAAGAAGGTTAAGGAATTCACCTGTCTCAGGAGCAACATCTCATCCACTGAGGCTGACATCCTAACATGCACTGCAAAAGCATGGAATGTACTTGATAACTAAGAACATTATGGAAATATTTTCTGCATGACAACAGGAAGAAAGACTTTTTTCAGTGCTACAGATTGGTCTGTCCTACTGGATAGTTCCTCACCTTGGATCCTTACAAAGAATGGCCCGTTGACAAAACCTGGATGGAACATACAGTACACTTTAGTGTTGGGTGCTGTGCTCATTATATCTTGGCAACAACATCCAATAATACAGTGGCTATATAAATAAAATCTCTGATAACTCAATAATAATAAGAGAGTCAAGGACTAGATATACTGGACGATGTTGGCGAAATAAGAATGAACTTGTGAGTGCGCATCTTCTGGTGGTTATCCACCAGGTCCTCAGAAGACTCTTGTTCCTGAAATTCAACAATGGGTTTGAACGTAGCTCTGCAACTACAAATATGGATGCATTCTGGACTCTGTTCAAATCTGTTCAGTCTGGAGTCTGTATAAAATCTGGGCAGTCTGGTGTCAGTGGAATCGTGGATACAGTCTGAAGTCTATGCAATTCTGCATGGAGTCTGTGCCAGTTTGGGCGGTCAAGAGTCTGTGGATGTCTGGATGCAGTCTGGAGTCTAGAGCAGTGAACGTTAGTGGTTGTAATCACTGCTGGTTGTGTATGGTGGCGCTATTGTCTTGTAGTGATACTTTTTTGATGTTGGGCTTTCTCAAATTTTGCAAAGGCTTGGTGGACATTGTTATGCCAGTGCAATTTGTCTCCAGCCCTCTTCAGTCTGATCTTGTACCAATGGTTGGCTTTATTGGAAACCCTGTACTGTTACTTTTGTCAGCCTTGGTACCTTTTTTCACATAAAAACTCTCCATCTAGCAGGCATCTGGGAATGCAATGTTCCCATGCAGATGACTCGCCCAATTAATCCCAGTTGACCCTTCTTGTATGGGTGCTAACATTGGACAATCTTACACAGATAGACCGAACAAGACCAACAGTACATCGATCAACTTGCTTATCATGAAGGAATGCCAACTGATGATAAAAAAAAACATGCCTTGAATGATCATAACAGCTGAAGATGAACAGTGGAACTGGTCCAGGCAGCTCTTCTGAAGTTAAGAGAAAGGCTGTTCTTTAAAGACTTCATCCCTTGAGTGTGCAGAAAAGGCCCAGTAACCTAATCCCTTCTTCCTTATGATTTAAAGTCAGAAAATCGTTGAGCACTATTCCGCTATGAATGCACAGATGATACGCTGAATAGTAAGTGAACTACATACATCCATTTCAAAAGTGAGCATTTCTATGATTCATTGGCACACCAGAGGACAGGCGCGGCGGGTGAAACAAACGTGATAAAAGTATTAATTAAAAAGAGCATTAAAATTCTTTCTCTCTTTCCGTCTTCTATTCCTCTCCTTCCTGCAATAAATCCAAGTTCTTCCATTTCAGGGTAAGAACATCAAACTCAGGGTGAGCAGCAATCCTGTGTGTGCAATGACAAGTAGAGAACAAAAGACCCAAATGAAATCCACCACCTTTCCTTTCAAGGCGATACCACTGTGATGAAAAGAAATGACTCCAATAGGGCCCCCCCTTTTCCCATCAACATGCCCTTTTATTATTTCACCACGAGTCCCACTGCACTGCTACAATGCTTTATTTGTAATAACCTCCATCCATTAAATTGGATTTCAGCACATTTTATGTAAGATGTATTACAGTAATCCGAGGTGCTGGGAATGATTATATTGTGTCTCCTTTCTCTGCCAATTCTCCGACTCCTCACACATTCCTTTCTCACAAAACTTTCCCAATCGCTATCTGTCTGTATGATGGAAAAGAATCGAGAGCATAGACGCTTTCAAGTGAGAAAAGCTAACATACTGTCTTCCCTTCTTCTTTCTCTAATGCTACTGTGTCTTGATTGATGGAGAATATATATATATATATATATATATATATATATATATATATATATATATATATATATATATATATATATATATATATACAGGGATCCCTCACTTACCGCGGTTAATTGGGACCCATGTGTGAGATACCCATGTGACAAGCGAAATCCGCGAGGTAGGATCCCCCCCCCTGGCTGACGTATACGTACATGTATATGTGTATATCAGGGGTCACCAACATGGTGCCCGCGGGCACCAGGCCGCCGACAAGGACAACATGAGTCGCCCACGAGCCTGTTCAGGTTTCGGGAACCTATGGCTCGCAAGCCAGATGTGGCTCTTTTCATGACTGCATCTGGCTCTCAAATAAATCAGATGGCCTTTCTTAACAGAATAACTAATACATAATTTCGCTGTCCTTTAAATAAAAATACAAAAAAAAAAAGCCATTAAATAAAACAAAAACATAAATAAAAAAACATAAATAAATCTCATGCATTTCAATCTATACATCTATTTTCAATGCCACTTGTCACTGTGGCGCGCAGCGGAAAGCCAATCCTTTCTGTACTCCAGTGTGTGGGCGGGGCCGATACCTTGAAACTCTAATTTTATTGGATTATATGCAACAGCGAGTTGTTTTTGGGTAAAGAGGTAAATTTCCCTCGTTTTGATGAGCTCATGTGCAAGGAGCCAAGCAGAGCTGGCAAGCAAATCACAAATGGACTGAATGAAAAAACTTCAACCCGCAGAACAGCTGATTGTCTTGGGGCACGCTTCCTGTCACATAAACACTGCAGTGTGACTCAAATCGTATTGACTATGCCTGGCTCCACATGCACACACGAGCAGTCCTTCTCACACCTGAAAAGCATCAAGACCAACCTGCGGTCACGTGTAATGGATGGAAGCCTAAATGCCTGCATGAAGCTGAACCTCAGCACGTATCAACCAGACTACAAAGCCATCAGCAAAACCATGCAGCACCAGAAGTTGCATTAATAGTAAGAAGTACTTTTCTTATTAATAAATAACTTCGTTATGACAATGTTGTTTAAAATAAATTCAGAGTCTTGTTATACTCTAAAATTGTTGGTCTCAGTATTAAAAAACATATTTGGCTCTCAAAGGATTAGATTTTATTTTATTTATTTATTTTTGGCTCTCTTAGTCAAAAAGGTTTCCGACCCCTGACATAGATGAATATCATTAATTATTAATAATGACATATAATTAAAGGTAAATTGAGAAAATTTGTTATTTCACAAGTGTGTATTGACTTGGTAGACCTTTGCATTAATTAGTACCCAAGAAGTCGCTCTCAGTTTCAAAAAGGTTGGTGATCCCTGGTGTATATAATATCAATAAATACATACATGCTATAAATGCTTATAATAACAATTAAACATAAAGAAATAATGCATAAGATGTAAATAAAATATAAATACACACACATACAGACGTGCATGTGCATACACGCAAATGCGCACCGCACAACAATGTAACTAATTTTGATGGAAGGTTTTTTTTTTTTTTTTTTTTAATGCAGCCGTGAGGGGGGGGCGCACACAAGCCAGTGTCTCTTGCTCACGCTGG
>CM045731.1:65598916-65626416 GCA_024760905.1 Plotosus lineatus | reverse complement strand
CAATTCATTTGTCATTCGGAACTGTCAGTTGCCTCCATTTTCTATAAATGTAACCCCGGCTAATTTGCGGTGCGGCCCCCGCATACTCGCGGGAAGTTACTAGCACGTGATTCAAATTTAGCCAATGGCTCGCTGAGAGCTTTTGTTACTTCCTCTTGCTGATTGGTTACATACTATTGCTTGAATTGTGAATTCACGTTTTTTTTTGTGTTTTTAATGATTATTTAATCCGATGATATCACTCAAAACACCCTGCATCTTCTCTAGCTTCTGGTAAGGAGCCTAAGAGCTTTATTTATTCATAATTATTACGATAGAATGTGATTAACAAGCAGATTTTAGCGCACGTAATATCATACGTACGGTTTTAAAACTGTGTCAATAATTCGCAGATTTTCAGTATCTGCAGGAAGGGGCGGAAGGCAACCCACACGAATAACAGGTGGCTGCTGTAACTCGCTCTAGATAAGGTTAGCACCCATTTCAGATGAATCTGGGCAAGGGCAGAGTACACCCTGGACAGCTCGCCAGGCCATCGCAGGGCAGAAACACGCTGATGGCTATGCGGCTACTGACGAAGCTATGCGGCTATTGACGAAAGTCAGCAGTGGTTGTTTTACATGAACTTCACATAATAGACAGTGAGAGACACGGCCAGCCTTTGATAACCAAGTTAGCTGCATCAAGGACACAGCAGTGACAACCTGCTGACAGTGGAACTTGAACCTCCAACCTTTGGATCACTCATCCAGCACCTTTACCACCAGGCCACTGCTGCGCCAGCTTTTCATTAGGAGTTCAAATAATATAGAAAAGGAGTCTCTTTTTTTTTTTTTTTTTTTGACAGTTACACTTTAATAAAAAAGAAAGTTCATTACAAGAAGCTTTCTGTCTTTAGTCTGCAGCAGTAGCCGTCTAACGTTCATCACATAAAGGCAGATTTTATTTTTGGGAGGTGTGCATGAGGGGGTGGTGTTTAGCAGCCTTCTGTGTAATCTCCGGGGTAAGCTAATTAGCACCAAGTACATGAGGAGAAAACCGAGTGCCTTTTCAACTTGTGATAAAAAGACAGCCGGAGTTTCAGTCTCTCGCTGCCTTGCTGGTAAATTGCTTGCAGAATGAAAGCAGAAATTTCACTCTCCGTATCCAGGCCTTCCTTGAACTCCGAAACTTTTCTCCTGCACACAGCAAGGAAGCCTGATTCACCTCATCGGTGAAAAATCTTTTTTTCTTAAGTTTTGTTTCTTTTCTGTGCTTTTATTTCTAGCGTCACTCTATTCTTTTGGGATGCCTTTCATAACAAACTTAGTAAAATGTTTTGGAAATGAAATGAGGAGGAAAAAGGCTGGAAATTTAAAGTGAATGCAAGAGTATGCAATTTGTGTGGTGTGAGGCAACGGTGACACAAACAATTAATGCAACTGAATGAATATCATTTGAAGTACAAAGTAGAAACAAACAAATATACAATACAATTGAAATAAAAATAACTTTTTTTGTTTTTTGCATGAAATGGTTGTCCTTTGAAACCGACCTTATATTTTCCATGATTTTATTTGTCCCTGCGCTTATACAGCATAAGTCACACTTGAAGATTGTACATCTTTAAGTTTATATAAATATATACATGGGATATTGCTGTAGTGTTGCACTGATGACAAGGTAATACAGTGGTACCTCAACTTATGAGTGTCTTTTATAACGAATTTTCCATGATACGAGCTTCGATCCCACCAAAAATCTGCCCCATCCAACAAACAAAATTTTGATTTACAAGCTCTGCTGGGGAAATGGCTTTTCCAAGCCGACTAGCCTGGTATTCGTTTCGAAAAGGCCTTGTGTCTAGGAACAAAAAAAAACAAACATTCCATGCTCTTCCTAGTGCCCTGTGCACGACTATAAGTGTTTATTGCACTTTATATCGTTTGCTCAGTGCTTTTTCCCTACACCGTAGCGTGGCAATAAGAGTGCCACTGCCACCTAGTGTCATTGCACATCTTCTACAGTAGGTGGCAGTGGTGCTCTTACTGTGTTCCAGAAGTACAGTAGCGGATGCAAAATTACACTTAATTCTAGTACAGTATGGCAAAAAAGCATGTTCCCCAGGGTCATACGCGCCCCCCCCCCCAGGCATCACACCATGCCTCCCAAGGGGGCACACCCCACTATTTGAGGAGCAATGGCCTTTTGGGAGCTCACCATGAGCCTTTCCTCACTGGCATTCGAAGAGTGCATACGCACAAAATTTTCCTCATCCCCCTCCTCTGTTATGCATCACCTCATTCCTGCCCATGTGACATCTTCGCACCAATGTGACATCTTTGCCACAGTTGATGATCAGAAGGGTTAGTTGTTCATACTTGTTTAATTATTTTTTATGAATTATTATTAATGTTAATGGACATATATTAATATGAAATATTAATTGTTTTACATGTTTATCTTTAATATATTAGATCAAATATACGTATTTGTGTCAGGTTATATGAATTTGGGAGGGGGTTGGAATGGATTAATTGGTTTTCTATTATTTCCTATGAGAATTTTTGTTTTATCTAACGACATTTTGACTTACGAGCTCGCCCTCGGAACTCATTAATTTCGTAAGTCAAAGTACCACTGTAGTTTGATTATGCCACCACTGCTCTTCAGCATTTTGCCCCTTAGTGTTATTTTCCTGCTATGATTATCAATATTCTGTAACATAAACTAGGGGTGGCATATGGGCGTCTACCTCACAGCAAGAAGGCTCTGGGTTTATATCCCCGGATTGGGCATTTATGTGTGGGTTTGCAAGTTCTCTCTGTGCCTGTGTGGATTCCCCCTCCCCTGTCTGTTAGACAATTGGCATTTACAAAGTGCCAATAGGAGTGAGTGCGAGTGGGTGTGTGGGTTGCCTTGCAGCGTATACCCAGTGTTTGTTGAGATAGACAGCGGCCTCCTCATGACCCCTGTAAAAGTAAGCAGTTTAGGAAATGAGTGAGTAAAATAAACTAGGGTTGTGGTGGATTAGTGCTTAAGGCTATGTGCTACTGATCTAAAAGTTTAGTGCTCAAGCTCCGGTGCCAAATCTGCCACCGTCACAAGGTATTTAATCCTAATGTTCTCATTTTTATAGATTGATTAAAAATAATTATGTAAATTGATCTGGATAAGGGTGTGTGCCAAATGCTGTAAGTTTAAAGGTAAACTCAGTACAGACCACACCCTACCTGCAACACTGCCTGGGATAACAGTCTTGGATCATGGTCTATTCAACAGTTTAGGAGCAGTTGTGTTTACAAGCCAGACACTATATCCTAAAATATAGAATTAGTAAAATTATCTTCTCTTTAAAACACTGGAGTTTCATCAAAAGTCCATTAAGCGGTTTAGGAGAAGTGGACAGCTGGATGGACAGGGTAATTCTTATATGGCCACTATTTGGCACAGTGGTGAGGTGGGGTTCAATAATACAAATACAAATAGAAGGTCAACCAGACTGTGATTTGTTTGGAAAAATCCCAGTTAAACCTGTTTGGACCAGATTAAATTTCGACACCCTGGACAGCTCACCAGGCCATTACAAGGCAATGCTTGGACCAAATTATGGTCATATATGTAAACTTGAAGATTTTTGATTATATTGTTATCATGAAGCAGATGCAAGTGCAGGTAATATATTATTTAAAAAAGTAATTAATTATTTATCCAGAATCTTAAGGGAAACACTGTGCATGATGGAAACCTTCTACACCACAGCTCGAGGGTTCAGTCCTCAGCTCAGGTGACTGTCCATGTGGAGTTCCTGTGTATGTTCTCGCAATGTTTGTGTGAGTTTCCTCTACTTTTTCTTCACATCCCTAACTCATGCCAGTATGAATCATACACATTATTTAATCCCCATATCCTTTATTTAAACAGATGCATAAATGTACACTAATCCACTGACTGTATATACAATGCATGCACATTCTTAAATTAATTTAGGCTGCAGACTCTGTATTTGTACTAACCTCAGTCTTTTATTTTTCACCCTGCTAGTGTGTGACAGTGAGGATGATGATCCAGGAGAACGAGATGCTGTAAGCGTAATTGAACAGATGTTGCTGTGTTTCTTGGTGCTGAAGCAAATTTCATTTCTCTCACACTGAATGTGATTACGTGGTGCCAGGGAGCTGAGGAAACACACCTGCTTTTGTCTTCCGGCTATATAGGATGCCTCCTATTACAGTACAGTGTACAGCAGTCGCGCACAGTTCACACTGGAAAGCAAAAACCGAACTTTGAACATTTATCTAACCCCTCTGTTCAGAGTTTAGATCATATAGAATTATAACCATTTCTGTTCAAGGGGTGTTTAGAACTGCATGAGTATCATACAATTCAATATTTATTCATCCGGCCGTCCATCCATCCATTTTATGAACCATTTAATCCTAGTTAGGGTCACGGGGAGGCTGATGCCCATCTCAGCTGACTCTGGGCGAGGGCAGAGTAAACCCTGGACAGCTCGCCAGGCCATCACAAGGTTAAAAACTTACTGACGGCTATGCAGCTACTCTTGACGAAAGTCAGCGATGGTTCTTTTCCATGAACCTCACACCATAAACAATGAGCAATATGGCTGGCCTTTGCTAACCCAGCAAGTTTCACTGGGAGGACAGTGACAACCCGTTGAGAGTCAGGCTCAAACCCCCACCCTTTGGATCAGTGATCTTTACCACAGGGCCATAACTACTCACAGTTCGATATAAAAGCGAAACATGCCATGAAGTTAACACAGAACACGTGAATACAATAAGTAATAGACCATTTACGTGGCAGGGCAGTGAAACATAAATAAACATTCATGGCATAGTAAACAAAAACACAGGACACAAAACATATTATTCTGGGTTTACACTTCGACATGATATCCATGATCGCCATGATTTCAGAGAATTGTGATGACTGTGGGGGTTGTGGGATCGAATCGTAATGATCATGAAGGATCTTGGTTGATTCATGATGATCGTGAGGGAACTTGGTGGAGTTGTGGTGATCTTGAGGCAACTTGGAACAATCAGGATGATCTTCAGGGGACTTGGAAGAATCGTGATGATCTTGAGGGAACTTGGTAGAATCGTGGTGATCTTGAGGGAACTTGGTAGAATCATGATGATCTTGAACGAACTTGACAGAATCGTGGTGATCTTAAGGGAACTTGGTAGAATTGTGGTGATCTTGAGGGAACTTGGTAGAATCGTGATGATCTTGAGGGAACTTGGTAGAATTGTGATGATCTTGAGGGAACTTGGTAGAATCGTGGTGATCTTGAGGGAACTTGACAGAATCGTGGTGATCTTGAGGGAACTTGGTAGAATCGTGGTGATCTTGAGGGAACTTGGTAGAATTGTGATGATCTTGAGGGAACTTGGTAGAATCGTGATGATCTTGAGGGAACTTGGTAGAATCGTGGTGATCTTGAGGGAACTTGATAGAATCGTGATGATCTTGAGGGAACTTGGTAGAATCGTGATGATCTTGAGGGAACTTGGTAGAATCGTGGTGATCTTGAGGGAACTTGATAGAATCGTGGTGATCTTGAGGGAACTTGGTAGAATCGTGGTGATCTTGAGGGAACTTGGTAGAATCGTGATGATCTTGAGGGAACTTGGTAGAATCGTCTTGATCTTGAGGGAACTTGGTGGATTTGTGATGATCTTGAGTGAAATTGTAATCATCTTAATGGAACTTGGTGAAGTCATGAAGATCTTGAAGGAACTCTGTTGAATAGGGATTATCATGAGGTAACTTGTTGGAATCGTTACCAACTTATGGGTACTTGGTGGATTTGAGATTATTGCACTGATCATGGCAAAATTTTGCCAAAATGATTATGATTTATTAAATTTGACAGCAATTGTGAGAGAATGTGGGAATTGTACCAGAGTGCAGTAGACTTTAACAGAGTGTAACAGACCTTGATCCATCATAAGAGATGAACTTGAAAACATGATTCCTTCAAGTTTCATCTCTTGGATGCACCCTGTCTGCTTTTTATTCTCCAATCATACTCCAAGTGTGCTCATAAATTGTGGAGCTCCACACTTTTTTGAATCGTGGAGATCGCATACATTGTGGCTCAGCATAAACTAAGGATTACATAATAATTCAGAGGCTTACAAAATATCAGATTAATAAAAAGCTATACTACCTTAACAACGTTTCTGGACATTATTAAAGTATTTGTTTGTGTTAGACATACTAATATAAATACATTAAACATCAACAGTTAAATTTGTCTTAAAATGTAACTGAATTATTTAAATAAATTTAATTAAAAATTGCATTTGATTAATAAAATGAATGACTGTTCTAGAGTAATTTATAATCCTTCCATCATGCAGTTTATGAACTTAATTAGGTTGTGTGGAAAATGCAGCTGTGAGGGAACTATGGAAACTGGCGCCCATCTCAGCCAACTCTGAGTGAGGGTAGAGTACACCCTGGATAGCTGTCTAGGCCATCACAGGGCAGAAACATGCTGAGGGCTATGCAGCTAATCTAGATGAAAGTCAGCTATGGTTCTTTTACAGTCTCTCACCATAGACAATGAGAGACATGACTGGCCATTGATAACCCAATTAGCGGCACTTGGGGGACAGCAGTTAAGTTGTTTTCGATTATTGGGAACTGGGAAGAAGGAGGGTCACGTTCAGTCTGTCGTTTGTAAACAATGGATGCAGCATCATTACGTCATTGCGTCATTATGTCAGCGTACAGAGAGCACGCTAAACTCAAAATTTGACATATATACATATATGTTTAAAAAAACCGTAAAATCGAAAAATACGAAAAATGAATGAACGTAAGTCAGGGAGTGTCTGTATATGTATATGTGTGTGTATATATATATATATATATATATATATATATATATATATAAACTAACTCTGTATTGTCATTGTCAAAGTACATTACATACATTGAAATTTGATTTGTGCTCTAGGCACCTGTCGCCACTGTGCAGCACCAGTTATTACATTTTGTATATACTAGTATACGTCGGTTTTCAAAAAATATTTGGAAAAATTAAAAAAAATAAATAAATAAAGTTTACTTTATTATAATCACATAACCGCGCCCCACTATTTGAGAAGCACTGAATTAGCGGCAGCCCCGGCAAATTATACATATACATCATCACATTACTGGCACATGATTCAAATTTTACTGCATTATTACTGTATTAATGAGTAAGACTGGCTATGGAATGTGTTTAACAAGCAGAGTTTAGCACCTGTGAGATACATAGGGTTTTAAAACCACATCAATAATTCACGGATTACTAGGATCCGTCGGTGGGAACGACGATGATGTAACCGCTGAGAATAACGGGGGCTTTCTATATATTATATATACAGTATTTAGTATATTAAATTAATATTAAATTTGGTGTAGCCTAGCCTAGGCTAGCCTAGAGACACGCTAATTCAAGTTAAGTCATTTTCGACTTATGTTGTCTTTCCTGGAACTAATTAACGACGTAAGCCGAAGGTATACCTGTATTTGTTTTTCACCAAAACTGTAGGCAAACTGTAATTTAGGCAACTTACTATATAGGATATATAAAAAAACTAAAAACGAGCAAATAAAACACACAAACAGGAAAAAAATGCAGCTTGTATAGATTCAATTTACAACACACACACACACACACACACACACACACACACACACACACACACACACACACACACACAAGCCATCTGGCTATCAATTAGACAGAATGTATGTTTATAGTTGACAAGCTAATCATATTGTCCTTATTGTCTAAGATTACTAATGGGAATTAGAATGTTTAACAATATTCAGCAATCCAGACAGCAGTGTTTATTTCCCTACACTGTGATTGCACAGTTAAACTTCCCCAGGGTTATACAGTAAAACAGTGTGACAGCAAAGAATATATTGACATTCATCTTTGGTGGAATAGCTTAGTTCAGGCTTCTTATTGTGCAGCCAAACACAAGCATATTAAATGGGCCTGCCTATCCAGTGTGTTCAATCTTCCATTATCAGTTCACTTTGGCTGAATATGAAGGTGTCCCAGCAGAACCGCCCCAGCACACAGGCTTCGTATTTCGTACTCAGCCATCTCACATCTAGTTCTGATTTTGTGTGTATGTTCACAATATCACAAGGCGGTGTGTTCACAAGGCTGTGTGACTGGAAGGACGATGCGCATGTGCGATAACTTGTCAGGACATCAGTTAGTATAACGTGGAAAAGTCCAAGATTACGTGTTCTGCACTCCTGCCAACCTCAAGATGCTGATGTTTACTGATATGATTGTACCTGTTGCAGAGGTTATTGACACTTGTGTGCAGGAGTAAGCCAATAGTTTCAGAAAGACGTTGCAACTAAAGAGGGCAGTGGTGGCCTAGTGGTAAAGTGCTAGATTGCTGATCCCAAGGACACGGGTTCAAGCCCCACTCTTAACAGGCAGGCTGTCGCTGCCCCAACCCCCCGTGCAGCTAACTAACTGGGTTATTGAAGGCCAGCCATGTTTGTGGTGACTATGAATTGTTGACTTTCAACAAGAATAGGTTGCATAGCTGTCTCTGTGTTTCTTCCCTGTGCTATACCCTGCCATTGGCTGAGATGGGTGCCAGCCTCCCTGCAACTCCAAATAGGATTAAGCAGTTCAGGTGATGAAGTTAGAAGATTGTATTATTATTATTGTTGTTGTAAACAGATACAGAACCAAAATAAGTTATAAAATAGATGATTCAGAGACACTAAGCCTTGGCTCCTGAACGGCGCATTGACAAGGTATGTGACTATTCACCCGGAGATCGCAAGTTCAAATGTGATTTAATACCACACCTGTCTGTGGCTGTTAGTCCATGGGAGCTAATTGGCCGTGCTCTCACTGGCGAGAGTGATGACGTATGCTCACTTCACCTGTCACTCACAGCAATTGCCATCCAATCATGGGCATCTGTGAGCTCATTCATATGAAGGAGTGGATAGTGCTTTCTGACCGAGTGTTTCAGACCACTTGAAAATGTGCATGTGCCTCAGTTCGAAAAGAAGTGGGTGGCTATCATTGCATGTCGCAGAGGGCATGCTTTCGCCCCTCCCTGTTCGCTTTTAGGCATGTGATAGGGAAGGCAATAACTGATAACTGGTAATTGGATAGGACTAAAATTAGGGAGAAAATAGGGAAAAAAACCCAAAATACAAACAAACAAAAGAGACTAAGCCTGTTAGCAGTGGTGTTTTCGCAAAGAAACATTTGTATTCATCCAAAAATAAACTGATAATAGAAGATAAAACACAAAGGCTAGACACCCGTAAATAAGCACCATTAAACTGCAGCTCAGAATTAAAATTACGTGGCAATTAAACAGTTCCAAAAGCAGCACAATGGCAATTACACTCTCACTAATAATCCATCCATAATCAAGTCCGGTTCGTTTCTAAAACCTGACCATTCTAACCGTTATATGAAATTCCATAATGATAAAATAAACAGAATGGCTGAGAACCAGAGCGGTTTAACCAACAGAAAGCTGTTTATTAGAAAAAAATTGATATGAAATTTTTTGCAATCTGAAAAAATCAGATGAAGAGTCCATTCTGGCTCACATAGATCTCATATACCTTGGTCAAAATAATATGTAGATTTAGGCACTGCCTCAAAGCGGAGACCCCATATGATTTCTCTTACTTGGTAGGTGTATGGTGGAACTCTAACCCCATACATACAGTATAAAGCTCTCAAGGGGACACAGAAGAATACATACCTACAGACATTATATATGTATATACAGAGGTGTGGGGCAGTGGTGGTCTAGTGTTATAGGGTGCTGGATCGCTGATCCAAAGGTTGGGGGTTCGAGTCCCACTCTCCACAAGGTTGTCACTATCCCCCCCCCCCCCCCCCCCAGTACAGCTAACTGGGTTATCAAAGGCGGGCCATGTCTGTCACTGTCTATGGTGTGAGGCATGTAAAAGAACCATTGCTGACTTTCGTAAAGAGTAGGCTGCAAAGTTGTCAGCGTGTTTCTGTCCCTTGCTAAAAAGGGTTGTGACAGGAAGGGCACCCGACATAAAAACCTCTGCCAAATCAGATGATTCGCTGTGGCGACTCATGAGTAAAAGGGAAAAAGTTGAAAAGAAGACAGACAGACATATATATATATATATATATATATATATATATATATATATATATATATACACAGAGGTACCTTGACTTACAAATGTCTTTTAGAATGAATAATTTCATAATGAATTTTCCTTGATATGACCTTCGATCCCACCAAAAATCAGCCCCATTCCAATAAGCAAAATTTTGATTTATGAGCTCTGCTTGGGAAATGGCTTTTCCGGGCCAATTAGCTTTGTATTCTTCAGCGTGTACAGTAGGCCCTTGACTATTGGAGGTTTTGCACTCATGGTTTGAGAATTCACGTACTGCCAAGCAACTGACGCGTCACTCAAATTCAGCCAATGGCTGTCCTCCTTCCTGCTGATTGGTTGAGATGATGTAACGCCCCTTTTTCCTCATTCTCGCACAAGTTTTCAATGAGCCCCTTTTTTAGTGTGTTTTAATTACCAGTTAAGCTCTATGATGCCACTCAAACGCTGTACGTCTTCTCTGGCTATGCACTAGGAAAGGTAATGATGTTGGATGTCTCTTCTGAAGAAATAAGACTTTCTCCTGAAGAAACGACAGTTTGCTCTGAAGTGCCTGAAGAGAAATAATCATCTGAAAGCACTCTAGTATTAAAGTCTTTTTCAATCATTATTCCAGTACAGTGCCTAAGTTAATGTTTAGAATGTTTGTGTATGTGATTTTATGTACTGTGGTATAGCATGTTTATCGTTTTGTTTAACCAATTTATTACATTTCATGTTCTTTTATGTTCTTTTTGGTATGGTCTATGTTTTGGGGACTTTAATTTTGACGACTGTGTTCTCTAACTCTGTCTGCTCTGGCTGAGGGGCGTGGCTGAGCTGCTCCTTGGCTCACACGTGAATTTCATTCTCATCTACTCTCAATAAACACAAGCATTCTTATCTCTGCGCAAGAGAGAATCAACTCACACGTTTTTGTAGGTGACAAAAGGGGCTTGTGAGATGATGTGTGGCTTATCCGGACTTCTGATCTTTTAAGTGTGCAAGATCAAGCTCCGTGTGTCACCTGCAACAAACGCCTCACATTCAAAGGGGAAGGACTTAAGAAGCGTGCTTTAATTGAGGTGAGTGTGCAGTTTGTGCTTATAGGGAGTAAATGAGATTACTTAATTCAAGTTCAGGCACTTCAGAGGAAACTGTGGTTTCTTCAGGATAAAGTCTTATTTCTTCAGAAGAGATGGCGCTTAGCCGGCGTTTGAGTGGCATCATAGAGCTTAACTGGATAATATATTATACATACAAAATGAAAATATATGCATACATATTTTAGCGTATGTAATAGATACATAGTGTTTTACTTCTGGTTGATCATTAGCACATGTAATATACATGGGGTTTTATTTCTGGGTAGAGAACACGCGGATTATCTTCATTCGCGGGAGGGGCCGGAACCAACCCCCTGCAAATATCGAGGACTTACTGTATTCCTTCACGCTCCAAAAATGCCTTATGTGGTGCTTCTGAATTATTTTCTGTGATGCCCCTATAGGAAGATAAAAGAAAACATTTCCCCCCCCCCCCCCCCCCGCGCCCTGTGTGTGACTATAAATAGTGTTTACTGCACTTCATATTATTTGCTCAGTGCTTTTTCTTTACACCACCAGGAACACAGTGAGGACGCCACTGCCACCTACTGTACAGGATGTGCAATTACACTTAATTCTAGTACAGTATGGCAAAAAAAGCATGTTCCTCAGGG
The DNA here is from genome assembly GCA_024760905.1 of Plotosus lineatus. NCBI lineage: Eukaryota > Metazoa > Chordata > Actinopteri > Siluriformes > Plotosidae > Plotosus > Plotosus lineatus. The sequence continues at coordinate 65,614,544 of CM045731.1, read as the reverse complement.
TCATATGTGCCCCCCTGACATCATACCCAAAGGGGGGTGCCCCACTATTTGAGAAGTACAGTAGACCCTTGACATTCGCGGGGGTATGGTTCCGGGCCTTCCTGCGAATCGAGATGATCCGCGAGTTCTGTACCCGGAAGTAAAACCCCATGTATGACGTCACATGTGCGAATGAGCAGCTGTAAGTAAAATGCTATGTATCTATTACATGCGCTAAAATATGCTTCTTAAACACATTCTATAGTCTTACTCATTAATACAGTATTAATGTAGTAAAATGTAATCATGATTAAGAAAAACTTTTACATTTTTACTGTGATATTTATTAATGCTAAAATATAAACATTATACATTTGTTTGTAGGCTGCAAAGTCGTCAGCGTGTTTCTGTCCTTGCTAAAAAGGGTTGTGACAGGAAGGGCATCCGACGTAAAAACCTCTGCCAAATCAAACGTGCGAATCAGATGATTCGCTGTGGCGACTCCCGAGTAAAAGGGAAAAAGCCGAACGGAAGACAGACAGACAGACATTTGTTTGGCCTGGCCAGTACAATTATATAAGGAAAATTAATGAAAATATTGTGATGCTCCAAAAGCAACTCAATGGTTAGATGATTTTTCTGCTGTGACTTTATCTTATGTTTTAGTTTCTGTGGGTGAGACCACTGTAGCTCCCAGCACATCTCTTTCCAAATGAACTTTATTATTATTATTATTATTATTATTATTATTATTATTATTATTATTATCCACATTATAACATTATACAACAAATTCTATCAAACCTTAATAGTGGAAAATTTTTAATTTATTTTTACATTTTCACAATTCATTTAAAGTTTTCAGTGACCAGAATTATAAGATGAACAACTTCTCCGGAGTTCCATAAGAAATGTATGTAGAAAAGTAAGAAGAATATGAATTTTTATATCTGGTATATTTTTATATCTGGGCTAAAAAAGAATATTCAATAAGGTACACTCACATAAAATATGTGCATAAGTAATACATTATGCATTTTGTCTTTGGCATTAAAAAGCCTCTAGCTTACAAATTTTGCTTACGAAACAACTGGAACTTAATGTATGTTAAATATTTCCACCTCTGATACACAGGGAAAAATAAATAAACAAATAAATAAATAAAAGGAAAAGATGACACAGGAAAAAAAAAATTAAAGACATGGGAGTAAATAATAAAAAGTAGTTCACTGCTGCAGGAAGACTTTGGACTGTCTTTTTCTTTCTCATGCAAGAATTAGGTTATATGGAGGATGGTATTAATTTACTGCTTGGCCCCATTTAAAGGAATAGTAATAAAAAAAGTCCTTTCCAGAAATAAAATGAGAATTGCTTTCATGCCTTTCAGGCTGTGTCCTTACATTAGCAGATAAGCTGAGGAAAGAAAAAAAAAAAAGATGCGGACAGTAATCAAGGCTAAACACATGTTCCAATGCATTTGTCATCTCAGCCATGAAGAGTTCTGTCGCAGGAACACTGTAAGATGCTGGTAGACATGACATCATCATTTCTGCCTGAGCAACTCCTGATTAGAATGTACATAATTTATTGTCAAGAGTTCACTGACACGTTCCACACTCAGGTGAAATTTAATTTGTTGTACACATCTTACATTAGCTTTACATTGTTGTGTTTGTTGTCATTTAATCCTTTAATAACCCGAGCCACCTGATTGAGCCAATTAGCCTCTGTTTTCCTAAAATATTTCTGACTCCAGTGTGAATAACAATAATAAAAATGTTAGTCTCATTATTATAATGTCTCTACCTGACAGCTTTATTATCATACTTTATTCACCGGTGCATCACAAAAGGATATACAGTGGTGTTTGACAGTTTGTAAGCTCTTTACAATGTTTTATTTTTCTGCATAAATATGATCTTTGATACCAGGATTTCATGCATCTCAAATGTAGGCAAAAAGAAGCCAATTAAAACAAAAATAAAGTACAAATTATAAAGTATAAAGTGCGAAGTAGCGAGGCATCCCTGTACAGATGCTCCCTAACTTACGCTTTAGTTCGGTTCCGGACGGCTGAACGTCAGGTGAAAAAAAACACAAGTTGTTACTGTATGTTCCAGTGACGTATGACATTCATACTGTACTATACATCCATAAATACTATTACTGTATCTCATAAAACACCCCTAAATCAATTATTATAAACATAGCATTGTAAAATAATATCAAATATATCACATAATATCAACATTAATTTCAAATAAATTAAATTAAAGCAAAATAATTTCAAATAGATAATTTTTTAATCAAATTCACTCATCAAATATCAAATACAGTATCAAATATAACCTTTAACATTCTCTGTGATGAGATCTTTCTGCTGATAAATGGTTCCGATGGGTGACGGAGCCATTTAGAAGAAACATGCAACAGTCGCATGCATCAATTTTCTTGATAATAGCCATCTTCATTTCTAACGAGATGGCTTGCTGATTTTTCTGATTACCGCTATCACTCGTAGGCTTACAATTCTGACCAGCCATATTTGCTTAGGGTTACAAAAGTCTGCAAAACACTGTAAACACAAAGACAACAAAGACGACGTCTTAACACGAGGGTAACATGCTGGGAACTGGGAAGAAGGAGGGGCATGTTCAGTCTGTCGTTTGCAAACAATGGACGCAACATCATTATGTCATTGCGTCATTACGTCAGCATATTACGTAGGTACGTCTTGTACTACAGAGAGCACGCTAAACTCAAAATTTGACTATTTTTTCTTTTTTAAAAACCGTAAAATTGAAAAATATGTAAAACAAATGATCGCAAGTCGGGGAGCATCTGTGTATATATATATATATATATATATATATATATATATATATATATATATATATATATATATAAACTAACTCTATTGTCAAAGGACATTACATACATTGAAATTTGATTTGTGCTCTAGGCACCTGTCGCCACTGTGCAGCGCCAGTTATTACGTTTTGTGTGTGTGTGTGTGTGTGTGTATATATATATATATATATATTTATATATATATATATAAATATATATATAAATATAGTAGTCCTTCTCAAAAAATTAGCATATTGTGATAAAGTTCATTATTTTCTGTAATGTACTGATAAATATTAGACTATATATATATAAATAAAAATACACATTATATTTAATATACTAAATATATTATATATAATATACAGAAAGCCCCCATTATTCACGGGGGTTCCACCCATGGATCCTGGAAATCCGCGAAATATTGACGCAGTTTTAAAACCCTATGTATGATATTACATACACTAAAATATACGACTTAAACACATGCTATAGCCAGTCTTACTCATCACTACAGTAATAATGCAATAAAATGTAGTAATGATTAAGTAAAAACTTTTAAATTTTGTACTGTGATAATATTTATGAATAAATAAAGCGCTTGGGCTCCTTACCAGAAGCTGGAGATGATGCAGGGCATTTAAGTGGCATCATAGGGCTTAAATAATAATTAAAAACACACACAAAAAAAAATTACTCCGCAATTCAGGCAATCATGTTGATAACATGTGCACGAAGGAGAAAGAAAGAGGTGTACACATCATCCGCAACGAATCAGCAGGAGAGAGAAAGAAAAGCTCTCACCCATTGGTTAAATTTGAATCACATGTCAGTAATGTCGTGATGATGCATATGTATAATTTGCTGGGGCTGATGCTAATTCAGTGCTTCTCAAATAGGGGGGCGTGGTTATATGATTATAATAAAATAAACTTTATGTTTTTTTTTTATTAATTTTTCCAAATATTTTTTGAAAACCGACATATAATCGAAGTTGCACACTCTAATATTTTCCCAGAGAGCCTTTATCCTTAATCACAGCATGCAATCTTGATGAAAACTGTTCTGTGTTTTCAGGTCTAGGCCCAGCAACATTAATGTGACAATAATAAAACGAAGCAGCTGATGCGCTGAATGTACTGAATGAGCATGTTATCACATCAATGCACTTTTTCTTCCCTGGTGGTACAGATATAAAATAGGGAATTAAATAGTGAAAGAGTGGTCCAGGGACTATGATAAATCATTTTCATACATATGTATTGGCACCCCAGATTCCTGACCTTAACCCCATTGAAGGTTTTCGGGATGTGCTGGAGAAGACTTTATGGAGAGGTTCAGTTTTTCCCTCATCAGTTCAATATGCCGGTGAGAAATGAACCCAACATCACACATGGGAAAGGCTAAAGGCAGAACAATAACATATTTATGCGTGGAACTTTTTTTTTTTTTTTGGCTGGGTGGTATATATGATAACCTTTGATAAGTCCTGCACAATTACTTGGAGGGATTTTAGTCCATTCCTATATACAGAATTAATTCAATATCAGTATGTTGGTAGGTTTCATCAGTGCACACACAACGTTTCTATCAGATGTCAAAACATTACATTTATTATACTTTAACCCTTATTTAGTAGAACGAATATGACTTTAGGATTGATTTTTTTGTCTTACTTGCCCTATTGAGAAAGGCAGCATGGTGGCGTATTGGGTAGGACTTCCAACTCATATCAACGAGGTCCTGTGTTCAAGGCCCTGTTTTGATCAGTCACTCTCACCATTATTAGTCCAGCCTGTACATGCAACACTGACCTAGACCATGTCTTTTCTTTATTAGTTCTTTTCTTCCAGCGTTCCCACTTGTTCTCTCTGTTCAAATTTTTTTCTTTCATGTTTCCTTCCCGAGACTTGAGATTCTATATGTGCTTCAGAAGGCTGTATAAAGGTCATTTTCTTTGTGAGTGTTTGCTTGTTGGGACGTGATGAGATCTTAGATTGCTAACAAAAAGCTCCTTAGTTTAGAAGAGCAAACAGTACTCAGAGCCATCAGGTGAAGGAAAAAATGAAGAAAAGTCAATTAGCATGCTCGGATGTTTCTGTGTGGAGTTTGCATTCTCTTCCTTCTCCTCCTCCAGATACTCTGGTTTCCTCCCATGGTCCAAAGATATGCATGATTGGGGGTAAATTAAAAATAAAAAAATAATTGACTGTCTCGGGTGTACTCTGAATGAATGAACGAATGAATGAGTGTGTTGGCCCTGTGATGGTCTGCTGAGTTGCTCAGGGTGAACCCAACCTTCCATCAGTGTCAGCTAAGACTGTCGTGGGATTCAATGATTTGGCAAATGAGTGAGAAATGATGAACAATTACTAGTGATCCATTTAATTTCAAATCCAGACCTCGAACAGGACTTTGAAGTCGTACTCTCGGTGACACAGATGTGATAGTGCATCCAGATGAGGATTTCTTTATTGTTTTTAAATTTTTATACATGTTTTTGCAAGTGAGTGTTTAATTGGGATTTTTATTAATCTACTTTTAGAACTTTTGCAAAACCTGATGATGATTTATATCCTATTTATGCAAAAATAGAGAAAATTCTAACGGTTTCACAAACTTTCAAGCACCACTGGAGGAAAAAAAAAAAAAAAAAAAAAAAAAAAAAATATATATATATATATATATATATATATATAGAGAGAGGATTTTCTGAGTAGATCCTTCCGTAGGAGAGTGCTCAATACTTTTTGGTAGAGCAAATAACAAAAGGACAGGACAAAGACTTTCTCTATATATATATATATATATATATATATATATATATATATATATATATATATATAAATTAATATATTCTTCTATAATCACCTGAAGAGAGAGGATGGTTTCACCACCCCTCGAAACAGATCTGTAGTGATAAATGGAATTTCAATAGAAAGTCTTTGTCCTGTCCTTTTGTTTATATATATATATATATATATATATATATATATATATATATATATATATATATATATATATATATATATATATATATATATATATATACATGTTATACAAATGCTCTCAGCCATTGGCTAAATTTGAATCACGGGCCAATAACTTCCGGGTTTGCTGCTAATTCGTAAGTATAATAATAATGCAGTAAAATGTAGTAAGGATTAAGTAAAAACTTTTTAATTTTGTGCTGTGATAATATTTATGAATAAATAAAGTGCTGAGGATCTTTACCAGAAGCTAGAGAAGATGCAGGGAGTTTGAATGACATCAAAGGGCTTCAATAATCATTAAAAACGCACTAAAAAAATTTACTCCGCAGTTTGGGAAATCGCGTTGATAAATTGTGCACGATGAAGAACAAAAGAGGTGTACACATCATCTGCAACCAATCAGTGGGAGGGAGAAGCAGAAGCTCTCAGCCATTGGCTAGATTTGAATCAGTTTATTCCAGTTTTGTCGCCAATTCGCGAGTATGTGGTGGCGCGACGCTGAACCGCGAATGGTCAAGAGCCTACCATATTACATTGGTAATGAAAGCGATGTTATCAGAATTTTCAGACACATTCAAGTCACTGACCTTCTCAACGTTTTCTTAGGACAAAAGAATAAGTGCTGCTGTAAAATCTGGCACCTGTCACCCTGAGTTCTGGATTCAAACACCTCATGTGGATTAAAGTGGTTGAGATTTGGAGAAGATGGTTTGTGTTTCTGGAATTGTGAACATGATTCCATGCTTTGTTGAAAATCGCCTGATTATACTGATGTCACGTGTTGGAATGCTCCATCTAAAATGAAGGAGAGGTTACTCCAAGTGACACTTTATTAATTCTGCTTGTGGTGAACAAGAACTCGAAAGCTCAGCAGATAGCCTCTAAATGTTGAATTATACATGTGCAAAATGCACTTTTATGCTTATTCTCCACTTTTCTTGTTCCAATACATACCGCTAATGCACTCTTGATAAATGTGTTGTTGGGTTCGGCATTTAAGTGCAGCTAAAGGCAAGCTCCGCAGGTCAATAACGACAATTGGTCAACTTGTCAAGCTGTCTGCTGAAAGACTCGCAAACCTGACTGTAATGATAATGTATCAACTAGCGTGGAAAACCAATTTAATATCAGTGATGGTTCAAAAAGCTGTATTTCTGTCCCCTTTCTGAAAGATTTATTTGCCATTTTTTCCCCTGACAGTTGTGATTTTACAATGGTTGCATTTAAGTGCGACAATACAATACAAAAACAACTCTTAAAATACACCATCTACCAACCATGTCCGATATAAAACATGGCGGCACGGTGGCGTAGTGGTGAGCATGTCATGCATGTGCCTCACGGCGAGAAGGTCTTGAGTTCGAGTCCCAGCTCGGGCGTTTCTGTGTGGAGTTTGCATGTTCTCCCCGTGCTTGTGAGGGTTTCCACTGGGTACTCTGGTTTCCTCCCACAGTCCAAAAACATGCGAAGTAGAATAATTGGCTGTTTCAAATCGCCCCTAAGGTTGTGTGAATGTCAGCCCTGCGATGGCCTGGCGAGCTGTCCAGGCTGTATCCCTTCCTCGCCCAGAGTTGGCTGAGATGGGCGCAAGCCTCCCCGTGACCCTGATTAGGATAAAACGGTTCAGAAAATGAATGAAAAAGATTCACAAGAAAAAATGAAAATCTGTTAACAGGTAATGTATCATTAGCATCATTAGAAAAATGAAGAACTAAACTAAATAAATTAATTATAAACATGTTTGGTGACCACCACTGCCCATCGGGCAGTGGTGGTCTAGTGGTATAAGGCGCCGGATCGCTGATCCAAAGGTTGGGGGTTCGAGTCCCACTCTCCACAAGGTTGTCACTGTCCTCCCAGTGCAGCTAACTGGGTTATCAAAGGCCGGCCATGTCTCTCACTGTCTATGGTGTGAGGCATGTAAAAGAACCATTGCTGACTTTCGACAAGAGTAGGCTGCAAAACCGTCAGCGTGTTTCCGCCCTGCGATGGCCTGGTGAGCTGTTCAGGGTGTACTCTGCCCTCGCCCTGAGTTGGCTGGGATGGGCACCAGCCTCCCCGCGATCCTAATTAGGATGAAGCGGTTACAGAAAATGAACTGAACATGTTTGGTGAATCACACTAAACATTGAAAGGAAAGTTTAAATGGGAGGGTTTGGTGGTCAGCTGTAGCGTAATGGGTAGAGAAGCAGTTCTGTGGACTGAAAGGTTGCTGGTTTAACTCTCGAACCAATAGGAAACCTGTGTGGTGGTGGGGGAGTGAACTTCACATTCATATTATAAAAGGTTTATCAATGTTTCGATGGCCATTTAGAACCAGCCAAATAAGTCCAGCCAACTCTGGGCGAGGGCAGAGTACATCCTGGATGGCTCGCCAGGCCACCACGTGGCGGAAACATGCTGACGGCTATGCAGCTACCCTTGTTGAAAGTCAGCAATGGTTCTTTTTGATGAACCTCCCACCACAGACAGTGAGAGACATGGCCGGCCTTTGATAACCTGGTTAAATGGGCTGAGGGGACAGTGACAACCCATGGTGAGTGGGGCTTTGAACCCCCAACCTTAGGATCAGTGATCCGGCACCTTTACCACCAGGCCACCACTGCTTTGTTAAATATTATAAAGTCTATTTCCAGAACCTAATGCTTTAAATCAGGGGCATCAAAGTCATGCCACAAATGGCTATATGGCTGAAGGTCTTTGTTTCAACCAAGCAGCAGCACACCCGACTTGCACATTTAATCATCTGATTTGAGTCTTCAGGCAGTTGATTGGTCAATCTGTGTGCTCTGTACTATGTCCACAGTACAGATATCCATGTGTATTATAATATATTTAACAGTTGACTACATCTGCTAAATACTAGTACATTATAATATTACAAAAAATTTCTTTGTGTATGTCTGTGGACTATGGAAGGAAACCAGAGAACCCCGAGGAACCCATGTAAGAACAGGGATGACATACTCTACAAAGAAACCCCCAGGTTCAAAACGTAAACCCAGAACCTTCTAGCTGTGGGCTGGACATACTAACTACTACACCACAGTGTCACCTTCATCGTTTCACCTGTCAATATTGTCTTCTCTTCAGTCTTTTCCATCACCTGATGGCTCTCGGTACTGTTTGTTCTTCTAAGCTGAGGAGCTCTTTGTTAGCAATCTAAGATCTCATCACGTCTCAATAAGCAAACACTCACAAATAAATTGACCTTTATGGGGCCTTCTGGAGCATTTACAGAATCTCAAGTTGAGGGAAATATGAGAGGAGAAAATGGAACAGAAAAACAAGTGTGAACTCTGGAAGAAAAGAACTAACAGAGAAGATACTTGGTCAAGGCCAGTGTTTGTGTCCAGGGATTCAGAGTTGCAAGTACAGGGTGGACTAATAAGGGTGAACGTGACTGATCGAAATAGGCCTATCAATATTTTAGCACAGTGGGAAGAGTTGTGAATCATTTATAGGCTCATATCAGCTCTCAGGTTGAAACTGGACTATATGTTTCTATTTTATTGCACGGATTCCTCCAAGCTGCTGAACATGAGTGTCTGTGGAAAATATAATGGACATAGTGATGAATAATGTGAAGTGTAATTATTCATTCATTAATGTGTTGGACTGCTTATTCCAAATAGGGTCTTGGGGTGCTGGAACCTATCTCAGCTGACTCTGCGCGAAGGTGAGTTGTACCTTGAAAAGTTTGCCAGTCCATCGCAAGACCAAGACACACACACACACACACACACACACACACACACACACACACACACACACACACACACACACACACCTAAGGGAAATTTGGAGCTGCCATTTACCCTAAAATGCATGTTTTTCAATTGTGGGAGGAAGCCAGTGTCCACAGAGGAAACCCACAGAAGTGTGATGTAATATGCAAATACCATAGGGAATCACCATTGCTGAGTCCAAGACTCAAACCCAGGACCTTCTTGCTGTGAGGCAGACATACTTAACACTATGCAACCATGTTGCCATGAGCAACAGGGTGTGCTCTTTAAAACCTTATCAGAGCTTTGGTAGTACTATGTCAAAACATAAAGAAAAGCAAATTAAAATTATATTTTTTATCATTAATCTATTCACATTTTAACCAAGATGGGTCTAGTAAGATCTGCCCTTTGAAATGAGTTGGTAGCCTGACAGTGTATCTTGAGTACATACAAGTACAGCGGTACATTGACTTATGAAATTAATCCGTTCCGAGGGCGAGCTCGTAAGTCAAAACGATTGTTAGGTAAAACAGAAATTCCCATAGAAAATAATAAAAAAACCAATTAATCCATTCCAACCCCCTCTCAAACTCATATAACCTGACACAAACACATATATTTGACTTAATATATTAAAGATAAACATTTAAAGCAATAAATATTTCATAATAATAATAATAATAATACATGTAAATTGACATTAATAATAATTAATAATAAATAATAGTAATACAAAAATAAACAATAAGTCAACTAACCCTTCTGATCATCGACTGTGGCAAAGATGTCACGTGAGTAGACATGAGGTGGTGCGTAAAAGAGAAGGAGAAGAATTTTGTGCATGTGCATGCTACAAATGCCAGTGAGGAAAGGCTCAAACAAGGCCAGTGCTTCCGCCCTTGGCGGGCACAATGTGATGCCTTGGGGGTATGATCCTGAGGAACATGCTTTTTTGCCATACTGTACTAGAATTAACTGTAATTACACATCCTCTACAGTAGGTGTCACTCTCACTGTGTTCCCTATGGTGTAGGATAAAGGCACCAAGCAAACGATATGAAGTGCAGTAAACACTATTCATAGTCATGTATGGGGTGCTGCTGGGGGGGGGGATGTTTTTTTTTTTCTTCCTATAGGGGGCATCACAGAAAATAAGTGAAAAGCACTGCACAAGGCATTCTCGGAGCGTGACAGAGTACACGCGTAAGAATACGAGGCTAATTGGCCCGGAAAAGCCATTTCCTCAGCAGAGCTCGTAAATCAAAATTTTGCTTATTGAATGGTTCAGACTTTTTGATGGGATCAAAGCTCATATCCTTGAAAATTTGTTATAAAAGACACTTGTAAGTCAAGGTACCACAATATATAATTAATCCACACAACATGGACAGAGAAGAAAACTGGCTGTGTAAAGGTGCATTTCCAAATTAATTCAAAATTTTAGTATATTCTACAAAAAAGATTTTGATATGAACATTATCCACTCAGAATAATGATGATTATATCTTGATTGCAGCACAATCAGCTGTACAGTGTAGAGTATTTGGGCAAGATTACAAAAAATGCATTTCCAAACTTTTTTTTTTACTTAATGATGCTCTTTGATTTGCTATTTTCTCCAAACTCAGGTGTATTTATAATACACGTTAGAAGACACTGATTAATCTGAAAATCTTGCATCTGGAAACTAGCGTTTGAGCCGTCAGAAAGAAAAGCAATCAGAATCAGGATTTCAACAGCTCTGCAGCATGACATGGAACAGCAACCACATGAAACTGTAGATGTTTCTCATTAGGATGAAATATTAGTTTGGATATATTCCGAGTTTTAAGGTTCTCCAACTTTTTCTTGCTAATATTGTTGCGCCTCTTTGATTCAGTCAGATCACAGCCAACATTTGACAAGCAGATCCCCCCCCCCACATCCCAACAAAAAAAAAAAAAAAAAAAAAAAAACAGAATTATACATTGCAGCAGGGAAGCTGTATATAAGTGACAGTGTGAATAAGATCTGTCTAACAAATTTACAGTCCCTCTCCAATTCATATGCCTTAAATACAATTGCAGACGACATCTGCTTACAGTACAATGCACAGCCTGGGACTACTGAGCAAAAAATCCTTGTGTAATTAGATGCTGAAAACAGCAAACAATGCAAAAAATAAATCACACATTATTTCCCAATTCCATTCCATTTAGATTAATTGAAATGCATAGTGCTGTGTGTCTATAATCTGACTATGCGTGTACTATATAGATTTATACACACCAAGGCACATGGTTTGTTCACAAACATTTGTGACACGATGTCATCATGAGCAAAAAATAGCAACGAGTCACTCCATCTTTAGAAATAGACACTTTGAGAACACACGTCAAACACATTGCGATGTCTGATCCGATGGTGTGACAATAACGGAGAACTAAGTTTATAAATAGCGGCTTTGCAAAGTGGTCGAATGTCGTAATCAGAGAGAGAGAGAGAGAGAGAGAGAGAGAGAGAGAGGAAATGTCAGTTTATTACGGAACTGTAGGTGATAATAAGCCTGTGCATAAGTATCCATAAAGTAAGATTAGGCTTTAATCCCAGGATGAAGTGTGCTTGATCCAAGATCCCGCTTATCAACCAATTATATATGTGTGTAAATTGAAAATCTCCCTTAAACACCACCAAAGATACAGCACTTGTTTTATCTCTGCCGTGTTGCCAACATACAGGCATTTTCTCCACCTGACTAACCTTGAACTTTCACTGTAGTTCCTACAAGGAAGCCTCAACTGTGGCACTAATTTATATATGTAGTTATGTAACTTATCCAATGGCAATGATGCAATAATTAGGCTACCAAATGGTAGCCATCACAGGTTACCTTCCCAGTATATTTTTAGTGGTACCCATTTATACTGCTGGCTGAACAGAGGCACAGTTGTGGTTTAGACCTTGTCCATGGGTCTGAGCTAGTGGGGGTCTAACTGGAATTCACAACAACACACAACCTCCTGATCATGAGAGCAGGACCATAACCACTACGCCACAGGCCCCACATATATATCATGCACAGTGGTACCTTCATCAGTTCATTTTCCGTAACCGCTTCATCCTAATTAGGGTCGCGGGGAGGCTGGTTCCCATCCCAGCCAACTCAGGGCAAGGGCAGAGTACACCCTGGACAGCTCGCCAGGCCATCGCAGGGCGGAAACACGCTGATGGCTTTGCAGCCTACTCTTGCCGAAAGTCAGCAATGGTTCTTTTACATGCCTCACACCATAGACAGTGAGAGACATGGCCGGCCTTTGATAACCCAGTTAGCTGCACTGGGGGGGGACAGTGACAACCTTGTGGAGAGTGGGACTCGAACCCCCAACCTTTGGATCAGCGATCCGGCACCTTATACCACTAGACCACCACTGCCCTTGCAGTGGTACCTTGACTTATGAAATTAATCCGTTCCGAATGCGAGCTCGTAAGTCAAAATGTTCGTTAGATAAAACATAAATTCTCATCGGAAATAATAGAAAACCAATTAATCCATTCCAACCCCCTGCCAAACTCATATACAGTGGTGTATACCTTACGAAAGTCTCACCAAATGAAAAATTCAGGTTACGAAAAGCATTTTCCTAAAATTTTTTGTCTCAGGATACGAAACAAGTTCACGTTATGAAAGCACCATCTTAAAAATTCAAATGCGCCATTCAAACATTCAAACAATGCACGAGCTGCTCTCCCATCAATGACGTTCAAACATCCTGCCCCGCTGGCCTCCCATTGGCTAACAACTGAGCTGTCGTTCATGTCGCCTTCACTCGAGCGCCATCTTGGACAGGTCTACCTGACGCCATCTTGGACAGGGATCCCATTGGCTAGGAGGAATGACACATCTACCTCCCATTGCATATTATAGAGCTGAATCCACCATGATGCTTTTCGTGTAAAGGACAGAGTTGTTTTATGTCTTATTTCTTGACTCAGGCTTTTAACCTTCCATAAACATTTGTAAGATTATAACTCTGCTAAGAAGACATGGTCAACATGCGCACACACACACACACACACACACACACACACATGTAAACAGTGATCGCACACACACTCGGAGCAGATGGATGCCACACTCATTGTTAGGCAACCAAAGAGCAGTTGGGGATTAGTTGCCTTGCTCAAGTGCACTTCAGCCATGAGGGTGGAGGAAGGGACGGTGCAACTCATTCTTCCCACTGCCAACTATTTTCCTGCTGGTTTGGGAAACGAACCAGAAACCTTAGGATTCCAAAGTCGCTTCTCTAGCTATTAGGGTATGGCCGCCCCCAATGGAAATACACTAATTAATAACCTGTCCCGGCTGGCCACTCCTCTTGCCCAATGTCATCTAGGATTTGTTACGTATACCAAATGGATTTTATCGGACGAGCCCCCGATTTTGTTACGTATGGAATTTAGAAGTAAATTTGCCCTGTGAAACCAGTAAAGCACAACAAACCACGGCCTAAACTATATACATTTTAATAGTATGAACATAGTGAGGCAAAGTAATACTTACAGCTTAAAGCTAAACAAAATACAAATTAAACGAAAGGGTCCCATAGTCACCAAGCACCTGCAACACGGTAAATCTAAAGACGGCGCGCGCGCTGGCGGGGAAAGGCATGGAATCCCGTGTGTCGAAGGAAACAAATGATTAAAATCCTCGCGTTGGCTGTGGGTGAACGTGAATGATAGACTTTGGTGATGAAGTCCCAAACGACGAACCGTGGGTGAAGTTTCCATGATCTGCCTTTGATGAGCTAATCCGCCGCGATGAGTTTCTTTAGAGGGATCTGCGCGCCGAAGAGCCTCGAAGCGACTGAACGAGATGGGAAGAGGCTGGAGCCAGTCGGCACCAGGTCCTTAATATAACCTCCCCAAAGTTCCGGAAAGTTCCATTCTCGAAGTTTCCGAATCACCTGACCCGCCACCAGAGCGCATGCGCAACCAGGTCCATCTCGAAGTTTCCAGAACCCCTTACAGCTGAGTCATACCATGTGACACTAGTTACAGCCCACTCTGAATCTAATTATGTACGCCGTTTGTACACTCACATTTATATACATGCCGCTAACAGATTGGTTCCAACTTCCCCGCTGTCAATGCGGTATTGATAGATGAATGCATAAATGAATGGAATCAAATTAAAAAGGGGAATGGATAAATAAGATGAGCAGTCAGAGAAAGAGAGAAAAAAAGGAAATCAGACTCACAATGAAAGAGGAATATAAAGAGGGAGATATGATACGCATTAAAAGTAGAACAACTGGAAAAAAGGAAGACTTAATCTGGATAAAAGCTTTTGTCGTGTACTTGGTGTTGATTGATGAAGATGGGAGATAAGAGAGGAATAGTTCTGAACTGGAGAAGAGTTATGTGAGGAATTTTTAGACATCGGGAAATGGTTCACTCATCTGTGAGGCTGGGGAGCATCATTAACTCTAAATGTGCGAGGACATTAATAAATCAGAATATTTAATTCCTGCATCACACTTGTGCTTCTCTTTATCAGAGTTTCACATTTCAGAGGTTGTGTTCCCAAACCATTCAATACAGGATAGCACAAAATAATTCTGAGATTCAGATCAACAGTAAGAAAAAAAAATGCTGAATTTAAATACTTCTTCTCTAATATCTAATCATCATCACCAATTTTATTCATTTATTCGTTCAGTTTCTGAACCGCTTAATCCTAATTAGGGTCGCCTGGAGGCTGGTGCCCATCTCAGCCGACTCCGGGCGTGGGCAGAATACACCCTGGACAACTTGCCAGGCCATTGCAGGGCAGAAACACGCTGTTGCCTATGCAGCTACTCTGTACGAAAGTCAGCAATGGTTCTTTTACATGAACCTCGAACATACAACAGCTTTATTTTAAAGCTACCAATGAGGATGGATAGGATCCGAAATGAGGATATCAGAGGGACAGCACATGTAAGATATTTTGAAGACAAAGTCAGAGAGGCTACATTGAGATGGTTTGGACATGTACAGAGGAGGGATAGTGAATATATTGGTAGTAGGATGCAGAGGTTGGAACTACCAGGCAGA
>CM045731.1:65503916-65596416 GCA_024760905.1 Plotosus lineatus | reverse complement strand
ATTATGGGACCGAAAAAGACCCCACCACAGGCGGAGATCATTGAAAAACACGAGCGAGGTGTGCGTTTGTGTGACTCAGCGTCCCAGTACCAGTACGCTAAGTCTACCATTGCTCCCATCCTTAAGAACAAGGAAGCTATTAAGGGTGCGTGTGTGGCTAAGGGTGTTTCCAAACAGTAGGCGTTTCCAAACACTCCTTCCAAACAGTAAGTCCCTCCCTCCCTCCTCCTCCCACTCCATTCCATCAAGCCATCAACTACCATCACAAAGGTAAATAAAACCACTTTATTATACAGTACAGTTTATTTCTTTAATTACAATACAATAGCACATTTATTATACATAAAATAAGGTATATTTTTGTGTAGTTTTAAGGCTTATTTAGTAGAAAATTATGTTTTATGGGGACCTGGGAACGGATTATTCTCATTTTAATGGTTTCTTATGGGAAATAAATGTTCGGAAGACGAACTTTTCGCCTTACACACACTTTCTGGGAACCAATTATGTTCGTGAGCTGAGGTATCACTGTATATATATATATATATATATATATGCAGTGATCCATCACTACTCCATGCTTCAGTTTCTGCAGCTTCGGTGCATCGTGGGTTTTTCAAAAATATTCGAAATTAAGGAAAAAATAGGGAAAAAGTTAAAGAAAATGTTGCAAAACAAGGCCAATTGTGCAAAAAAACCCCCAAAACCCTCAAACCGACCAAAACTACTTACATTTTTATGTGAGGTGTGCATCTGAGTATTATGTGTGCGTGCATCTGTATGTGTGTGTATTTATATTTTATTGACATTGTATGCATTATTTTTGAATGTTTAACTGATATTATAAGCATTTATAGCATTGAACATGTATTTATTGATATTATATACACATATACATGTACGTACAAGTCACTCAGTCAGTTGATCCTACTTCACGGAAATCGGCAGCCGTGGGGGGGGGGGGGGGTGTATTGGTCCCAATTAACCGTGGAAAGTGAGAGATCCCTGTATTTTTATATATATATATATATATATATATATATATATATATATATATATTTCTTTGAGGAGTCCTAAGAAAGCTGTCCAATAAATAAGGAATAAAACACAACATGCCTTGCAGTTATGTAAGATATTATACAAGACACTGCTGGTCGGGATAATGTGAAGTGGGACTGCATTCCGGCGCACACTAAAGGAAATAATAGAGTATATAATTTGGTGGGTTATTCCACTTAGAATATAAAATTTATACACAACCGTTGATCAGCTGTAGTCCTCTTTATAGCAGACCATCCCCCCTTATTAAAGCCATATTTTTTATCTGTTTATAGTTAGTGTACATTTATAGCTAAGTATATAGTAGCTGTTCATCTAATGAACAGTCTTTCCCTTGTCAGTCTCTCCTTTTTCACTCTCAAAGTTAATAAGACTAAATAAATAAATGAATGAATAAACGTAACCCCGGAGACTTTGTCCATAAATTAAATATATCCAGTCGTCTCTCTGTGTTATCATAATGCCCTCCCCCCATCTTAACAATATGTTTCATTCGCCTTAAGTCGTAGTAGCACGTGAAGCGCAGACTGTCTACATTCCTACACCATCTCTGAATCCAAATCCAAACCAGCTCTTATTACACAAGTCAAGAAATGAGAGAAGGAGAGAGAAATAGCGACCATATTAGAACTGTTGCTGTTGCACACACTTCCATCATGCAGCATGCTTCATCTGATCTCCAAAGTCACACTGAGACAGAATCAGAAAACAAAATTAATCAGCAGGGGGTTTAATTATGGGTGGCAACACCAGCAATAAATCACGAAGCCATTCACCGTCTGTTTTTACAATAAAATCATCATATCTATCTCGGGGGAGGATCTGATCGAGAGCTTGGTAGCAGTCAGCTCAAGAATTATTGGCACTATTCTCTTGAACGAATTAAAATAAGCAAAAATGGATATTTTGAGATCCATTAATTTGGATGTAGGAGTGTTTTTCATTTTTTTTTTTTGAAAAATTCCTTCAACAGTGTGGACATGGAGGAAAAGTTTTATTAGGAGGGTTCAAATCACGAGAAATGTTTCATATTATCCAATACATCTATCCAGACATCCATCCATCTATACCTCTTGTTCATCAGGGTTGTGGAGGAAGTTAGAGCCAGTCCCCGAGGTGGGGTATTCACTGAGCAATTAATCAGTCATTCACATGGCTAACACCATCCATATTTCATCTATGAGAAATTCAGAGTAGCCTTTTGCTCCTCAAGTCTTTTCACTGCAGGAGGAAACCAGAGTACTCGGAGGAAACCAAAGGTTTGCAATATTCAACCACAGACACTTCTACATGAGAGGTGACACAACTTACCACCTTACCACCATGTGGCAGTGGTGGCCTGGTGGTAAAGGTGCTGGATCACTGATCCCGAGGTTTGGAGTTCAAGTCCCACTCTCAATATGTTGTCACTGTCCCCCCAGTGCAGCTGACGGGGTTATCAAAGGTCAGCCGTGTCTCTCACTATCTATGGTGTGAGGTTCATGTAAAAGAATCATTGCTGACTTTTGACTAGAGGAGCTGCATAGCCGTCGGCGTGTTTCCGCCCTGCGATGGCCTGGTGAGCTGTCCAGGGTGTACTCTGCCCTTGCCCAAAGTTGGCTGAGATGGGTGCCAGCCTCTTCGTGACCCTAATTAGGATTACATGGTCCAGAAAATGAATGAATGAATATGCCACTTTTAGGATTATTACCTTCTTTAAAAAAATGAAAGGTGTGGCACTGTGCTTGAGTGGTAAGAGCTTTCGTCTCACAGCAATGAAGATCAAGCTATGTGGTTTCTGTGTGGAGCTTATGTGATCTTCCCGTACCATGCATATGTGGGTTTTCTTCCAGGTGCTCCAGTTTCCTCACACAATCCAAAGACATGCACAGTAGGCTAACTGGCTGTTCCAACCTAGAAACATGTTTTGCAATATTGTTAGTTTAAATTTTTTAACAGAATTCATGATGCCATCACACAGTAATTTGCACGTCCGCCTCACAGCAAGAAGGGGCCGGTCACATAGTGGTTAGCGTGCTGCGCTCATGATTGGGAGGTTGTGTGTTCAAATCCCAGTTTTGCCCTGGGCAAGGTCTCAACCACAAGTGTGCTTCTGTTCACCCAGCAGTATAAATGGGTACCAGTAAAAATATGCAGAGGTACCTCACCTTACGAAATTAATCCTTTCCAGAGCCTTTTTCTTAACCTGGATTTTTTGTAAATTGAACCGCATTTTACATGTAAAACGTGTGATTCGCTCCAAGGGCCCAAATACTACCCCCAAAACCTTTAAAAATTATAAAAGCATACCTTTTAAGAACTCCTTCTGCTTCAATATCATACTGATAGTTGACAGGTTTGGCCATATTTCTTTGCGATATCAGTCAACAGCATGCCACGAGCTCGTTTATTCTTCTCACTCGCACCGGAAATCACAAGTGTGTGGTGTGTGTGTGTGTGTGTGTGTGTGTGTGTGTGTGTGTGTGTGTGTGTGTGTGTGTGTGTGTGTGTGTGTGTGTGTGTGCGCGCGCGCATGTGTTGACCATGTCTTCTTAGCAGCGTTATAATCTTACAAATATTTCTGGGAGGTTAAAAGCCCGAGTCAAGAAATGAAGCATGAAACAACAGTAACGCTGTCCTTTACACGAAAAGCATTATGGGAGATGCAGCTCCATAATAGCAAATAGGAGGGAGCTGCGTCATCCCTCCTAGCCAATGGGAGACCAAATGGGGGTGGGATGTTGGGAGATAGCCAATGGGAGGTAGCTGTATCATCCCTCCTAGCCAATGAGAGGCCAGCGGGGCGGAATGTTTGAACGTCATTGATGGGAGAGCTTGTGCATTGTTTGAAGGCTTGAATGGTGCATTTTAATGTTTGAATGGCACGTTTGGAGCGTTTCGTAAGGAGAACTTGTTTCGTATACAAAGAAAACATTTTGGAAAATGCTATTTGTAACCTGGATTTTTCGTTTGCTGGGACTATCGTAAGGTGAGGTACCACTGTACTGGGAAAATAACCTGTGATGGACTTGCGTCCCATCCAGGAGGAGTTGAACTCCTAGTCAGTTTCAGCTACGGAAACCGGGGATAAGCACCATCCTGATAAGCCACTAGGCTCGGGTGTAAAAAGCCTACAGGACAGAGTAAGAAAGCCTGGGTTTGACTCTTGGGTTAGGGGCATTTCTGTGTGAAGTTTGCATGTTCTCAGCTTTGAATTCCAGGCTCATGCGTTGTATGGAGTTTGCATGTTCTCCCTGAGCTTGTGTGGGCTTCCTCTGATTACTCCAGTTTCCTCTGATAGTCCAAAGACATCCAATGTAGGTTAACTGGCTGCACCAATTCAGCCCTATGTGTGATTGTGAGTGTGAATGGTGGTGTGTGTATTGGCCATCCATCATTCTGGCAATCAATCAATCCACACATCCATCAGGGGACCTGATTAACCTCAGGGTATTCCTTTACCTCAGTCCATGGTTTTAAATTGTTTCCTGGCAGCACTTAGAGAAGAACACACCATGAATGAGTTACAGTTAGAATCAATTACCTACATTCATATTTTACAGAGGCTTCGGCTTCATCCTCATGCTAATGATGTTCCAAAACCAGTTGCTTTTCCTCAGCATATGGACTTGAATAATCTTATAAAGGCATTTGGTGAAGTTTAGACCTTGCAATTTATCACTTTTTTTCAGACACACATACAAATGATTATCAGACAACTCAACAGCTTGTTGTTATCGACAGGAAGCAAAATAATTCATTGTCAAACTCGACAGAATCAGCTCATCTGTGCAATTCTTAAACTACTATCTTTTGGGATAGTAGGCATCATATTCCTCTCAAGTGTTTTCAAACTTATGGCTTTAATCCTGCGTTATTGCTCAGGGATTAGGTTTGTGTAGTCCGTCCATTTTCTTTTGTTTATTCAAGGTTGGGTCGTGGAGACAGCAGGTCTAGGCGGGACAGTGTAGTGACATCAATATTCGGATGTGAGCTATAACCACATATTTAAGAGCTACAAAGTTACTTATGTAGTTTTTCTAGTATGATATAGGTATACAGGGAGCCCTCACTTTCTGCAATTAGTAGGGACCGAGATCCCCCTGCGACAGCCGATTTCCGCGAAGTAGGATCAACCCTCCTGACTATACGTTCATGTACAATGGTATGAAAAAGTATCTGAGCCTATTGGAATTCTCACATTTCTGCATAAAATCACCATCAAATGTGATCTGATCTTTGTCAAAATCATACAGATGAAAAAACAGTGTCTGCTTTAACTAAAACCACCCAAACATTTATAGGTTTTCATATTTTAATGAGAATAGCATGCAAACAATGACAGAAGGGGGAGGAATAAGTAATTGAACCATCACATTTAATATTTTGTGCCCCCCCCCCCCCTTTGGCAGCAATAACTTCAACCAGACGCTTCCTGTAGCTGCAGATCAGTCTGGCACATCGATCGGGACTAATCTTGGCCCATTCTTCTTTACAAAACTGCTGTATTTCAGTCAGATTCCTGGGACGTTTGGCATGAATCGCTGTCTTGAGGTCATACCACAGCATCTCAAAGGGTTCAAGTCTGGACTTCATCTCCATAAAGCTTTTCAGCAGATGGAAGCATGAAGTGCTCCAAAATCTCCTGATAGCGAGCTGCATTGACCCTGCCCTTGATAAAACACAGTGGATCAACAGCAGCAGCTGACATGGCACCCCAGTCCATCACTGACTGTGGGTACTTGACACTGAACTTCAGGCATTTTGGCATTTCCTTCTCCCCAGTCTTCCTCCAGACTCTGGCACCTTGATTTCCGAATGACATGCAAAATTTGCTTTCATCTGAAAAAAGTACTTTGGACCACTGAGCAACAGTCCAGTGCTGCTTCTCTTTAGCCCAGGTCAGGCGCTTCTGCCGCTGTTTCTGGTTCAAAAGTGGCTTGACCTGGGGAATGCGGCACCTGTAGCCCAGAGACTCAGTCCACTGCTTCCACAGGTCCCCCAAGGTCTGGAATCAGCCCTTCTCCACAATGTTCCTCAGGGTCCGGTCACCTCTTCTGGTTGTGCAGCGTTTTCTGCCACACTTTTTCCTTCCCACAGACGTCCCACTGAGGTGGCTTGATACAGCACTCTGGTGGGAAGTCTTACCCATGATTGCAGTTTTGAGTAATGAACCAGGCTGGGAGTTTTTAAAAGCCTCAGGAATCTTTTGCAGGTGTTTAGAGTTAATTGGTTGATTCAGATGATTCGGTTAATAGCTTGTTTAGACTACCTGAACATGATATGCTAATATTTTGAGATTGGAATTTTTGGTTTTCATGAGCTGTATGCCAAAATCATCAGTATTAAAACAATAAAAGACCTGAAATATTTCAGTTGGTGTGCAATGAATCTAAAATATATGAAAGTTTAATTTTTATCAGTACATTACAGAAAATAATGAACTTTATCACAATATGATAATTTTTTGAGAAGAAGCTGTAGTTTGTATGGGGGGTTTTGGGTTATTTTTGTTTTTGTTTGTTTTTTGTTTTTTTTTGCATAATTGGCCTTGTTTTGTGTCATTTTCCTTAACTTTCCCCCTATTCTTCCTTAATTTCTTCAATTTTAAAAAAAATTTGATTAATATTAAAAAAAAAACGATGCACTGAACCACATGAATTGAAGCGCGAAGTAGCGAGGGATCACTGTACACACACAAATTGTATATACATATTTGTGTGTGTGTGTGTGTGTGTGTGATTGTTAAATGGAACCAATACTTCAGGAGGTCTGGATCCTTATAAGCGTGAATATTTCTGAGTGCTTCTGTAATAAAAAATGTGCATGTTCCAAATGCTTAAGTGTCTGTAACATGCACGCACTTCACAAATAATGGACAAACACATTTTATTCCGGATATTACAAGCCACATGACCGATTTAAACTGCAGTAAGATGGGATCGGGGCCCTTTAAAGACACTGGCCTGAAAAGAAATCTGAGCAACGCAGCAAGTAACATTGGTGTTGTCGTGTAGGAGGGAATGAAAAATATATTGATATTTTTCAGAGCTTTAGGTTCTGATTATTGCTAGTACAGAGGCAGTGATGTGCGAGGCTGAGTTGTGGAAAAAGATGAAAAATTGAACATTAGTTCTGGGACCATGCAGTGGCAAAGGCCATTCAGAGAATGGAGATAGAATTTGAAATGAGCTGCATTAGCTTGTGTGTGTTTGTAAGTGTGTGTGTGTGTGTGTGTGTGTGTGTGTGTGTGTGTGTGTGTGTGTGTGAGTGTGTGTTGTGTGCCATATAATGTGTGCCCAGAAACTTTCCCTGATTTCTTGTCTGTGTGTGTGTGTGTGTGTGTGTGTGTGTGTGTGTGTGTGCGCATGCATGGAGCCCTGTTTCCTCCATTTGGTAAATTCAATCACTTGGAAAGTGGAAGCTGTCAGAGAAGCACAAATAATGTATCACTTTGGCTGTGATCCGACTGAAGAGTGCTGAGCCCGTGTGGAATATTAACGGGGCCATGCTCGAGGCCTTGTATTGGTAATGCTCTGTATGTGAGCTGTCCTTTCATCCCTATTTTTTCTCTTTCATCCTGCTCTGTAAGTTCGGGATGGTCAGTGGGCAATAAATAGCTCAATTCTAAATGTAATTTTATTTAAATCAAATAATGACAAAGCTTTGTGTGTATATATATATATATATATATATATATATATATATATATATATATATATATATACAGTAAAACCTCCGCTGACGAACGCTTAAGCTCACGAACTTTTCGCCTCAAGAACATTAAATTTGCGAGCATATAGTCTCTGCTGACGAACTAGTTTTCATGGACGAATCAAACCAGGCGGTCAAACAGCGCCACGGTGGCGCCACGAGAAGCTGGCGACGCTCATGGCGTCACAGTTCGTCACTCCCTTTCTTTGAATGCGGAAGTGGTTTGTGTTTGCTAGACATTTTGGACCATATTGAGTGTACTTTTGCTATTATGGGACCGAAAAGACCCACCACAGGCGGAGATCATTGAAAAACACGAGCGAGGTGTGCGTTTGTGTGACTCAGTGTCCCAGTACCAGTACGCTAAGTCTACCATTGCTCCCATCCTTAAGAATAAGGAAGCTATTAAGGGTGCGTGTGTGGCTAAGGGTGTTTCCAAACAGTAGGCGTTTCCAAACTCTCCTTCCAAACAGTAAGTCCCTCCCTCCCTCCTTCCTCCTCCCACTCCATTCCATCAAGCCATCAACTACCATCACAAAGGTAAATAAAACGACTTTATTATACAGTACAGTTTATTTCTTTAATTACAATACAATAGCACATTTATTATACATAAAATAAGGTATATTTTTGTGTAGTTTTAAGTCTTATTTAGTAGAAAATTATGTTTTATGGGGACCTGGGAACGGATTATTCTCATTTTAATGGTTTCTTATGGGAAATAAATGTTCGGAAGACGAACTTTTCGCCTTACACACACTTTCTGGGAACCAATTATGTTCGTGAGCTGAGGTATCACTGTATATATATATATATATATATATATATATATATATATATATATATATATATATATATATATTAGACTAGTAAACAAGTAAAGACTATGGAATAAACTGAAGAACGGTTCTGGATGACTGAAAGATTGTGTTTGTTTCTACCGGACAATTTTAGTGGCTTTAGGACCGAAAGGTTTCTGGTTCAATTCCCAAACCAGCAGTAGAAATGTGGTGGTGAGGGAGTGGAACAGCACCTTCCCCTCCTTCACTTTCATGGCTGAAATGCCTTTGAGCAAGGCACCAACTCCCAACTGCTCTCCGGGCGGTCCCGTGTGTGGCGGTCCCATGCTCTGAGCATGTGCGTTCACTTTGGACGGGTTAAATGCACAGCCAACATTTCCCTTTTTTCATTAATACAGCCTACAAAAATAATAATGTTTTGCTCTTCCATACCATTTCCTATATTTTGTAAACCCTCCAGACTCTCATGTGTAAAAATGCCCGTTCTGATGTATGCTGTACGATGTGAACAGTAATTGAAACCCTTGACCTGCAGCCACATGATTTGGCTGATTGGGTCATTGTATAATTTACTAGGTATACAGACATTTTTCAGTCAAGCGGATAACTAAACATCGTTAATAAATGCTTATGAGGTCACTTTACAATGACATCATCACTATTACATCATCATTATGATGGGCAGATGGGCATGATGATAGTGGTGGGTTTGGTGGTTTAATGTAATGCCCTCCTGATCCGAAGGTCAGCAGTTCAATCCCCACTATCACCACTGATGGGCCCTTGAGCAAGGCCTCTTCTTCTTCTTTTACTTTCGGCTGCTCCCTTTCAGGGGTCGCCACAGCAAATCATCCGCCTCCACCTCACCCTGTCCTCCGCATCTTCTTTTCTGACTCCAACGACCTTCATGTCTTCCTTCACCACATCCATAAATCTCTTCTTCGGTCTTCCTCGAGGCCTTCTGCCTGGTAGTTCCAACCTCAGCATCCTATTGCCAATATACTCACCATCCCTCCTCTGTACATGTCCAAACCATCTCAATCTAGCCTCTCTGACTTTGTCTCCAAAACATCTTACGTGGGCTGTCCCTCTGATATACTCATTTCTGATCCTATTCATCCTCGTTACTCCCAGGGAGAATTTCAACATTTTCCCTTAACCTTTAATTGTGCAGATGTATAAAAATTATAATTGCAAGTCACTCTGGATAAGAGTCTGCCAAATGCTGTAAATGTAAATTATGACAGTAATAAATTTTACCACATACTGGTGAACAGTCATTTATTTATTTATTTATTTATTTTTGATGCATGAAATGTGATATTCCACTTTATAAAAATCCCAATGCCGCACTGTTTTTTTAAATAATCCACACACTTTTTGAATGCAAACAGCACGATTAGACTCTAGGGAACCACGCGATTTTACCATCGACTTCATTGAGCACCACAGACCAGTCGTAAAAACGTAATTTAATTTCAGAAACAGAGAAAGCATAAAAAGCCCTTTGGGCAACAACTTCCATTTCAGAGCAGAATGTTGGTTGTGGCTGTGACAGTATTTTAATATCAGGGACAGGAATTTCATTTAAGCTCTGGGAAACAGCTTCACATCACAGCCAGGTGCCAAGAACACAGGAGTGAGTGAAGCTGCTAGACAAGAAAATAATGAGCTATTATTAACCATAAATCAGATAATGGCAAACAAAGGCGTTGTTATGAAACAGGGCAGGAAATACCTGACTACTGGTGACGTCTGGAAATCTTATCAAATAATAATAATAATAATAATAAAAAAAAAGGTGAGCATACCTTCCTGCTTCTGGATACAAATCAATTAACTTTCTAAATCCACGAATGGTGCAATGGTGTAGTGGTTAGTACTGTTACCTCACAGAAGGTTCTGGGTTTGAATCTCACTGTGACAAGGGACATCCTTTGTCTAGTCCGAATGCTTTTCCTGTGCTTGCATGGGTTGCCTGTGGGTACTCCCAGTGGCGTGGTGGTTCGGATGCTGTGCTCATGATCGGGAGAGGTTGTGTGTTCGAATCCCAGTTAGACCCCCCCTCTGTGCTAAGACCCCTGGGCAAGGTCTTAACCACAAGTGTGCCTCTGTTCACCCAGCAGTATAAATGGGTACCAGTAAAAATATACTGGGAAGGTAACCTGCGATGGACTAGCGCCCCATCCAGGGGGAGTTGAACTCCTGGTCGCTTCACGCTACAGAAACCAGGGATAAACACCGGCCTGATGAGCCACGAGGCTCGGGTGTAAAAACCCAACAGACTTTACCTTACTCCCGAGTTCCTCCCACAATCGCAGACGTCCCGTAAGATATGCATGTGAAATCGATTGGCTATGCTGTATTACCCACAGGTGTAAACGTGAGTGTGAACAGTGGTCCGTGTCCGTGTCCGTGTCTTTCCTGTGATGATTTGGCAACCTAAAGATGCTGCTACTTAAATGTCTGGAATATGAATATAAAAAGCTTAAAGATGATGCAAGCCTGAGTAGGTTCTTCCTTCTCTGTGTGATTTCCTTGTGAGAGAAATTTTTTAATAATAAATGTCCTCCAGCTGACCTTGAGATGGGATTCTGCTTCATCTCAGCTGAGTCATGGTTATCATTCCTTTCAAAATCATACTGATAAGCCTTTGTTATCACTCACGTCTCAACGATTTGCGAGACAGGGACTATATTGCTGCATACGCACACACACACACACACACACACACACACACACACACATACACACAAACACACACAAAGGGGGGGGGGCGCAGAGAGAAGGAGAAAGAGAGAGAGGGAGATAGAGAGAGAGAGAGGAGAGAGAGGGAGATAGAGGGAGAGAGAGGGAGGGAGAGGAGAGAGAGAGATGGAGAGAGAGAGAGAGAGAGAGAGAGAGGCGAGTGACAGAGAGAGAGAGAGAGAGAGCAAGAGAGAGAGAGAGAGAGAGAGAGGGGGGGAAAGAGAGATAGAGAGGAGAGCGAGGAAGAGAGGGAGGGAAAGAGGAGAGAGAGAGGGAGAGGGAGAGAGGGAGAGGGATGGGGAGAGGAAGAGAGGGAGGGAAGGAGGGAGAGGAAGAGAGATGGAGAGAGAGAGAGAGAGAGAGAGAGAGAGAGAGAGAGAGGAGAGAGAGAGAGAGAGAGAGAGAGAGAGAGAGAGAGAGAGAGAGAGGAAGAGAGAGAGGGTGGGAGAGAGAGATAGAGAGAGTTGAAGAAAGAGAGATAGGGAGAGAGAGGGAGATAGAGAGAGGAGAGAGAGAGAGAGAAGGAGAGAGAAGGAGAAAGAGCGAGATGAAGAGAGAGAGAGAGAGATGGGGAGAGATAGGGAGATAGAGAGGGAGAGGGAGAGAGAGAGAGGGAGCGAGAGAGGGAGGGAGAGAGAGAGAGAGAGAGAGAGAGAGAGGGAAAAAGCGAGAGAGAGAGAGCGAGTGACAGAGCGAGAGAGAGAGATAGAGAGAGCAAGAGAGGGAAAGAGAAGGAGTGAGAGAGAGAGAAAAAGAGAGAGAGAGAGAGCGCGTGACAAAGAGAGAGAGAGACATAGAGAGAGAGAGAGATAGGAAGAGAGAGGGAAAGAGAGATAGAGAGGAGAGTGAAGAAGAGAGGGAGGGAAGGAGAGAGAGAGAGAGAGAGAGAGAGAGAGAGAGAGAGAGAGAGAGAGAGAGGGAGAGATAGAGAGAGTTGAAGAAAGAGAGATGGGGAATGAGGGAGATAGCGAGAGGGGAGGGAGAGAGAGAGAGAGAGAGAGAGAGAGAGAGAGAGAGAGAGAGAGAGAGAGAGAAGAGAGAGAAGGAGAAAGAGAGAGATGAAGAGAGAGAGCGATGGGGAGAGATAGGGAGATAGAGAGAGGGAGAGGAGAGAGAGAGAGAGGAGAGGAGAGAGAGAGAGGGAGCGAGAGCGAGAGAAAGAGGAAGAGAGAGAGCTAGAGAGAGAGAGAGTGAGCGAGGAAGAGAGAGGGACAGAGAGATAGAGGAGAGAGAGGAAGAGAGAGAGAGAGAAAGAGAGAGAGAGAGAGAGAGCGAGAGAGAGAGAGCAGGCTCCGAGCTGTACTGTATATCTCAGAGCTATTAAATCCTGACAGTATATAGCATCATATGCTGTCCATCTTCACTGTGTTATGAGAAACTCATGGGACTGATGTAGACAGACTCGGAGTTTTAATAGCATTCACACATCAGAATGCTCTCGCTGACCTGTATCAACGCCTGCAAGGACAGTGGAAGCTGTGGGATATGAAATTTTCAAGCCGGGTCAGTCAGAATGCAAAATATGTTATATCATGCGGCAGCTTCTCGACTTCAAGTTGTTTGTTTGTGGTCATACTTCAATCCTAAATAAACTTTGATTAAAAAAAAGGGCCTAATACCTTTATTGTATGTTATGTGTTGCTATGGATACATTAAACTTGTCGCTAGTGATCAGCTTACCGCTCGTTTCTATCATAAGTTATTATGTTAGCAAGTATTTGAGAGATTAACAATTAAAACTCTTGTAGAACAATCTTGGGTAATGTTGGTTGAACTGTGCGGCTGAGTCCATAATGGTGTATTACATCCTGGCCTAGCATTCGCCGCACTGCACAATACTCCCCACAGTCGCACGCGGTATTACCGGTAATACTGTAGCATACAGGTATGATCGCGTCAATGTAGTGCCTTCAACTAGTCGATTCATTTTCTGAACCACTTGATCTTAATTAGGGTCATGGGGAGGCTGGCGTCCATCTCAGCTGACTCTGGACTTGGGGGGAATACACCCTAGACAAATCACCAGGCCATTGCAGGGCCATAGTTTCATATGCAAATAAAGCCTGGATTGAAAGGTTTAGAGCTTGGACTACTTTGGCGGAGGTCTGCACTCTGACTGCCACTTCTTCTTCTTCTTCTTCTTCTTCTTCTTCTTCTTCTTCTTTTCCTTTCAGCTTTCCCCCTTTTTTTTTCAGGGGTCACCACAGCGACTCATTTGAGTCACATGTTTGATTTGGCATAGGTTTTTACATCGGATGCCCTTCCTGACACAACCCTTTAGCAAGGGGCAGAAATACGCTGACGGCTATGTAGCTACTCTTTACGAAAGTCAGCAATGGTTCTTTTACATCAACCTCACACCATAGACAGTGAGAGACATGGACAGCCTTTGCAATGGGGGGGGGGGGGGGGCAATGACAACCTTGAGGAGAGTGGGGCTCGAACCCCCAACCTTGGGATCTGCGATCCAGTGCCCTTTTTACCTCTGGTAAGCCTAACATACACAGAGTACCAATTCTTTTTTTTTTTTTTTTTTTTACACTTTTTTTTTTGTCGTCAAAATCTGCTGGACCACTATCTAGTTATTATGATTTCTCTCACATTTGCCTATCCAAGTGTGGTTCTAATGGGAGCATTACACACCTAGTGAAATTACTCCGAGGTTCACTATGGAGTAGTACCCCTCTGAATGTGTCTCACATAATTCACCCAACCTTCTTGTGTCATTATTTCACACACAGATTGTAATTGTGCCTGGCTTCTGATTGTAACTTCCATTCATCGCTGCATGGACACCAAGGATAAACAGGATGAAGACAGTAAATTAGGTTCATTTGGAATACACAGTGGCTAAGATGGCAGCCTTGCCTTGCTGTCCTTAACCACGTAGGCAATCCTGGGTAAGGTCATAGCTGGAGGTGAGAAAAACAGCACTCTCATTGTAGATGAAAGTACAGTGGAACCTCACCTTAAGATAATCCCAACAAATGAAAAATCCAGGTTACGTAAAACATTTTCCGAATTTTTTTTTTGTCTCTGGATACGAAGCAAGTTCATGTTACGAAAGCGCCATCTCAAAAATTCAAACAGTGCTCTCCCATTGACTATCTCCCAACATCCCACCCCGATGGCCTCCCATTGGTTAGGAGGGATGGGACGACGCAGATCCCTTGAGCAGCAGCTTGTTTCATGAGTTTTTTGAGTGTGCTCATTGTGACTTTATTTTTTGGCTCAGGCTTTTAACCTTGCATAAACATTTGTAAGCTTATAACTCTGTTAAGAAAACATGGTCAACACGAAGTAAGTACCTTAAAAGGTTTTATTTTAGTTTTAAAAGGGTTTAGGGGGTAGTATTGGGGGCCTTGGAACGAATCACGTGTTTTACATGTAAAACACGGTTCTACTTACGAAAAATCCAGGTTACGACACCACCTCTGGAACGGATTAATTTCATAAGGTGAGGTTCTGCTGTAATGATAGGTGGGGGTTGGGTTTGGCTAAAGGATGGAATAAACAAGGAGGCAAGGGGTGTGTGTGTGTGTGTATTTTTTATGCACACTTAAAAAAAAACATAAAAGAGGAATGAAGGTATATTTTTTGGAATTTTTTTTGGGATATTCAGCAGCTATAAAACATAGCAGCTATAAAATATTTTTGTTTATACAAACTAAAACAAGTACTTTTTTTTTTTTTCAAAAGCTTTCTATCGATGTTTTCTTCCCTGTGTGTGCAAGAGCTGTGCAGAAGACTTGCTGTTCTTTGTGTTTCTATACCAAGACGACGAGTGGGTGTAAAAGGAGTCAAAGCTCACACTCAAGGTCAAGCATCATTTTTAAACAACTCACAAACGAGTCACGCCGTGCGGTGACCTTACTTCCCGCGCGACCTTATGTGACGGTGGCGTGTTGCAACGACAGTCATGGATAACGGATCTATTCTCATGTTGCCTGAGCTGCATAAAATAAAGTACCATCACACTGTCCTTGGACCCCATTCTATATACACTCCTCCTACACAGCTAGTGCACCGTTCGGGCTGTTTTTCCACTGATCTACATCTATAATAACTCTTTAGAGTCCCTGTGGGGTATTTTAGTATAAATTATTCCAGTTCGAATAAACCTTGATGAGGCTGAGATGCACAGACCTGGCAAGAACTTACTAACGTGTCAGTCTCTCTGGCTCACGTTCTCTCACTGGCTCATTTTCATGTGAGTCATCACCTCGCAGAAGTACTTTCCTCAAAACGGTGTTCTGTTTCTGTAGCTAATGGCCATCGTGCCACTATGAATATACATCATCTGGATTGACAAAAGGGCGACTTGTAATTTGCTAATGTCTTTAACATAAAAAGAGCAGAGGACATTTTCTGTTTGTCTATCAGAGTAAATCCTGTACTTCTGCATGAACCAGTCATTTTTATGATATAATTAGAAAACATGCCTGGTTTAATTGGGATCCAACAGGAAGACAGCTGAAATGATCTGAACACATCTTTTAAATGCAATGTTTATGACAGATATTTCCCATTCAAAAACCAGACGAATACATTCCAGCCCGTCTCGAGATGGTTGGTTCCAGAGACAAAGCTATAGGTTGATGTGAGTCCCGCCAAGGCCAAGGCTTTGTCACTGATTCTGTTCATAATTTTCATGGACAGAATTTCTAGGTGCAGCCGAGGCGTTGAGGAGTTCTTGCTTGGTGGCCATCGGATCTCATCTCTCCTTTTTTACGGATGACTTTGTCCTTCAGGCTTCATCAAACTGAGACCTCCAGCTTTCATTGGAGTAATTTGCAGTTGAACACAAAGCAGCCGGGATGAAAATCAGCACCTCCAAGTCCGAGGCCATGGTTCTCAGTTGGACAAGAGTGGAATGCACCCTCAGGATCTGGAATGAGGTCCTGCCCAAGCAAAGGAGTTTAAGTATCTTGGGGTCTTGTTCACGAGTGAGAGAAGGATGGAGTTGAAGCTCGACAATTGGATCGCTGCAGCCTCTGCTGTAAAGCGGAGCCTGTACTGGTCCGTTGTGGTGAAGAGGGAGCTGAGCCGCAAAGGAATGATCTCAATTTTCTAGTAGATCTACGTTCCAACCCTCACTTTTGGTCACGAGCTTTGGGTAGTGACCAAAAGAACAAGATCACGGATACAAGTGGCTGAATTGAGCTTCCTTTGACAGATGGTGGGTCTCTCCCTTAGAGATAAGGTGAGAAACTCAGCCATCCGTGGGGAGCTCGGAGTAGAACCGCTGCTGCTCCTCCGCATTGAGAAGCGCCAGGTGAGGTGGCTCAGGCATCTGGTTAGAATGCCTCCAAAATGCCTCACTGGTGTGGTGTTTCGGGCATGTCTGACTGGGAAGAGAGCCCGGGGTCGACTTAGAACAAGCTAAAGGGATTAGGTCTCTCGGCTGGTCTGGGAACGAATGAGTATTCCCTGTGGAAAAACTGGAGAAAGTGGCTGGAGAGAGGGACGTCTGGAACTCATTGCTTAAGCTGCTGTCCCCGCGACTCGACCCGGGATTGAGTGGATGACGATGAAGATCAGAGGGATTTAATACTATGTTTAATAATAATAATAATTTGATGGGGCCGGTGGCGTAGTGGTAAGGGTGCTGGGCTCATGATCGGGAGGTTGTGTGTTCGAATCCCAGTTAGACCTCCACTGTGCTAAGACCCCTGGACAAGGTCTTAACCTAAAAGTGCCTCTGTTCATCCTCACCCAGCAGTATAAATGAGCACCAGTAAAAAATATACTGGGAAGGTAACCTACGATGGATGATCCCATCCAGGAGGAGTTGAACTCCTGGTTGCTTCACGCTATGGAAACCGGGGATAAGCACCTGCCTGATGAGCCACTTGGCTTGGGTGTAAAAAGCTCAACTGAACTTTTTAATAATAATAATAATAATAATAATAATAATAATAATAATGATTTATTTAATAGGTTAAGGCACACAGATGTGACTCTCGTTTCATTCTGGCTTGAACTATGTTGTTTTGAAGCCCGGACACATTATTCTGGGTAGCTTGGTGGCAGAAGGTAGTTCGCATGCTAACATCACAGCAAGAGCATTCTGGGTTTGAGTCCTGTTAGTTTGTTTCTGTGCAGATTTTACATATGTTGGTGATCCCAAGTGCTCCGGTTTCCTCTAACAGCCAAAAGATATGCACATAATAATAAGTGGCTATTCAGGACTGTCCATCACTGGGATTTTTATTTTTAACTTTTATTTTTTTATTCTGGCTTGCTTTGCTATGTACTGGTGAACTGTTCAAGGTGTAACATGCCCTTTGCCACAGTATGTCTCACAGTATTTCTGTCATATGAACCAAATTTGATGTGAACTATTTGAAATACCGAGTTTTCAATGAAAATCTCCGCCCCTTCACCATTTTACATGCAATTGACTCTAGTCACTGAATGGCCTTGATTTCTATTAAGCTAAATGGAAAATAGTCTGAGCTCATTCATTATCCTCACTATCTCACTTATTTCCTGAAAGGCTTATTACACACACACACACACAGAGAGAGAGCGAGAGAGAGCGAGAGAGAGCGAGAGAGAGAGAGAGAGAGACATTGTTCACATCTCAGCCCTTCAATCCTAATGCTTATTCAATTTAGAAAACATTATATTAATGTGACAGCCATCTATAACCGGCCACCCAAGAGAGAATAAATGGCTCTAATCTCAGGGATGGAGGGATGGGATATGTTCTTTTCTGTTAATCACAGTGACACGAGCCAATCATGAGCATCTATGTGCTCATACTTGCAGCAAGAAGGTTGAGTGGGTAGTGCTTTCATGTGAATGTGTTACTCTGATCCTAATGGCGCATGAGCAAGCTGGTTAAAACAATGAGGTCGACTGGAACCATATGCTTCGGACGAAGCATGGGTGGTTTTTGCTTTCCGTAACTGATAGCTGTAGCATGACAAGGGTGAGAAGTCTGATGGGTGAGAATATTTAACTAAATTCAGGGGGGAGCGGGAAATCAATAAAAAATTAGAGGCAATGGTGGCCTGGTGGTAAGGTGCTGGATTACTGACCACAAGGTCAAGGCAACATTATTACCAATTTGGCACCCCCAAGTGCAACTGTTATACTGACCCAGCATGGGAGTGATCCACTGTGGAAGAAATTTAAAATGTTATAAATAATAATGATGATGATAATGGTGATGATGATGATGATGATGATATGAATATAATTATAAAGTGATTACACATGCTGTCTTTGTTTTGTTTTTTACACATGTTTTTGTAATGAGCAGCAGATGAAAAGAAACATGAAATGCCAGCTACCATCCAGCCGAGTACCCCCAACACACACACACACACACACACACACACACACACACACACACACACACACACACACACATACACACACACAAATTTGAAACTGTGCTAACCCTCACTTACTAGGGCTAAATAGCGAGCATTATTCTATACTGCTTAATCTTAAATAGGGTCACAGGGAGGTAGGTGCCCATCTCAGCCGGATTGAGGTGAGAGCAGGGTACACCCTGGACAGCTCACCAGGCCACATGGAAATATTTATGCTGCTAAAACCTAATTTATAGTTTATTTGTATTAATAGAGAACATTTACTGAGTTTTTGATACTGTTCAGGGCAGCACGTTGGCACAGTGTTGCCACATACATTCAGCTCACAGCAAGAAAGTCCCAGGTTTGATTCCCAGGTTTGAGTGTTTCTGTGTGGAGTTTGCATGTTCTCTCCATACTTGCATGAATTTCCTTCGGGTACTCTGGTTTCCTCCCATAGTCCAAAAGCATGCACAGTAGACTAATTGGCTGTTCCAAATTGCCCCTAGGTGTGAATGGCTGTATGTGTATTGGCCCTGAAATGGTCTGCCTCATTCAGAGTTGGCTGAGATATGCTCCAGGCTTCCTGTGACCCTAATTAGGATTAAGCGGTTCAGAAAATGAATGAATGATGAGGTTTGTGTTAACTTTAGGCTATTCAACATTTTATTTGGTGTGATGTACAAAAGAATATGGTGGCATTGGTCGAACCATTCAAACACACAGCAATGAATATTGTACAGGCTACTTAATTATTTTTAAGAATAAACTTAACTTGATTTTAGAAAACTTGTTAATATTTGAATAATATGTACAGTACAGGCTGGTAAGGTGGTGTCGTGGGTAGTATATCTCTCTTACCACAAGAAGGTCCTGGGTTCAAATCATAGGCCCTGGGGTTCCTGTGCAGAGTTTGCATGTTCACATCATGCTTATGTGGGTCTTCTCTGGGTGGTCTGGTTTCCCTTGAAAGTTCAAAGACATGCAAATTAGGCTGATTGGCAGTTCAAAACTGCTCCTAGGCCTAGATGTGAATGTGAAAGGTTGTGTGTTGGCCCTGTGATGATCCAGCAAGCTATTCAGGGTGTATCACGTCTCCCTCGCTACTTCGTGCTTCGGTTTCTGTGGCTCCAGTGCATCACTGATTTTTCAAAAATATTCATCAAAAAATTTTAAAAATAAGGAAATTAAGGAAAAATAGGGAAAAAGTTAAGAAAAATGCCACAAAACAAGGACAATTATGCAAAAAAACAATTTTTATTTATTTAATTTAATTACATTTTTATGTGAGGTGTGCATCTGTGTGTGCACGCGTCTTTATGTGTGTGTACTGTATTTATATTTTATTTACATCTTATGTATTATTTTTGAATGTGTAATTGTTATTATATGCATCTATAGTGTTGAATGTGTATTTATTGAGATTATATGTCAGTCAGGGGGTTGATCCTACTTCATGGAAATCGATGGGTGCCAGGAAAACCGCAGAAAGTAAGGGATCCCTGTGTATGTATATATATATATATATATATATATATATATATATATATATATATATATATATATATATATATATATATATAATGCAGCCATGAGGATGGGCACAAACAAGTTTACATCCTCATGCCGGTCCCAAGCCCGGATAAATGCAGAGGGTTGCGACAGAAAGGGCATCCGGCGTAAAACTTTTGCCAAAATACAGAATGCAAACCGTCAAGTCAAATTTCACACTGGATCGGTCGAGGCCCGGGTTAACAACGACCGCCATCAGTGCTGCCAACCAACAGGGTGCTGGTGGAAATTGGACTGATGTTGGTCGATGAAGGAGAGGTCGAAGAAGGAGAGGTCGAAGAAGGAGAGGTCGAAGAAGGAGAGGTCGAAGAAGGAGAGGCGGGAGGTGTGTCCATAGGCAGAGAGAGAAAAGGAAAGGCACGAATCTAGGACTGAGAGTAGGGAGGGACTTTGAATGTTGGAACTATGACAGGAAAAACGAGAGAGCTGGCTGACATGATGCAGAGGAGGAAGTTGAACATACTGGGTGTTCAGGAGACCAGGTAGCAAGGCTAGAAGCTTAGGAGCAGGGTTTAAGCTGTTTTATCATAGTGTGGATGAGAAGAAAATGATTTATACAGGTTGGCACAGCAGAGAAATAGAGATGGGAAGGACGTGCAGCAAGTTAGAGTGATTAAAGACAGAGAGGGAATGACAGAAGTGTGCTGGGAAGATAGAAAGAGTACTTTGAAGAGCTGACGAATGAGGAAAATGAGAGAGAAAAAAGAGTAGAAGAGGTAACTGTTGAGGACCAGGAATTAGCAAAGATTAGTAAGGGTGAAGTGAGGAGGGCTTTAAAGTGGAAAGGCAGTTGGTCCTGATGACATACCGGTGGAGGTATGGAAGTGTCTAGGAGAGGTACCAGTAGATTTTCTGATAAGAACATTCAGCAAGGTCTTAGAGAGTGAGAGGATGCCAGAGGAATGGAGGAGAAGTGTGCTTGTGCCCAGTTTTAAGAACAAGGGAGGCATGCAGAGTTGTGGCAACTACAGAGGGATAAAGTTGATAAGCCATACGATGGAATTATGGGAAAGAATAGGGGAGGCTAGACTAAGGGCAGAGGTCAGCATTTGTGAACAACAGTTTGGTTTTATGCCAAGAAAGAGCTCCACAGATGCAGTATTTACCTTGAGGATGTTCATAGAAGACCAGAAGTATTACAGAATAGAGAAGTACAGAGAAGGTCAGACCGAGCTGCATTGTGCCTTTGTGAATCTGGTGAAAGCATATGACAGGGTGCCGAGGGAGGAACTGTGGTATTGCTTGAGGAAGTCTGTAGTAGCAGAGAAGTATCCTAGAGTGGTGCAGGACATGTATGAGAGATGTAAGACAGTGGTGAGGTGTGCTGTCGGTGTGACAGAAGAGTTCAAGGTGGAGGTGGGTCTGCATCAAGGGTGAACTCTGAGCCCCTTCTTGTTTGCTATGGTGATGGACAGGCTGACAGATGAGGTTAGACAAGAATCTCAATGGACTATGATGTTTGTCGATGACATTCTAATCTGTAGTGAGAGCAGAGAACAAGTGGAGGAAAATCTAGACAGGTGGAGGTATGCCCTGGAAAGGAGAGGAATGAAGGTTAGCCACAGTAAAACAGAATACATGTGTATGAACGACAAGGACCCAAGAGGAACGGTGAGATTACAGAGGGCAGAGATAAAGGTGGAGGATTTTAAGTACTTAGGCTCATACAGCCAGAGCAATGGAGAGTGTGGAAAAGAGGTGAAGAAGCGTGTGCAGGCAGGTTGGAATGGTTGTAGAAAAGTGTCCGGTGTGATGTGTGATAGGAAGGTCTAGGCAAGAATGAAAGGAAAAGTGTACAAGACAGTGTTGAGGCCAGCGATGTTGTATGGTTTAGAAACAGTGGCACTGAGGAAAAGACAGGAGGCTGAGCTGGAGGTAGCAGAGATGAAAATGTTGAGGTTCTCTTTGGGAGTAACGAGGATGGATAGGATCAGGAATGAGCACATCAGAGGGACAGCACATGTAAGAGGTTTTGGAGACAAAGTCAGGAAGGCTAGATTGAGATGGTTTGGACATGTACAGAGGAGGGATAGTGAGTACTAGTCCTTCTCAAAAAATTTGCATATTGTGATAAAGTTCATTATTTTCTATAATGTACTGATAAAAATTAAACTTTCATATATTTTAGATTCATTGCACACCAACTGAAATATTTCAGGTCTTTAATTGTTTTAATACTGATTATTTTGGCATACAGCTCATGAAAACCCAAAATTCCTATCTCAAAAAATTAGCATATTTCATCCGACCAATAAGAAAAAAGTGTTTTTAATACAAAAAAGGTCAACCTTCAAATATTATGTTCAGTTATGCACTCAATACTTGGTCGGGAATCCTTTTGCAGAAATGGCTGCTTCAGTGTGGCATGGCATGGAGGCAATCAGCCTGTGGCACTGCTGAGGTGTGAGGGAGGCCCAGGATGCTTCGATAGCGGCCTTAAGCTCATCCACAGTGTTGGGTCTGGTGTCTCTCAACTTTCTCTTCACAATATCCCACAGATTCTCTATGGGCTTCAGGTCAGGAGAGTTGGCAGGCCAATTGAGCACAGTAATACCATGGTCAGTAAACCATTTAGCAGTGGTTTTGGCACTGTGAGCAGTTGCCAGGTCGTGCTGAAAAATGAAATCTTCATCTCCATAAAGCTTTTCAGCAGATGGAAGCATGAAGTGCTCCAAAATCTCCTGATAGCTAGCTGCATTGACCCTGCCCTTGATAAAACACAGCGGACCAACACCAGCAGCTGACATGGCACCCCAGACCATCACTGACTGTGGGTACTTGACACTGGACTTCAGGCATTTTGGCATTTCCTTGTCCCCAGTCTTCCTCCAGACTCTGGCACCTTGATTTCCAAACGACATGCAAAATTTGCTTTCATCCGAAAAGAATACTTTGGACACTAAGCAACAGTCCAGTGCTGCTTCTCTGTAGCCCAGGTCAGGCGCTTCTGCCGCTGTTTCTGGTTCAAAAGTGGCTTGACCTGGGGAATGCTGACCTGGTGCCCAGTCCACTGCTTCCACATGTCCTCTAAGGTCTGGAATCGGCCCTTCTCCAATCTTCCTCAGGGTCCGGTCACCTCTCCGGGTTGTGCAACGTTTTCTGCCACACTTTTTCCTTCCCACAGACGTCCCACTGAGGTGGCTTGATACAGCACTCTGGGAACAGCCTATTCGCCCAGAGATTTCTTTCTGTGTCTTACCCTCTTGCTTGAGGGTGTCAATGATGGGCTTCTGGACAGCAGTCAAGTCAGCAGTCTTACCCATGATTGCGGTTTTGAGTAATAAACCAGGCTGGGAGTTTTTAAAAGCCTCAGGAATCTTTTGCAGGTGTTTAGAGTTAATTGGTTGATTCAGATGATTAGGTTAATAGCTCGTTTAGACTACCTGAACATGATATGCTAATTATTTGAGATAGGAATTTTTGGTTTTCATGAGCTGTATGCCAAAATCATCAGTATTAAAACAATAAAAGACCTGAAATATTTCAGTTGGTGTGCAATGAATCTAAAATATATGAAAGTTTAATTTTTATCAGTACATTACAGAAAATAATGAACTTTATCATAATATGCTAATTTTTTGAGAAGGACTAGTACATTGGTAGTAGGATGCTGAGGTTGGAACCACCAGGCAGAAGGCCTAGAGGAAGACCAAAGAGACGATTTATGGATGTGGTGAAGGAGGACATGAAGGTAGTAGAAGATGCAGAGAACAGGCTGAGATGGAGGCAGATGATTCGCTGTGGCGACCCCTGAAGGGAAAAGCTGAACGGAATAGAATAAGAATAAGAATAAGAATACATATTATATATATATATATACATATAATTATCTGAGTACATCCTTCCGTAAGAGAGTGCTCAATACTTTTTTGTAGAGCAAATATAAGTAAAAATAAAAGGACAGAACAAAGACTTTCTATTGGAACTTCATTTTTGTGAAAGTTATATATATATATATATATATATATATATATATATATATATATAAAAATTACTTTATTAATTTTCGCAAGCCATGATATTACTGAACAGAATGATTCAGCAGTGTCTGTAGATGCGCTGTTACCTTTGAGGTGATGCAGTGAGAGTGAAATTGAGTCATATCTCTGCATCCTACTTATGGCGCAAACATATTTCATATTGTATCACAAGCTAAGAGTTTATACTGGAGCAGTAGCATATGGAGGAAACATCTGGAAATATCAATCTTGACTGAATTAAGGGAAACTCTATACAGCCGTTTTATATGGAAGGAAGGAAGAAAGCAATAAAAAAATTGAAAACAGAATGCTGCACTTTCTCACATGATTAGGCCTAGGGCATACCCCACACCCCCAAACCACCAAACCCCCAACCATCACCACCCATTTTCTATGCTTGAAAAACGATTGCTATGCAGCACCATGAAATGACTTTTTTTTTTCTTGGTAGTTCTTTAAAACTCAGATGATTAAATCTTGCTTTATAACAGGGATTGAAATCTTCCTGCAGAAATGTGTTGCTCAGTCTTATCTCCATCAAGATAATATTACATTAAAATGAAAGCCTCTTTAGATCTATACCCGGATGGCCTTTGAATGGATATCGCAGTGAAGATGGTCAAAATGTCAATGTATCTGAATTGGTAATCCATTTGAGCTCCACTCCTATATTCCCATATCCATTTTCAGAGTTTTCAGATGTACTAAAACCATGGACTCAGATCACAAGTATTGGTAGAAAAGGAAGATTATAAATATTGACAGGGCTTGAAACAAAATTAAGTCTATATACTATCACACTTCACTTATGGGTTGCTATCTATTAAATTATAGCGGCTCTCTGGGGCTCCATAATTATGCAAATGTTGTAAAGCCATGAGTTCGATTTTGTTATTTTGTTGTCGTGTCTGTGCTCATATGGCCACACAGCACAAAAAATTAAGAAAATTCAAGAGAAAATATATTGCACGACCTTCCGTTGGCGCTAAGCAAACTTGCACATCATAGCTTATTCTCTTCCTATATTATGCATATTTCTGCAACCTTACACATGCAAACATTTTTGGTACTCCACTATTAGGCAGTGCCTAAATATTTATACAGTGATACCTCACCTTACAATAGTCCCAGCAAACAAAGAATCCAGGTTACGAAAAATATTTTCCAAAATTTTTTGTCTCTGTATGTGAAACAAGTTCTCCTTACGAAACACGCTAAATGCGCCATTCAAACATTCAAACGCGCCATTCAAACATAAAAATGCACCATTCAAACATTCAAACAATGCACGAGCTGCTCTCCCATTGCTATCTCCCCACATCTCACCCCGCTGGCCTCCCATTGGCTAGGAGGGATGACGCAGCTCCCTCCCATTGGCTATTATGGAGCTGCATCTCCCATAATGCTTTTCGTGTAAAGGACAGAGTTACTGTTGTTTCATGAGTTTCTTGCATTATTTTTTGACTCAGACTTTTAACCTTACATAAACATTTGTAAGATTATAACTCTGCTAAGATATGGTCAACACACACACACACACACACACACACACACACACACACACACACACACACACACGTGTGATTTCTGGTGCGAGTGAAAAGAAGAAGTGGGCTTGTGGCATGCGGTTGAGTGATATCGCAAAGGAATATATTGAATATTGAAGCAGAAGGAAGGTTTATGGGGTAGTATTGGAAGTCTTGGAACAACTCACTTGTTTTACATGTAAAATGTGGTTCAATTTATGAAAAATCCAGGTTAAGAAAGAGGCTCTGGAACGGATTAATTTCGTAAGGTGAGCTACCACTGTATTAGAATAGGTAGCAGTACATTCTAATATACAGTCAACCAGTCCTGATTATTATTACTGGTTAAGTTTGCCAGATTTCTGCAAAAAAACCAAACAAACAAACAAAAAAAACATTTTAAAGACCACCCGAAACCTGTAATAGTAGCTACAATTCAAGAACTGGAGAAGTGAGATATATTTTTATACCTTTCCCCAGCCTTTGCATGGAAACAAAGGTCACCGTGTTGTACACAGATCTCTACTGTACAAGTACAATCATCATCCATTCCATAATCCCCTTTCTCTTTTTTCATACATTTGTAACATTTCTTAAAATAAAAATGGCTCTGTACATTATCGACATATCATACATTCCCTCTTCACCTCTATTGAATTTCATTCCAACTATTTGCTCTAAAACAAGATCTTGGCAGGCGTGAAGTAATTTTATAAACTAGGCCATTCTGACATGAAATTGGGACACTGGAAGTCTTCTGATTAGCTGTCCAGTCTGCTGTTCTCGCTCCAGTAAAATATTCATGGAGTGAGAACATGGCGTGATGCCAGTCATGCTGATTCAGTAGTTGTTACAGTTCCCATTTTTGACCATGATGTGCAATAATAATTATGCAGATAAGTGGGGCAAGGAGCAGTATTGTGGACATCAGATTCTTTCTGGACATTTGGCTTATAATTGGAAGTCAAATTCTTTAAAATATTGGATACTTAGACGAATATCATTCATTCATTTTCTGAAACCGCTTAATCCTAATTAGGGTTGCGGGGAGGCTGGCACCCATCCCAGCCGACTCTGGATGAGGGCAGAGTACACCCTAGACGGCTCGCCAAGCCATTGCAGGGCAGAAACATGCTGATGGCTATGCAGCTACTCTTGTTGAAAGTCAGCAATGGTTCTTTTACATGAACCTTTCACCGCAGTGAGAGACATGACCAGCCTTTGATAACCCAGAGAGCTATACTGGGGGGACAATGACAACCCGTTTAGAGTGGGGCTTGAACCCCCAACCTGAGGATCAGTGATCCAGTACCTTTTATCACCACGCCACCACTGCCATATATATATATATATATATATATATATATATATATATATATATATATATATATATATATATATATATATATATATATATATATATATATATATATATATATATATATATATATATATATATATATGTATATATATGTGTGTGTGTGTATTTATGTATGTACACAGTGGTACCTCGAATTAACCAAAATTAATCCGTTCCAGAAGTAGTTTCGTAACCTGATTTTTTTCTGAAGTTGATTACATTTAAAAGGCCTGATTCGTTCCAAGGCCCCCAATACTACCCCTAAACCCTTTAAAAATTATAAAAGTATACCTTTTAAGGCCTCCTTCTGCTTCAATATTGTACCGATGGTAGACGGGTTTGGCCATATTCCTTTGCGGTATCACTGAACCGCATGCCACGAGCCCACTTCTTCTTTTCACTTGCACCGGGAATCACGTTCACTTGGAATCACACGCACGTGTGTGCATGTGTGTGTGCGCAAGTGTGTGTGCGTCTGTGTGTGTGTGTGTCTGTGTGTGTGTGTGTGTGTGCGCGCGCACGTGCGTGTGTGCGCGAACGTGTGTTGACCATGTCTTCTTAGCAGAGTTATAATCTTACAAATTTTTATGCAAGGTTAAAAGCCTGAGGCAAAAAATAAAGTTGCAATGAGCACACTCAAAAAACTCCCAAAACAACAGTAACTGTGTCCTTTACACGAAAAGCATCATGGGTATTATGGAGATGCAGCTCACTCCTAGCCAATGGGAAGCCAGCATGGTGGGATGTTGGGAGATAGCCAATGGGAGGCCGCGGGATGTTGGGAGCTAGCCAGTGGGAGGCCAGCGGGGTGGGATGTTGGGAGATAGCAAATGGGAGAGCAACTCGCACATTGTTTGAATTTTTGAGATGGCGCGTTTCATAAAATGAATTTGTTTCGTATCCAGAGACGGAAATTTTAGGTAAATTCTTTTCGTAACTTGGATTTTTTGTTTGTTGGGTCTTTTGTAAGGTGAGGCACCACTGTGTGGTACCATGTCTTACAAATTTAATCTATTCCAAGGGCGAGCTCGTAAGCCAAAAAGTTCGTTAGATGAAACAATTATTCCCACAGGAAATAACAGAAAATGAATTAATCCGTTTCAACCTCTTATAACCTGACACAAACATGTATATCTGACCTAATATATTAAAGATAAACATGTAAAAACAATAAATATTTCATAATAAACATACATGTACATTAACATTAATAATAATTAATAATAAATAAAAATAAAACAATAATAAACATTAAGTCAACTCACCCTTCCAATCATCAACTGCAGCAAAGATGTCACATGGGCATGCAGGAAGTGGTATGGAACAGAAAAGGGGAGGGGGGGGATTTGTGCTTGTGTACGC
Source organism: Plotosus lineatus (assembly GCA_024760905.1). NCBI lineage: Eukaryota > Metazoa > Chordata > Actinopteri > Siluriformes > Plotosidae > Plotosus > Plotosus lineatus. Next base: position 65,567,991 of record CM045731.1, on the reverse strand, counting down.
TACAAATGCCAGCAAGGAAAGGCTCATGATGAGCTCCTACAAGGCCAGTGCTTCTCAAATAGTGGGGCATGCCCTTCAAGGGGGTCGCAGTGTGATGCCGGGGGGGATGACCCTGGGAAACATGCTTTCTTGCCATACTGTATTAGAATTAAGTGTAATTGTGCATCCTCTACAGTAGGTGGCAGTGGCGTTCTCACTGTGTTCGCTATAGTGTAATGAAAAAGCTCCAAGCAAACGATATAAAGTACAGTAAACACAATTTATAGGGCACTGAGGGGGCGTGAAATGTTTTTTTTTCTTCCTAGAGGGGGCGTCACAGATAATAATTGAGAAGCACTGCTCAAGGCATTCTCGGAGTGTGGAGGAAAATGAGGCTAACCGGCCCAGAAAAGCCATTTCGAGGAGCGCTTGTAAATCAAAATTTTGCTCATTGGATGGGGCTGATTTTTGATGTGATTGAAACTCATATCATCGAAAATTCAGTATAAAGGATACTCTTAAGTCAAGACACCACTGTATATATAGATATATAAGGAAAGGAAAGTTCCTTTGAACCTATACTCACTGCTGACTCTGTTGTGACCAGTCCAATCTCCAGACCCGAAAACCTCTTCACTATGATTAAAAAGAAGGCGGATGGCCAAACAAAGCTGATTGAAATAAATTTTTGCACCTCAAGTGAAATAAAGTTACCCAAGAACAACATGAAAGACTGGTAGGGAGAATGTCAAGACAAATGCAGGGTGTGAATAAAATGTTAGGATTATTCCACCAAATATTGATTTCAGAGCTCATCCCAAATTAAAACCGTAGTATTTTGTTGAAAATAAAATGTGATTTTTTTTTTTTTTTTTTTTTGCATTGATCAAGCTCTGAAAACACTGCATATGTTCTGTTATTGTTGATGAGGTTGTTTTCTGCAGTGAAATGCTCTAAGTTACAGGACATTCCTTTTGACTTTGTGGGAAATATAGTCGTTGTTGTAGTGGGTAGCAAATAGCAAAGCCTGACAACCTGATATGTTTGTACTGGCCACATATTTTATTCTAGAGATACTAATTAACACAAATTTGCAGGTCCAGTTAGTGCATTACATTTGTTTCTGTTAAACTAATTTGAAACGGAATAAAACAAGACAGTGCACGCCTACAAGCAACACCAGTGGCTGGCGAGCTGATAGCCATTCGTGGCTTACCGTTCGCGGCCTGACATACCTGTGGATTTTGCTTTCAAAGGCTTTTTTCCATCATATTTTTAAATTAGCGGCAGCCTCGGCAACACTACTGGCACATGATTCAAATTTAGCCAATGGCTGAGAGCTTTTGTTTCTCCCTCCTGTTGATTGGTTGCAGGTGATGTGTACACCTTTTTTTTCTCATTTGCACACAAGTTATCAACGTGATTGCTTAAATTGTGAATTCATGTTTTTTTAGTGTGTTTTTAATGATTATTTAAGCGCTATGATGTCACTCAAAAGGCCTGCATCTTCTCTAGCTTCTGGTAAGGAGCCTAAGTGCTTTATTTATTCATAAATATTACCACAGTACAAAATTAAAAAGTTTTTCCTGAATCATTACTACATTTTATTGTATTATTACTGTATTAATGAGTAAGACCGTCTATAGAATGTGTTTATCAAGCATATTTTAGCGCATGTAATGTCATACATAGGGTTTAAAACTGTATCAATAATTCACGGATTGTCAGGATTCGCAGGTAGGGGACGAACATAACCCTTGTGAATAATGAGGACTTATATGGTTTAGAAGATGAGTTAGAATGAGATAAAAGTGAAGACCGCAAAGGAAAGTTAAAACAAGAAGAACATGTGAAACCCCAAGCAGCATCCCAAGCCCAGGATCAAATCTGAGTTGCTGAGATTGAATTTGCTATCATGTAAAAATTATACACATGAGAAGAGTGTATCAGCTTTTTGGAGTTTTAGAAGAATACACCAATAGTCTGGATAAAAGAACCAATGAAAAATTCAGGCGTTTGAGACCTTGAGAATCCTCAGTGCCAACAGCACAAAATATCTTGCTAAGAATTTGGCTGAAAACATTTTATTTCCAGTATGAATAAAAGTACAGATGCAAAGGAACAGTATATGATGAAATTACAACAGGGAGAAAAAAAAAAATAACCAGTTCCATTTTATCAACCCAGAGGACAGTAAAGGTGGCATTCATTGCAAGTATGTACGCACACGGTCACATCTTTTTCTTTTTTGAGTTTGGGGCAATAGATATAAAGAAACAACCAAACAAACTACAAAAGCCATTACAGACTCAATTTCCACTGTAATAAAATCTATCTTTTTCTGTTTTTTTTTTTTTTTGCAGAAAGGGAATGTATTATGACTAGCTCAGCTTTTTTCACACCTAGCTCTTTCACCACTTTAACCTCTGCAAGGTGAGCACATCAGCAAAGCCCAGGTATTGGTTTTCTAAACCTGAGCACAATCACACTTTAATTTATTTTCCCACTTTCTGATACATTTCAGATTGGACATCAGACTGGACGATTGCCCTCAATCACTTAAAATGGAAGCTGCGGCTCTATTATGCACACACACACACACACACACACACACACACACACACACACACATATATATATATATATATATATATATATATATATATATATATATATATATATATATATATATATATATATATATATATATAGCTGTCTGTGGTGAGAGGTTCATGTAAAAGAACCATTACTATCTTTTGTAAAGTAAGTACTTAGGCTCAACAATCCAGAGCAGTGGAGAGTGTGGGAAAAAAGGCGAAGAAGCGTGTGCAGGCAGTAAAGAATAGGCTGCATAGCCATCAGTGTGCTTCTGCCCTGTGATGGCCTGATGAGCTGTCCAGGGTGTAGCTGACAGTCGGCTGAGATGGCTGCCTGCCCAGAACCATAATCAGGATAATACGGTCCAGAAAATGAATGAATGAATGATATCTATCTACCTACCTATCTATATCTATATCTATATCTATCTATCTATCTATCTATCTATCTATCTATCTATCTATCTATCTATCTATCTATATATATATATATATATATATATATATACTATAATGACAAAGAGCAGTGGTGTAATCTGTTAAGAAGCATGGTAGTTGACAGTCATATGAGCATATTAAATAGGCTGGGCATATATATATATATATATATATATATATATATATATATATATATATATATATATATATATATATATATATATATATATATATATATATATATATAGAGGATTTTCTGAGTAGATCCTTCCATAGGAGAGTGCTCAATACTTTTTGGTAGAGCAAATAACAAAAATAAAAGGACAGGACAAAGACTTTCTATTGAAACTCCATTTATCACTACAGATCTGTTTCGAGGGGTGGTGAAACCATCCTCTCTCTTCAGGTGATTATAGAAGAAGCTATATAAAAATATTCTATAATCACCTGAAGAGAGAGGATGGTTTCACCACCCCTCGAAACAGATCTGTAGTGATAAATGGAGTTTCAATAGAAAGTCTTTGTCCTGTCCTTTTATTTTTGTTTATATATATATATATATATATAGATATAGGTATATATATATGCCCAGCCTATTTAATATGCTCATATGACTGTCAATTGCCATGCTTCTTAACAGATTACACCACTGCTCTTTGTCATCTGGATTAATACACTCTGGACTGAAAGCATATTTATCACACTAATTAGCAGCTCGGAGCTGGTGGCTTTTAATTTTGCTTATCTGTGGCTTGAAGCCAGAAGTCATGCTCGGCATGTTAAGCTAATTTATTGAACAATAAATCAATTTCAGGTTTGCATAAAAGCATGGAAGGATCAGCACCTTAGTGTTTACAGTGTAATTATTATGATTTGAAACAACAGTGACAAATGACCTGACTGTGAAAGTAAAAAAAAAAAAAAAAAAAAAAAAAAAAAGTGAAAGGTTAATTTAAATATAAAGCAAAGATTGTCATCTTTCTGACAGGAGAGTTTCTAAACTTGTACTGAAATACAGATGCTCCCCGAGTTACGTTCATCCATTTTACGGATGACAGAAAAAAAAGTCAAATTTTGAGTTTAGATGTACCTACTTAGTACGCTGATGTAATGACGCAATGACGTAATGACTCTGCGTCCATTGTTTACAAACGACAGAATGAACGTGCCCCTCCTTCTTCCCAGTTCAGTTATATACACAAATGCTCCCCAACTTACGTTCATCCGTTTTACGATTTTTCGCTTTTACTTTTTTTTTTTTAAAGTCAAATTTTGAGTTTAGACGTGCCTACATAGTACGCTGACGTAATGACGTAATAACGCTGTGTCCATTGTTTACAAAAGAGCCTGAACATGCCCCTCCTTCCCAGTTCAGTTTTATATATATATATATATATATATATATATATATATATATATACATACAGACAGACAGAGATGAATTAACTATCTGCTCAGATTGGCACAATCCACCATGCATACTCAATTAAGCAAAGAGAGTTGTAAAATGAATGAAAACCTAAGAAAGAGAACTCTCTGCTCTGCTGTGTCACATCAGTGATTCACATCAGTGCAGGCTGAGCACTAAACGAGTTCAACGGCGCCCTTGCGCACTTAAAAGACCAGAAGTCCATATAACCCGTGCTTTATTTCAAGCAAGTAAACTACTTGCAGCAAGTGCACTACTTTCGATATTGAGCGCCTCACATATTGTAAGTGTTGAAAAAAAAAATAAATAAAAAATAAATATTCATCGAATTAAAAAATAAGCTCAATTATGCAAAAAAAAAAAAAAACCAAAACCCCAAAAAAAAACAAACAACCACAAACAAAAACCCCTAAACCAATGTTTAATCATATTTCATACTTATATTTATGATCTATCTTTCTGTAGATTTTATTCCATTTCTAGTTCTACTTGTTCTTCAATTTCATTTCACTTTCACTTTCACTTTCGACCTTGGACATGTTGGTATCTCAGGATGTTTGCAAAACGAATGTTGGTAAATTGGAGAGCGTCTGTATTTATATTTTATTTACATCTTATGTTATTTTTTCAATGTTTATTTGTTATTATAAGAATTTATAGCATTGAATATGTATTTATTGATATTATATACACATATACATGTACGTATATGTCAGTCAGGGGTTGAGGGGTTATCCTACTTCGCGGATTTCAATGGTCGCGTGGGAATCTCGGTTCCAATTAACTGCGGAAAGTGAGGGATCCCTGGACTACGGTTATTCCACAACCCAAGACATGGGTCACTATAAATTGTGCAAAGGTGTGAAGACGAGTCTTCGCCCTGCGATAGATCTGTTGACCTGTTCAGGGTGTGCCTTGTTTTTTTTTTCTCAAAGTCATCTGTGTTTAATGGACCACTTGTTCAGAAAACATATGGATGGATTGATGGATAGAATGATAGCATTTTGAAGAAGCATAACTTATATTTAAAAGTTGGACCTGGTGATAAAATGCCTATACCATTCACTATTATATAACTACATATTACATTTAACCTAGCATAAAATATTACGAACAGATTTCATCTCTACCAGGCCAAGCAGGATGAATACATGAGATCTAGAGGCAGCTTTTGCAGACAGCAGAGATTTGACTTGAAGAAGATGCATGGAGACAGGTTCCAGAGAGCAACCAGTTAGGCAGTTGGTGTGGAATAGCTTAGACACATCAGTCAGAGGGAGAAAGCCAAGAGTGAATGAATTGTGAAGAAATAGGTGCTGATAGCTGCCACCATCTTCTCCAAGAAACTGTCAAAGTCACGGAGGTGTGTGGCGCGAGTGAAGGTGAATGGGAGCTAACAACCCGGGTAATGTAGGAAAGAGTTTCAAATGATCTGAAAAGAACCAAGATATTGAATGGCCTTCACTTTAGCCCTAATGAGCTCATTTATCCATTCATTCATTGTGTGTAGAGAACCTTTGATGGACCAGAGTATTCATTCAGCCATTCATTCATCTTCTGAATTGCTTAATCTTAATTAAGGTCACAGGAAGGCTGGCGCCCATCTCAGCCAACCCTGGGCAAGGGAAGAGTACACCCTGGACAGTTCGACATTCCATCGCAGGGCAGAAACATGCTGACGGCTATGCAGCTACTCTTGATGAAAGACAGCAATGGTTCTTTTACATGAACCTCTCACCATAGACAGTGAGCGACATGGCTGGCCTTTGATAACCCAGTTAGCTGCATTGGGGAGGGGGGACAATGACAACCCATTGAGAGTGGTGTTTGAACCCCCAACATTGGGATTGGTGATACAGCTCCTTATCACCAGGCCACCACTGCCTCCCAGAGAGATAATTTAATTTAATTTCATTTCATTTCATTTTCTGTAACCAATTAATCCTAATTAGGGTCACATGGAGGCTGGTGCCCAACTCTGGGCGAGGGCAGAGTACACCCTGGACAGCTCACCAGGCCTGCATTTTTGTCACAATACTGATCCAATCATTACAAATCTATGTTGTCGCAAGTACTTCTTGACTGGAATTACAGTTTAGGCTTCTAGGACTATTTAGAAGGAAAACTTATTCTAAAGCAAAGAGGTCCTAAACCCTGGGCTGTGGATTGGTACTGGTCCATGGCTCATTTTGTACCAGGCCTTCAGGAAGGCTGAATAAATAAATAAAAAATTAATTGACGGAGTCTGAAAGATCTTTAATTTTAAAACAAACACTTGTCTCAGTCACTTGATGAGGTATACAGGGATCCCTCACTACTTTGGGCTTCAATTCATGTGGCTTCAGTGCATCAGGTTTTTTTTAAAATATTCATCAAATTAAAAAATAAGGAAATTAAGAAAGAATAGGGGAAAAAGTTAAGGAAAATACCACAAAATAAGGCCAAAAATGAAAAAAAAAACCTCCAAACAAGCAAAAACAAACAAAAAATAAAACAACCCAAAACCCCCCATCAAAACTACTTACGTAGTTATGTGAGGTGCGCATCTGAGTGTGTCCATGCACGCGTCTGTATGTGTGTGCATTTATATTTTATTTACATCTTATGCATGATTATTGAATGTTTAATTGCTATTATAAGCATTTGTAGCATTTAATATGCATTCATTGATATTATATACACATATACAAGTACGTACAGTATACGTCAGTCGGGAGTGGTGGTGGGGGGTGTTTGATCCGACTTCGTGGAATTCGGTGGTTTTGGGTTGGATCTCAGTCCCAATTAAACATGGAAAGTGAGGGATCCCTGTATACAAAAAATCCCCACAAGCTAGCAAAAATGAATTAAAAAACAACTGTCTTTGGGAAGCTTCCCACTAATTCAGTAGAATGGTGAGTTGTGGTATTACGCACTTTGTTTTTAGTTGCTACTAAACCAGACTGAGAAAATATTGTTTTTGCATGAAACCGGTCTGCGTGGGGAAAAAAAAAAATAGATGGAGGACTGCTGCTCTGGCATGTAGATTTTAGCTTTACATTATTTCGATTATTATGAGTTATTTTTACTCTTCATTTCAATCTAGTCAGTGCTATAACCAGAGATTCTCCTGAATATCCAATCAATACTTTATATTTCTTTTAAAAAGTTTTCAAGGGGTTAAACTTCATCTGGTTGTATTGTTCCAGCCAAGTTTGAGGATCTAATAAAAACAGAAAACAAGGCTTGCCCATGGAGACAACAAATATTGATGTGTCTCACATGAAATGTACTTGGAGATCGAGTTGGTTTCTAAATGCGGTTACCCCATATCACTTATTACTCTCTCAGGAAGTAATGAACTGATATTTACACTACACTGCTATCAAATAAGCAGTAATTACTCATATTAGGGTTTTCTCTATATAGAGTTTCCTCATGACATTGTTTCACTCCTCTCGGAATTGCACGTTGTTATAAGAGATACAGGTCTCCACTTTATTTTCCTGCAAAAACAATGCCTTTTATTTGCCCTGATATATATATATATATATATATATATATATATATATATATATATATATATATATATATATATATATCGGGAGGTTGTGAGTTCGAATCCCACTGAGATCCTCACTGTGCTAAGACCCCTGGGCAAGGTCTCAACCCCAAGTGTGCCTCTGTTCACCCAGCAGTATAAATGGGTACCAGAAAAATATACTGGGAAGGTAACCAGCGATGGACTAGCGTCCCATCCAGGGGGATGACTTTCTATTCTATAATCACCTGAAGAGAGAGGATGGTTTCACCACCCCTCGAAACAGATCTGTAGTGATAAATGGAGTTTCAATAGAAAGTCTTTGTCCTGTCCTTTTATTTTTGTTATTTACTCTACCAAAAAGTATTGAGCACTCTCCTACGGAAGGATCTACTCAGAAAATCCTCTCTATATATATATATATATATATATATAGATAGATATGTGACATCTTTGTCACAGTCAATGATCAGAAGGGTTTATTCTTGTTTTAATGTTATTTATTATTAATTATTATTCATGTTAATGTACATTTATTATTATAAAATATTTATTGTTTTTACATGTTTACCTTTGCCATATTAGGTTAAATATATGTGTTAGTGTCAAGTTATATGAGTTTGGAAGGGGGTTGGAATGGATGAATTTTTTTTCTATTATTTCCGATTGGAATTTTTGTTTTATCTACCGGATATTTTGACTTATGAGCTCACCCTTGGAACGGATTAATTTTATAAGTCAAGGTACCACTGTATATATTTATATCTATATCTATATCTATATCTATATCTATATCTATACCTATATACACATCCTTAATGCCTATGTCTGCAAGTTAGTCTGAATTTTATTTGGCATATTCTTTGTTCCTGGCACACATCAAGGGAGTGTGTGTGTGTGTGTGAGGCAGACATAGAGAGAGAGAGAGAGAGAGAGAGAGAGAGAGAGAGAGAGAGAGAGAGAGAGAGACTGCTGGAGCTTATTATCCAACATGTCCAAAAGGATGAGTGAGCGTATCATATCTTACCCGTTGGTATCTTTAATAGCATTAACACATCAGGAACATCTTATCTACATATCCCTATAGTAGCAGTTTGAAAGGACTCACTGGAGCAAAAATGCATGTGGTGTCAAGATCATTTATCTGTCATGAGACAAGTGTTGATGTGTGAATTAATGTAGTACCTCGTTCCCTAAGGGATATTGCGCACTGGAACCATTAAATTTGCCGTTGTTTTCAGCACATGCCAGCGAATGTGAGGCTATTCTTAAACACTGATTTAAAAAAAGATCCCAAACAAACATTTCAGCCAATGTTCTGATTTAATTAGGACGTGTGGTTGTGGCAGATTTACACAAAATCTTGTTTCAGCAATAATATTTTGGTTTTTTTAAATTTAAGAAGCTTAAACCCAATTAGTGTGTCAGCTGGGGAGTGAGCAGCACCTTCCATTCCTCCATCTTTATGGTTGAAATGCTCTTGAGCAAGGCACCTTTCCCACAACTGCTCTCCGGGCACTGCAGTGTGTGACAGTCCACTGCCCTGAGTGTGTGTGTGTGTGTGTGTGTGTGTGTGTGTGTGTGTGTGTGTGTGTGTGTGTGTGTGTGTGTGTGTGTGTGTGTGTGTGTGTGTGTGTGTGTGTGTGTGTGCTCAGTTTAGACTGGTTAAATGCAGAAGCTCAAGTCCTCTTGTGGGATTAAACCAGAATATCAAAATTAAAATAAATAAATAAATAAATAAATATCATGCTTACAAGTCACATCATCATGGTACTGCCTTAAAATGGAAAAATGCATAAAAATCTTATTTTAATTGAATTTTCTTGTGTTTTCACTCAGTATATTCTAAAATGTTTATAGAGTGTCGTTTATGTTCAGTTCAATGTTGCGTGTATATAAAATCTGACCTTTCACTGACACTCACGTGTACCATTCATTCATTTTCTGAACCGCTTAATCCTAATTAGGGTCGCAGGGAGTCTGGCGCCCATCTCGGCTGACTCTGGGCAAGGGCAGAGGACACGCTGGACAGCTCGCCAGGTGATTGCAGGGCAGAAACACGCTGACGGCTATGCGCAACAATTAAAATCAGCAATTGTTCTTTTACACGAACCTCTCACCATACACAGTGAGAGACATGGCCGGCCTGTGATAACCCAGTTAGCTGCACTGGAGGGACAGTGACCCATGGAGAGTGGGGCTTGAACCCCCAGCCTTGGGATCAGTGATCCTGCGCCTTTTACCACCACGCCACCACTGTGCATTCTACTTAAACAAATCAACCAACATGGTCCATACTATTTAATACACTTGAATTTCTTTTCATCGGTGCATTACAAAATTAAAACACACGCTGACTTATCACAGAGGCCAAAGTTTATTATTTGAATCAAGATGTTTTATGTGGAAGTCTCGCAATCAGTCAGAAATGCAATATATGAGGAATTAGTGAAATGTGCTGGCGATGCACAACAGCAAAAAGCCCATGAGTCAGCAGGTCTCCTCTCTCCTCCCTACAGTGTGTGTAATGGCTCCTCATTGTTTCACAGCCACATGTTTCCAACACCTGGGCTTTTGGGAAGAGCTCAACATACTTGCCACACTCTGTTTTTATCATTACCATTCTGTCAGCATATTCCTATATTCAAGAGAAAATATGAGAATTTTGATGACTGTGGCAGCATTAATAGCATACAATTCACGCCCAATGGCTTTGGTGTCAATCCTTAAACAAGAAAAGCAAGGTTGCAGAATTTAAAAGACTTATAAGGAATGTAAAGTTGTCATTATAATGGGATGACCTGCCATCCTCTGAGGAAAACAGTGTCTGCTGTCATTTACTGTGCAGCGGTAAATGGGGCAGTGGTATCCTGGTGGTAATGTTGGCTGGATCACTAATCCTAGAGCTGGGGGTTCAAGCCCACTATCAACAAATTGCACCCCCCCCCATGCATATAACTGCGTTATCAAAAGCTGGCCATGTCTCTCACTGTCTACGTTGTCTTTTCCTTTCGGTTTTTTCCCTTTTCTAGGGGTCGCCACAGTGAATCATCTGATTGGCATATTTGATTTGGCGTAGGTTTTTACGTCAGATGCCCTTCCTGACACAACCCTTTAGCAAGGGGGCAGAAACACGCTGATGACTATGCCGCTACGCTTGTCGAAAGTCAGCAATGGTTCTTTTACATGAACCTCTCATCATAGACAGTGAAAGACATGGATGGAATTTTAATAACCCAGTTCGCTGCACTGGGAGGACAGGGACAACCTTGTGGAGAGTGGGACTCGAACCCCCAACCTTAAGAACAGTGATCCAGCACCCTTTACCACCAGGCCACCACTGCCCTCACTGTCTATGGTGTGAGGTTCATGTAAAAGAACCATTGCTGACTTTCGTCAAAAGTATCTGCATAGCCATCAGTGTGTTTCTAATCAGGAGTCGGAGTCCCCTGAGGCAGTTCGTTCACAGCAACATTCTGGCAACTCCTGCAGCGCCACTGGAACCCAGTTGTATCGGTTTCTGCCCATCCATTGGATTCTTCTGGTGGAGCCGACGGGGGGGGGGGGACTTGCTGCTTGGGTAACAGCTTGTCCTCCATACTGCCTACCCAGGCTCTGCGCATTGGAGAGTATCACCAGACAGGATACCAGCCAGAGCACAGCTCCATAGTCCTTTGAGACTGATGAAGCCTACTGTCATTTACTTAGTACGTAGTGCTTGGACCCCGAAGATCACTGATTGTGGTTATAAATTAAGCACTTTAAGTTCTTGAAAAAGACTCAGAGATGAAGAAGATATCTTGACATAACAAGCTGGGAGGAGATATGTTACGATTGACTTTCTTTGCAGAAGAATGTGCATATGAAAACTGTGCAACATTAGAAATAATCCACCGTCGTCTCCAATGGAAAAACGCACAACTCTACCATTACTCACATTACACAACGCCATCTCATTACTGTAGATGAGGTTATTAGGAAATGAGCCATTAGGCCTAATGCAGTAGGGAAATGGCTTGTGGCTATACTCCAGGTGCAATGTTTCTGACTCGATGGCGCACGAAGGCGTTGATGTAGGGCTGAAAAATTTAAGCATGTTTGTCTACATTACTGTGGGATGCTGGGATCTAAAGAGTGACGTAAATGTTTAATTTTAAAACAAATAATTACTTTAATAATGAATGACGTAAGTTATTTAATGAATGGAAATTCTCCAAATGTCACAGAGCTACTCAACGATATTTGTAATACATTTTTAGGCCCATCTTCACTTTATAACAAAACATTTATCATGCATTATGTCGGTATTAAAAAGATTTTTGTAGAAATAGATGTTTTTAATTAATTATGCAAATCCCCCCCCCCCCCCCGACTGATGTATATGTACATGCATATGAGTATATAATATCAATAAATACATATTCAATGCTATAAATGCTTATAATAACAATTAAACATTCAAAAATAATGCATCAGATGTAAATAAAATATAAATACACACACATACAGACACTCACACGTGCACACAGATGCACGTGCATGCACTCAAATGCGCACGTTACAACATTGTAACTAGTTTTGATGGAAGATTTTGGGTTGTTTTTTTGTTTTTTGCATAATTGGCCTTGTTTTTGTGGCATTTTCCTTAACTTTTCTCCCTATTCTTCCTTAATTTCCTTATTTTTTATTTTTTAAAATTTGATGAATACAGTGGTACCTCACTTTAAGAAATTAATCCATTCCAGCGCCTTTTTTGTAACCTGCATGTTTCGTAAATTGAACAGTATTTTACATGTAAAACATGTGATCTGTTCCAAGGCTCCCAATACTACCCCTATAAACCCTTTAAAAATTATAAAAGTACAACAATTTTGTATGAAATATGTGTTAAAAGTAAAAAACTATTTACCTTTTTTTAAATCTCTCGAACCACCCATGCGATGCTTTAAAGTCCGGGGCTTGCTGGTCTGAAGAACCTTCACCCTGACCCCCGCCCTCCTTCACGAAATTCTTAAATACGACGGTTTCTTTTTCGAAATAATCGCCTCAGTCACTGTATCTCCGCTTTTAAGGCCTCCTTCTGCTTCAATATCATCCCGATTGTAGAGAGGTTTTGGCCATACTCATTATCATCCCGTTTTACTTTTATTGAAAACGGAGCCTGCTTCTTCTTTTCAGTCTCACCGGGAATCCCTTTCTTGGGGCTCATGATTAATAACAAAAAATAACGCTGCAATAAGCACACTCAAAAAAAGTCACGAAACTCACAAACCAACAGTACAACTCTCCTTCACGCGTGTGTCGAACAATGGGTCGAAGGCACACAAAAAGCATTATGGGTACAGTACTGTATTATGGAGATTCAGCTCCGCCCTAGCCAATGGGAGGCCAGCTGGGCGGGGTGTTGGGAGACAACCAATGGGAAAGCAACTTGGGCATTGTTTGAATGTTTGAATGGTGCGTTTAAATTTTTAAGATGGCACTTTCATGGAACTTGTTTCGTATCCAGAGAGGAAAATTTTAGGAAAATGAGTTTCGTAACCTGAATTTTTCATTTGGTGAGACTTTCGTGAAGTGAGGTACCACTGCATTAAAAAAAAAAAAAAAAATGCAATGCACTGAAGCTGCATGAATTGAAGCGCGAAGTAGTGAGGGATCTCTGTACTATAATATATGAGCCACTATGGCTCAGGGGTATAAAGACCAACAGACTTTACCTTTTGTATATTATAATATACCTTGTGGCCCCTGATTACAGGAAAGGGATAAATGTATGGTGAGTCCCTCATTATCATGAAATAAACCCTGACTGGGTGATCAGTCTCACATTAATCTCTAGTCGGGAGGCTGTTTGATGTTAGTTATTTTACAGGTTGTTGTGACTGGACTAGGTTTTATTTTGACTGGTAGTAGTATTCATAGTGCAATATTCAAATGAATTGTTCAGAGGTTGTTACAGATAGTATCTTTCTCTGCTTTAGTTTTATATATTTGACAGTATAATGGATTGTGCTTTGTAAATGTTGAATATAAAACTTGGATGCTTCTTGTTAAACTGGAACAAAATATGCTGTCATCAGAGATACCCAGTGAACAGCCTGTCTTCAGTTCGCGATGCGGGAAAGCACTGACATAATTACAATGCGCTTCATCAGGGGATAGTTTGCATGTCGAGTTAATTAATTAATTAAATCAAAGGAACATACACACACATACACACACATACACACAAGCATTGTTGAATGGAAACACATGCCATCAAATGTCCATTTTTTTTTTTTTTTTTGCAAATTGTTTTGCTGCTTAGCATGAAATTAGAAATCCCAAATTTCAAAGAAGCTCATTGTCTTTTCTTCCTGTTTCAAGTCAGAAAACTCCTCAGATGCAAGCTACTAAACAATTCAATTACAAAAAAAAAAAAAAACCTATTAATATTAATGCAAGAAATTCAATAGGCTATGTGAGGGCCACGTGTTTGTTGATGTAAGGAAAAAAAAAAAAATTAAACCAAGTACGATAATTGAAATCTCTTAGATTTTTGTCCGGTCATAAAGCTGTTTCTCTTCCACTGATGCAGAGCAGAAAATGATTAAAAAATAACTGCTTATCATTTCAAAGGTTGTGTGTGCCTATGAAAGGCTTTAATTCCACTTTTATGAGAACGCCAATTAATAATGAAATCTTCCATGAGCTCTGTGATTGCAAGAATCCATTTTTCATTATGCACACCACCCAAGTTTCAGTGTGTTCTATAAATACAAAAACGCATCAGTTAAATGAAAGGCATAAACAGGTTTAATGAGATGAAAGCTCTTCAAAAAAAAAAAAAATCATTACACCTTAAACATCATATCTTTTTTAAACAAATCTGTTAAATGTTAAAGGTATTTTATAAGACTAGGGTTATTTGGTGTAAATACTTTCTTTTAAAAAAATCAGAATGCACCATTTTAAAGATTAGACATATAGGCGCTTGCTCTAAACCCATCTGCTGACACAGTTTAAAAAAACAAACAAACAAACAAACAAAAAAAAACCTACGCATAGCATAGCCAGGGGGTATATAATTTTTAATATAGTCTGAAAGTGGTAAAAATCAAAACCAATAATTATCAAAGCTATATTTTTGATATTGTGTTTTCCAAAAGCTTATTTCTTGACTTGAATCCAGAGGATTTAACCCAAATATTATACCACTCATCCATCAGCTGGGGCCAATCCCAGCTGACTTCCAGTAAGAGGAGACATACGCCCTGACAGGTTCATCCAGTCTAATGTAGAGCTAACACGGACACTTATATCCGTACACACTCACATTTACAATGATGGGCAATGTGGAGCAGCACCTTATCCTGTATACATGGTCACCTGACCCCGTGTCTAAATTGGGGAGGAAACCAGAGCACCTAGAGGAAACCCATTGCAGACTCCAGACAAAAAGGTTGTTTGCCGTGAGTTTACCCCTGACCCTTCTTGCTGTGAGGCAGCCGTGTTTCAGTACGTACTTCTACTACAGTACGTAATTCAGATATCAATAACATTAAACAATGACATATAATAATTAGCTTTGTGTGCAATGAAGAAGGTGATCTGGTTATACCTGATTGAGGTTACAAGTGTTTTTAGGAGGAGGAGGATTCTAAAAACATCGAAATAATAACATTATAAATAATTATTATTTTGTATTTTCCTGAGTATTATATATTCTCTTGGCTGTGTTAGGCTGCAGTCAGTAAATCTATCAGGTAAATTCTAACAGGACGTAAAAGCAACATTTCTCATGTGTACCTAATACCAAGTGTTCATTCAGTTCATTTTCTGTAACCGCTTAATCCTAATTATGGTCGCAGGAAGGCTGGCACCCATCTCAGCCGACTCTGGGCGATGGCAGAGTATACCCTGGACAGCTCACCAGGGCATCGCAGGATGACTAAATATTCATTAGGACTCAGTTCCTGATATTGTGTATTAGCATATATGCTTTCAAAAAGTAATTTGTGAGGCGCTCCACCGAAAGTAGGCACTTGTCGCACAGGCCATTATTGAGCTAAAGGCCAGATAAGTCAACATGGTCAATTTTTATCGAAATTCGAATTTTTCATAAACTATTAAAATAGGTATCCAACCATCACCTGCTCATGTGAATTTGACTACAACTCACTAGAAATGTCTTTTTCCCCCAGTTTTATGGGCGAGTACCCTCATAAAAACTGGATAATTACGCTAAAATAATAGCAAAAATTACTGGTTTGCGTTGCAATTATTCACCAAGTTCAGTATAAGACACACTATAATCCATACACCAGAAGAACGGCAGTGACGTAGTCTTTCCATATTTGTATACTGTTTTGATATTAAAATGAGCTTCCATGCCATTTCAGCGAATGAAATAAAGGTTATGAAAACGATATGCCCGTAAACAATGCAGTCTAGTTGCGAGGGAAGAGCTGAAACGAGCGCACTAATTGGTCAGCTTGAGCTTGCACCTGCGCAGTTCCCGTTTCACTAATAACTTCGGTTGTTTATGGCATGCTGAATTTATATTCGACTCTCTCTTTGAAAACAGTCAATTAAGTCTATTTATAAGATCGTTAATATACATAATTGATAGAAAACTAAAGTGAAATGTCATCTGTGATGTCTAGCAGCAGTAGTATCGCTCGGATGCTAAATTCGACACGAGAATTGGGCTTTGACGATGTCGGAATGCTTGGCGTTCTTGAAGATTATTTCACCGGTGAGTATTTTTCTTTGGAGAGTCTAATGACTCCATTTACTGTGCTCTGCATGCAAAATTTCATTATGGCCTGTGTGTAATCTTGTCTGGACTGGACATAATGGATTCTCTCATTCTCAGGTGTGTAGTGTAAGCTAAATGGAGGTGAATTGTATGCATTCATGCACATGTAAAGCCTATGAAATGTAATGTGATGGTAAGGGCTGGTGTAACAGGCCTATAATGGACTTACTAATGACTGTTCTTATGCTACACAATCATTTCCTGGGCAGACCTGTGGCCATGCTAATGCTTTTATATACTGCACCACAGAGTTAATAGAGAAAGGGGGGGGGGGTCATAAAACTTTACTTAACCCCATGAACAAGGTGGATATAATGCTGCTAACCAATATGTCCCTCTTGACATTTTGAATACAAAGGTCTAGTCATTACGTGTGCAGCCATACATGCTTTAAAATATCAGAATCAGTTTGGCTATTGTATTAGGTTAGCTCTCAGTCAGAGTGGATCAAGGGTTGTTTAGTTTTGTACGAAAATTGGTCAAGACCTAAAAAATACTTAAATGTTTCATTCCATTTACAGATGAACAAACTGATGATTCTGATGATGCCAGCTGTGTTGATGAAGTACGATTGGATGATTTTGATGTTGACGGAGAAGAGGCATCTGTTAATAAAAGTGTACACGAGTCAGTTGGTTGTGTTTGTGATGATGATGTGATCCTTTCGGCTGAGCAGGATGTAGATGAAAATAATAACGATGACAGCAGAGTTGATGAATTTCAGCGTTGTTTTGATGAAGCTAACATCTTGGTCGAAGAATCATTCGATTTTGTCAAGATGGCACAACGTAAAAACCACTGTCATTATCAACTCGATCTCAATCCAGACACAAAAGAAAAAGAAAGATGTATTAACCAGTTCACTGAAAGTGAGCAAGATGAAATCAGGCAAGTATCTTTTCCCTAAGTTTCCTGGCCTGAAGAGTGTCCATCACTTTTGTTTTGAGCATGACGAGCCAGGTGTACTGAAATACAAGGAAATATATTCATGAAAATACTTTTAACATCCTGAAGAAGCTTCCACACCAGGATACCAGGTCTAAAGTAATAGATCCAAAGGGACTTGATCTAGCTAGAAAAGATTACAGTATTTGTATAAAGAGAGCCAAGCGTTTTGTAAACTAGGAACTGAAGATATTGTGAGCCCCAAGCCTCCTGGAATGAATGAAAAGCCAATCATTGAAAATGATGTGGGCATGGATACTGATGTGTTTGAAAATGGTGGAAAGCGGAAAAAGAAAAGTGGTCAGGCCAAAAACCTCGATAATCTGTCAACATCTTTTAAAATGAGAGTGACCAGTTTTTTCAAATAGTTTCAGTGTGTTTGAACCTGGCAGTGTTTGTTTTCAATCAGTATCTTTTTAATCCATGATCATATCATCTCCACCACCCCCCCTTCCCTGCGGGGTGGGGGGAGTGGCAGGGAGTAGCAAGAATGGGAGAATTTCACAGTCAGAAAGGCATTTAAACCTTTATATATGGTTGAAAAGACATATTCCATACATACTGATCTTATTGGAATAAACAGAAGTAAAAAAAAGGTCTTTTTTCATTTTTGGGGGGGGGGTTACCATGGTGACTGATGGATTTAAAAAGGGCGTGTCAAATTAAAATGAGGATGATTTCTCTTATCAACTCTTCCTAAAACTTTTCATAGACATGTTTTCTAAAAGTTTATATGGCTGAGGTGCATAAAAATGTTTGGTTGCTAAGGACTAATGATCTTGGAAGAAGCGCAATCTTTGTGCTCATTTTTTCTCCAAAACATCTTTGTTAATTTTTACTTGAATGCTGACACAAGAAATGGCATAGCTCGCTCAGATTTCCAGGTATTGACAAAATTTTTGCTGCGTTTTACTCTATCTGACTGTGTAAAAAGCTTATTTTTCATTTTTGGATGCAACAGGCTACTTTTGGTGGAGTGGCTCACATTTTATTATTCAATCAATTTAGGATATTTCGATACCACTATTGATCTGATTTTCTCAAGTTCATGATTATTTTCCATGAAGTTATGAACCTTTTCTTTGTGGCATTAATGACAGGTGAGCCGGGTGAGGACCAGACTCATTTGCATTCTGGCTATACATTATCTCATTTGGGTGTATCTATGTGTTACAAATAAACTATCTACCAAAATAAATAAACAAATAAATAGGGGGGTGGGATCAAGGACTTTACCTTGCTAACTCTCACCTGGATTCCCTGTCTCCCGCCTCCCCAACACACACACACACACACACACACACACACACACACACACACACACACACACACAGACACACACATACACACACATACACATTCTATTGAGAGCAATAAACTATGATAAGCGCCTGACTAAATGGGTACACAGAGTTTGTCATGAATATTATTAACTTAATCCCCAACAAAAGTGCTTCATCGGTTTAATTTAAAATAAGCATATCAGTCTTTCCTGCTGCCGTTCAGCAATTTCACCTTGGCCTATAACAAAAAAACAGGTACATTTTATTTATTGCACATTAAACAACTCATTATGTTCACAAAGATGATATTTATATTTTCGTAAAAATTATTTCACATGAAACCAGAAGCAACAAAAAATACACCTAAAAAATACATTTTAGTAGCCTATCTGAAAAAGCTATAAATATAGAATAAAGTGTTTACCATTTAAACTGAGCAATTTGTCTCTAATCTCATGCAAAATTTACAGATAAATTTTAGAATTTCATATAGAAGAAGGTGAAAAATTGCCGGCTGACAAAAACAAGTCAACATCTTTAAATTATTCATGAACATATATGAAAGCAACGAACATATGATAAAGCATTCTGTCCTGAGAGAGAAAAATAAACTACAGGGTAGTCATTTATTAAATAACCTAGCTTTCCTATGTAGGAAAGCTTACTGCGACAGTTTTAGCAGTGATTGTTGCAGTACTGACCCTGAACAGTCCTCCTCCCCCCTAAAAACCAACCAACCAAACAAACAACAACAACAAAACCCCAACCCAATACAACCACACCTGTAATATAAATGTTTTATTAATTTTCCAATTTATATTAATAATTTATCTGCCATGTAATTCCTGTTAACATGTTCATGCAGCATCAAAAATGCTTTAGAGCTTCAACTAGTGTTAATATAAATCTCTGAATCAGCACCAATGCTTTTCATAGCTATTATTGAAAAATAACAAAAAACTAACACTTTTTAATCAATCAGGCTGCAATAATATTCTGATTAATTAAGAACCAGTCAACCATTTCTGTAAATTTCATAAAAATAAATTAAAAGAAAATCTTCAGTCCTCTTGTTACACGTGAACCTATGTATATTTTTTATCATCATGTGACTTTTACTTACATTTTTGCAGTTCAAATAAGCTAAAAATCTGTTTATAATTTGCATTATCCTGTTTGCAAAGGCTGCAATTTGAAGAATGTGAGTTCATTACTTCATATAAAAAATATGATGGTAAAAATAACAGTATACTGATATTAAAATAACAATTCAGGTTTCAAGTAGTGAGGATCTAAATAAAATAAAACTAGGTACAAAACAAATACTAGCTTATCTTTACATACATCAGACAAACGTCTGTTCATTTATGTTGTCCCACTATTCATTCATTCATATGCAAATAAATCCATGTGTGCAGATTTGTTATTTGTTTTTTTAAATGAAGAATCTTGTAAGAATAGCATGTTTTGGTAGACAAAAACGTATATTATGTATACAAGCTTTTATTAAGTTTGGACTTTAATTTCCCGTTACATTCTTATTGTAATAAATCACACTTACTACCTTGAGATATGTATACTCTAGTTGCACAATCATTTGAGTTCCTTCCGCAGCATGTATCTTGCTATTACTGTATTTCTTTCATTCTACTGATGCCAACAGTTGCGTTAGTACATTTTTTCAGCCCTTCCAGTTGCTTCTTTGTAATAGAACTTGCTCAATGAAGGGATTAACGACACCTTGACCTTAACACAGATCCTTGTAGTTTTATTTCCTCTTTTTTTAAACATGTATTATTTATATTTTCCATAGCTATCCAGATTAATATTCCACTGCATGGAATTACCAATAATGAAATTTGTATAAATAAACCTTATATTCTCACACAGTAGTGTGTTTTCATATGAATATGATATTTGAGTTGCATATAATTAAAAAATTGGGTGCACAATTTTTCTGTATGTTTATTTAAACCCAGGTATAGTAAATACATATATGACTGCATATATTTTGACCCTTCATTGTTTTACTTCTAAATACTCTTGGATTTTACCTCTGGCAATGGATTTTACCCCTTTCCCTTTTTTTTTTCAATTCTCCCTCTTACATAAGGTGGAACTCAATGTTTGAATTTCAAGGTCTTTAGTTTCTTTAAAAGGGAAATGTTAAGAAACACACTACAGTGATACCTTGACTTATGAGTGTCTTTAATAATGAATTTTCCATGATACGAGCTTTGATCCCACCAAAAATCTGCCCGAACCAACGAGCAAATTTTTGATTTACGAGCTCTGCTGGGGAAATGGCTTTTCTGGGCTAATTAGCCTTGTATTTTTCTGCATGTATTCCTCCACGCTCCGAAAATGCCCTGTACAGTGCTTCTCAATTATTTTCTATGATGCCCCTTTTGGAAGAAGAAAAAAAAGAAAACATTTCATGCCCCCCCTGACAATTATTCCCGGAGGAAATATGGGAATTCAAATTTATATAACCTGACACAAGCACGTATATTTGACCTAATATATTAAAGATAAATATATAAAACCAATAAATATTTAATAATATAATAATACATGTACACTAATATTAAGAATAATTAATAATAAATAATAATAAAACAGAATAAACAATAAGTCAACTAACCCTTTCGATTAGTAGTAGTGGGTGAGAGTGTTGATAATGATGCTGATGGTGAGAAAGGTGAAGAAGGTAAAGGCAAAGCCGAAGACAAAGTGGTGGAAGCTGAAAAAGGAAGTGTCGTGTTGTCTTCAAGGAGGAGTTGAAACAGGCTTCGGGTGGTCAGGAAGTGCTTCCAGATGACTGGACAACTACAGCTAATGTGATCAGGGAGACAGGTAGGAGAGTACTTGGTGTGTCCTCTGGGAAGAAAAGCAGATAAGGAGACTTGGTGGTGGAATCAGCAAGTGCAGGAGTGTGTACAAAGGAAGAGGTTAGCTAAGAAGTGGGACAAAGAGAGGACGGACGACAGTAAACAGGAGTACAGGGAGACACAGCGTAAGGGGAAGGTAGTGGTGTCAAAGGCCAAACAGAGGGATGATGACTTGATGTGGGATGAAACATGATGACTTGTATGCTAGGCTGGACAGTAAGGATGGAGAAAAGGATTTATACAGGTTGGCACAGCAGAGAAATAGAGATGGGAAGGACATGCAGCAAGTTAGAGTGATTAAGGACAGCGAGGGAAATGTATTGACTGATGACAGAAGTATGCTGGGAAGATGGAAAGTACTTTCAAGAGCTGATGAATGAGGAAAATGAGAGAGAAAAAAGAGTAGAAGAGGTGACTGTTGAGGACCAGGAAGTAGCAAAGATTAGTAAGGGTGAAGTTAGGAGGGCATTGAAGAGGATGAAAAGTGGAAAGGCAGTTGGTCCTGATGACATACCGGTGGAGATATGGGAGTGTCTAGGAGAGGTAGCATTAGATTTTCTGACAAGAACATTCAGTAAAGTCTGAGAGAGCTAGAGGATGCTGGAGGAATGGAGAAGTGTGCTTGTTCCCTTTTTAAGAACAAAAGGGAGACGTGCAGAGTTGTGGCAACTATAGAAGGATAAAGTTGGTTAGCCATATGATAAAGTTATGGGAAAGAATAGTGGAAGCAATACTAAGGGCAGAGGTCAGCATTTGTGAACAACAGTTTGGTTTCATGCCAAGAAAGAGCACCACAGATGCAGTGTTTGCTTTGAGGATGTTAATAGAGAAGTACAGAGAAGGTCAGACCGAGCTGCATTGTGCCTTTGTGGATCTGGAGAAAGCATATGACAGGGTGCCGAAAGAGGAACTGAGGTATTGCATGAGGAAATCTGGAGTGGCACAGAAGTATGTTAGAGTGGTGCAGGACATGTATGAGAGATGTAGACAGTGGTTAGGTGTGCTGTCAGTGTGACAGAAGAGTTCAAGGTGGAAGTGGGAATGCATCAAGGGTCCGCTCTGAGCCCCTTTTTGTTTGCTATGGTGATGGACAGGCTGACAGACGAGGTTAGACAAGAATCTCCATGGACTATGATGTTTGCAGGTGACATTGTGATCTGTAGTAAGAGCAGAGAACAAGTGCAGGAAAATCTAGAGAGGTGGAGGTATGCCCTGGAAAGGAGAGGAATGAAGCTTAGTCTCAGTAAAACAGAATACATGTGTGTGAACACCAAGGATCCAAGAGGAATGGTGAAGTTACAGGGGGCAGAGATAACGAAGGTAGAGGATTTTAAGTACTTAGGCTCAACAGTCCAGAGCAATGGAGAGTGTGTAAAAGAGGTGAAGAAACGTGTGCAGGCAGGTTGGAATGGTTGGAGAAAAGTATCCGGTGTGATGTGTGGTAGAAAGGTATCGACGAGAATGAAAGGAAAAGTGTACAAGACAGTGTTGAGGCCAGCAATGTTGTATGGTTTAGAAACAGAAAAGACAGGAGGAAGAGCTGGATATAGCAGAGAGGAAAATGTTGAGGTGCTCTTTGGGAGTAACAAGGAAGGATAGGATCAGGATTGAGTGCATCAGAAGGGACAGCACATGTAAGAGGTTTTGGAGACAAAGTCAGAGAGGTTAGATTGAGATGGTTTGGACATGTACAGAGGAGGGATAGTGAGTATATTGGTAGTAGGATGCTGAGATTTGGACTACCAGGCAGAAGGCCTAGAGGAAGAACAAAGAGAAGATTTATGGATGTGGTGAAGGAGGACATGAAGGTAGTTGGAGTAAGAGTAGAAGATGCAGAGGATAGGGTGAGATGGAGGCAGATGATTCGCTGTGGTGACCCCTGAAGGGAAAAGCCGAAAGGAAAAGAAGAAGAAGACATATTCAATGCTGTAAATGCTTATAATAACAATTCAACATTAAAAAATAATGCACAAGATTTAAATAAAATATAAATACATATACATACAGACACGCATGCGCGCACACAAGCAGTTGTGCGTGCATGCACACAGATGCGCACCTCACAACAAAATATTTTGAGTTGTTTTTTGATTCGTGTTGGTTTAGAGTTTTTATTTTTATTTTTTGCATAATTGGCCTTGTTTTTGTGGCATTTTCCTTAACTTTTCCCCTCTTCTTTCTTAATTTCCTTATTTTTTAAATTTGATGAATACTTACAAAAAAAATGATGCACTGAAGCCGCATGAATTGAAGCGCGAAGTAGCAAGGGATCCCTGTAATTGGTTTTCTATTACGTCCTATGGGAATTTTTGATTTATCTAACAAACATTTTGACTTACGAGCTCGCCCTCAGAATGGATTGAATTCGTAAACCAAGGTACCACTGTATTTATATTACACTATAACATTAAAGTGTGGCAAGAGGAAGAAATTTGCTTAAATTCAGTTAAATGTGGACTGATATGTTAACAGGAAGTGCCTTTTTGAGAGATGCTTTATTTTGAAGTGAGACATCAACGTATTCTAGGTTCAGTTTAATTTTACGTCAACCTTATAAAAGAAATGTCTTCCTTCTTTCTCTTTAAACTGTGAAATTCTGCTCCGTAAACTCTTCAGTTTTAAACGCCACCTGTTTTGGTTGCGTCCACTATGGATCACGAACCTGATGCGAGTGAAATGAACATGACTCTTTGATATCTACTATAATTTTGTTGTTTTAATTTTCTTCTCACTTGGACAATGTTAATTTCCCCTCACTTTCTTTTATACTCCCAGACGTTTAACACTCATCTCAAACAAAAGAGTCCCACCAGGGATTACACACCAGAGGGCCATGAATTCTGTTATTTTCCACTCCATCTGGCCAAGCACATCCCTGTCCTCTGGATGACATCTATCTGCAACACAGCTGCCTGGAATGAAATAAGAGCATTTCATATTGAGCAGTCACTTTTGCAGGGCTTTGTATTAAGATGTATAATGGAAAGATGCAAGCTGGTATGTTATAGAGTGCAAAGTCCAGCAAGGAGCCTGTCTGCAGCCACTTGCTGAACAAGATATATCAACTGCCATATCTCACTTTTTCCTTCATCCAAAAAGCACCTACCAATTCCTCTTGCTTTCATTTCTCAGTGCTACGATTGATATTCAAGGTGTTTGTATGGCGTGTATGGAACCCTGTTCAGTTTTAGTAAGCCCAAGCATTATATTAGCCCAAGGCCCTACAGGTGTATTCTTCCCTAATGGACTTATTATAGCAGAATAAACCTAATAAGCCTATGTAGGCTAAAATATCACACAGGAACACTTGAATGGTAGGCATGCCACATGAGCAAGAGTAAAACTTTATGTAAAAATGTTAAGAACTGTGAGTGTTTTATGCGATCCAGAGGTAGACGTGAATGTGAAAAGGACAGCAAAAGTCAAACATAGATACTGACAAATTATTCATCTGAGGAAAAGCAGAGCAGATGTAGCCTAATGCTTTGAGAAGTGGCTTTAGAACCAAAAGGTTGCTGGTTTGATTCCCAAACCAGCAGGAAAAATGTGTGGTGGTGGGGGAATGATCAGCACCTAACACCCAACTGCTCTGAGTGTGTGTGTGCTCACTTTGTATGTGTGAAATGCAGAAGAAATCATTTCCCTTAAGGGATTAATACAGTATCCAACTGAAAAACAAAACAAAACAAAACAAAAAAAAAACATCGAAAGAGTAGGATAAAGACAATGGTCAAAACATCATACATATATTTTAAATACAGAACCAGGGCAGGTTCTCACTCAGAGTTGGTTGAGATGGGCATCAGCCTCCCTGCAACCGTAATTAGGATTGAGTGGTTCAAGCAAATGAATGAATGAACGAAACAGGCCATATTAATCACGTTGGATTGACTACAGAGTCTCTGGGACCTACTGCTGGCTACAGAAATCATCTACTTTTGCTTTCATTCGATAAAACATAAAATTGTATCCACCAATGAAGATCCTATGTTTTTGTTAATGGTCACAATCATGTTATTATAAGAAATGTCAGCAAAAACAACTTTTATTCATAGTACTCCAGAGCCCATGATATTCCAAAAGTTCAAAGGTGGTTTATAACCTTGACAGTCACAAATAACTCCCCTGAATTGTTTTTCAATACAGTGGTATGCACTAGGGCAGTGGTGGCCTGGTGGTAGGATGCAGGATTACTGATCCCAAAGTCTGGGGATCAAACCACACTATCAACAGGTTGTCACTGCTGTCTCCACGTGCAGTTAACTGGATTATCAGAGGCCGGTCATGTCTCCGCTCTGTCTATGGTGAGACGCTGTAAAAGTACCATTGCCGACTTTGGTCAAGAGCAAGCTGCATTGCCGCCAGTGTGTTTCTGCCCTGTGATGGCCTGCCGAGCTGTCTGGGTGTACTCATGCCTAGAGTTGGCTGAGATGGGCGCAACCCTGGATTTGGATTTAGCTCAGTTGATAGAGCGTCCGCTTTATCCTCCGGAAGGTCGGAGTTCGAATCCGGCCGCGTCATACCATGAGACGTTAAAATTTGGGAGTTGTTGCTTCCTGATTGGCGCTCAGCATCAAAAGGATAGAACAATGCAACAACTGGTGCCGTACAGTGGCAACGGGTACCCGGAGCGCAGGGAGCGCTGGGGTCTTATGCGCATTAAGCGGACGCGTGTATGAAATTGCACTATATAAGCATCCACAATAATAATAATAATAATAACCCTAATTAGGATTAAACGGATCAGAAACTGAATGAATGATATACGCCATAGACTTTCAACGACTTCATTTTCAAGATAAAATATTTCAATAAAATTAAATAAAGGTTCAAATGAATCATTAAATCACATAAAGTGGTACCTTGACTTACGAAATTAATCCGTTCCGAGTGTGAGCTCGTAAGTGGAAACGTTTGTTAGATGAAACATAAATTCCCATCAGAAACGATACAAAACCAATTAATCCATTCCAAGCCTCTCTCAAACTCATATTACCTGACACAAACATGTGTTTTTTTACATAATATATTAAAGGTAAATATGCAACAATAAACATTTCACAATAATAACACATGTACAGTAACATTAATAATACTGTAATTAACAATAAATAATAATAAAACAAGAATAAACAGTAAGTCAATAAACAATTCAGTAAGTGCGTCTGAACTTAAACACTTAACATTAACCGACAGTACTATTTTTTTTTTTTACCTTTTATTTATTTATTTATTCATTTTTGGGTTTTTAAACTGTTTTAACGAGGTTTATTAGCGCTTTTAATTGGGTTAGAAAATGAATGCGTGAATGAGTTTGTAAAAGCAGGGCCACGTTTAGTTCATTTTCCTTTCACAAGGTTTAATTTTTAGGAAATGAGTAAAGTCCGTTGGGCTTTTTACACTGGAGCCATAGCGGCTCATCGGACCGGCGCTTATTCCAGGTTTTCATTGCATGAATCAACCAGGAGTTCAACTCCTCCTGGATGGGACGCTAGTCCATCGCAGGTTACCATCCCAGTATATTTTACTGGTCCCCATTTATACTGCAGAGTGACCAGAGACACAGATATATACGGACATGAGTACATCACCCTAACCACTACGCCACCAACCCTACATTTTTTTTTTTTTTTTTTTTTTTAGGAAATAATAAATATTTATTAGTAAAATTTAAAATAATTAGTAATATTTAAAATAATTAGACGTATGAAACATACCCTCATTAAGCTGCAGGAAGTGGCTCAACTCAATGCATTGAAAAGTGCATTGAAATTGATTTTCTTGACTACTTTTGTGTGTGTGTGTGTGTGTGTGTGTGTGTGTGTGTGTGTGTGTGTGTGTGTGTGTGTGTGTGTGTGTGTGTGTGTGGTGTGTGTTTTAATTAAACTGTATGAATTTGTATAATGGCTCAACAAAAAGGAACAACAGTAGCACGAACACAAAGTCCATAATGAAGCATGCAGCCAGTTTCTCTGCTTGCTTTTTTATTTCATGTTTCTCTCACCTTTGGCCAGCTCAATACTTTCTGACAACTGACCTTTGTGAATGGAAATTAAAAAGTTTATATGTCGTCTGCACACTCTAATGATGAGCTTTGCCCTTTTCCCTGTCAATAATCCACACGCTGTAACACCTGACACGAGTTGTACTGCTGTAAAGTACAGATATGGGAAGAAAGACTGGAAAATGGAATGTAGTCATTCGCTGCATACTGATTTCTTGTATTTCTGGAATTTAATAATATCTGGTCTCATAGCAATGTCTTAAAGTGTCAGAGTGGTTTCAGATAATTAGTTCAGCACCTTATTTGCTAAAATTTCCAAACCGGTGGTTCTCCAACTGTGGGTGAAGGGCAAACTGTGGCTGCAATAGTTTATATTTTTATATTAAGGTTTTTAGAGTTAAACATGTGTCTACCGATCATGTTTCATGGTAATTCTGCACCAACTTGTGTTGCTCGTATGTCCACTTTTATACACAAAGCTACTTAGAATGTTAAAATAATGTGAGACTGATAACTTTTTTTTTTTTTTTAAAGAATGTTCTTATTGTCCAGGCCATCTGTTTGAAAACCACACACTGAAAAAACAGGACCTTTATTTTATATTATTAAATGCATCAAAATACAGTGGTACTTTGACTTACGAGTGTCCCTTATAATGAATTCTCCATGATACGAGCTTCGATCCAACCAAAAATCTGCCCAATCCAACAAGCAAATTTTTGACTTACGAGCTCTGCTGGGGAAATGGCTTTTCCAGGCCAATTAGCCTCGTATTCTTCCTCCGTATTCCTATAAATAGTGAAATAGTGTTTACTGCACTTCATATTGTTTGCACGGTGCTTTTTTTTTTGTTTTGTTTTGTTTTGTTTCGGGCTTTTTTTTAACATTGCTGTAACTTGTAGAATGGACTAAAACTCTTTGAAGGCCAATATTTTATGTGGGTTTTTTTTTTTTGTTGTTGTTGTTGTTTTTTAATAATTTCTCTAACTTTGAATGTTTTATCTGAAATCTCATGATTGTATTTTTTTTTTGTAAAGGCGCATTTCATTTTCTAACTCAATTAATCCTAATTAGGGTCACATGGTATCTGGTGCCCATCTTAGCTAACTCTGGGTGAGGGCTTGGTACACCCTGGACAGCTCACCAGGCCACCACGGAACCATAATTCCGGGGATTTAGCTCAGTTGGTAGAGCGTCCGCTTTATCCTCTGGAAGGTCGGAGCTCAAATCCAGCCACGTCATACCATAAGGCATTAAAATTTGATAGTTGTTGCTTCCTGCTTGGCGCTCAGCATCAAAGGATAGAACAACACAATAACTGGCACCGCACAGAAGTGACAGGTTCCCAGAGCACAAAAAACACCAAAGAGTGCTTTACGCATAATATTCAGTATGGATAAAGCACTATATAAATCTACTACAATACAATATTCACAAACTTTTCTTTCTAATGTGGAGAATTAAAGGTGGCACCTTCACTATGGACTCTTAAAAAGACTGACACTGTAGACGCCTTAAAATAACAAGGTTGATTTTCTTACAGAAAACCTCACCAGACCAACAGGGTTTATTACACATTTAAAAAATTATTATATATAAACCTCGGATTTGCCTTGCAGCCAGAACTACCGTTCAAGCCAGAGAAATTAATGATCAGGTCCAAAATGATAATTCAACAGCGCTTGCTATAAATGCCCTTTAATACCCTGAGTGAATAAGCATTTTGTTGTTACTGATGTTTGTAATTATACAGCACTGCACATTTTCACTATATACTATCATATTACACTTGAATATAATTACAATTTCCACTTTAAATTACCACACAAACAACCAAACAATAAATAATCCCTATAATTACATGTCAAGTGTAAGAAGTACACTTTAAGGTCACAGTGTATTTGGTGAGTGAAATGGAAATTTGCACTTTAATTGAAACACCTGCAGTCAAGCAACATTCTTTCACGCTAAACTACAGTTGCGTTATGAGATAAGGTATTATTCTCCCCCACCCCCCACCCCTCCTCTGCGTCATGTCTGTGGGGAGGTTGGGCATGACAGCTAGGTACTAGCTTGCGATGGCAGCGTATTAATCAAATGCACCTCGCCTAGAAAGGCGCACTAGAAAGCCGTAGCGCTGCTGACATGCTGACAGCCTGATAACATTTCACATTGTAAATGCCAAACGAGAGCGAAAGAGAAGTGGCAAGAACTTAAAGCTGAAGACAGGGGGAAAAAAACAACAACATCAAATCTACAAGTTTTTTTTTTTTGTTGCTTTTTTTTTTGCATTAAAGCCATGCTCTTTTTCTGTTCCTTATCTCCTTATCACAGTCAGTAAACAAGCATGAAGAAGCAAATACAGTGAATAAATGGTCTGTGGAGTCAAAACACAATTTACAGAGATGACTGAGTGCTGCACTTTAACATTATTTATAATTTTATACATAACTAATTTGGTTATCAAGATTAGCACTGTGTTGTCTACTGTCTATATTAATAATACTGTACCACCATCTGTAGTTATTTAATTTAAAAGCCTCATATATATATATATATATATATATATATATATATATATATATATATATATATATATATATATATATATATATATATATATATATATATGTATATATATATATATATATGTATATATATATATATATATATATATATATATATATATATATATATATATATATATATATGTGTGTGTGTGTGTGTGTGTGTGTGTATATGTATATAGATATATATATAGTATACAGTCTATATGTGGATATGTGGGACAGTGGTGGTCTAGTGGTATAGGGCGCTGGATCGCTGATCCAAAAGGTTGGGGGTTCGAGTCCCACTCGCCACAAGGTTGTCACTGTCCCCCCCCGTGCAGCTAACTGGGTTATCAAAGGCGGGCCATGTCTCACTGTCTATGGTGAGAGGCATGTAAAAGAAACATTGCTGACTTTCGTAAAGAGTAGCTGCAAAGCTGTCAGCGTGTTTTTGTCCCTTGCTAAAAAGGGTTGTGACAGAAGGGCATCCGACGTAAAAAACCTCTGCCAAATCAAACGTGCGAATCAGATGATTCGCTGTGGTGACTCCCGAGTAAAAGGGAAAAAAGCTGAAAGGAAGACAGACAGTCTATATATATATATATATATATATATATATATATTGCCGATTTCCGCAAAGTAGGCTCGACTCCTCTGACTGACGTATCCGTCCATATATATGTGTATATAATATAAATACATACATATTCAATGGTATAAATGCTTATAATAACAATTAAACATTCAAAAATAATGCATGCAAGATGTAAATAAAAGACAATTTAATAAAAAGACAGGGGCAGTGCTGGCCTTTTGGTCTAGAGTGCTGGATAGCTGATCCTAATGTTGGGGGTTTGAGTCCCACTCACCACAAGTTGTCACTGTCCCCCCAGTGCGGTTAACTGGTTTATCAAAGGTCGGGCATGTCTCTCACTGTATGTGGTGAGAGGTTCATATGAAAAAACCATTACTGACTTTTGACAAGAGTAGCTGCAAAGCCGTCAGCGTATTTCTGCTCTGCGATGGCCTGGCATACATATCTATATCTATATCTATACTTATATTTTTATATATATATATATATATATATATATATATATATATATATATATATATATATATATATATATATATATATATATATATATATATATATATATATATATATATTTATATATATGTGTGTGTGTGTGTGTGTGTGGGTGTGTGTATACAAACCAGTAAACATCTGGAGACGTGGAGACAAGTTTCTCAAGTTTAGAAATAGGAACACTGTCCCATTCTTGTCTAATACAGGCCTCGAACTGTGCAACTGTCTTGGGCCTTCTTTGTTGCACCTTCCTCTTTATGATGCACCAAATGTTCTCTATAGCTGAAAGATCTGGACTGCAGGCTGGCCGTCTCAATACCCGGATCCTTTTCCTACGCAGCTATAATGTTGTAATTAATGCTGCATGTGGTCTGGCATTATCATGTTGAAAAATGCAAGGTCTTCTCTGAAAGAGACTGCCATTGGATGGGAGCATATGTTGTTCTAGAACTTGAATACTTTATATCTTTCTGCATTACCGGTGCCTTTCCAGATGTGCAAGGTGCCCATGCCACACGAACTCATGCAACCCCATACCATCACAGATGCAGGCTTCTGAAATGAGATTGTATATATATATATATATATATATATATATATATATATATATATATATATATACACACACAATTTTTAACTGATGGCACAGTGGTGCACATCTGCCCTGAGGCTCATCGAGGGCATTGCTTCCAAAAGTCCAAAGGCATGCGCATTACGCTAATTGGCTGTTCTAAATTTCCCCTCGGTGTAAGTGTTTGTGTTGGCTCTGCGATGGTCTGGCAAGCTGTTCAGGGTGTATCCCATTTTCCCCACTGTCACCTAAGATAGACTCTATCAACTCGACCAGCATTACAGTTTGGAAAACAAGTGAATGCAAAACATATTTCATATGTGACATGTGTACATGTCTTATGTAGACATTAGTACAAATTATAGAATGAATGGCACTCTTTAATTATTTTTATTCTATTTTATATGCTTTTTTAGTCAACAGCCAGATTTTTTCATTTAATGAACAAAAGAAAAGGTGCAGCCTGATCAGTCATTCAACTATCTGTAATAACTACGTAATTGTAATGAATGGAAGATGCAACCTTTGAGAAATAAATAAATGGAAAATGTAATAAAATTAATACAAAATAAAAACTCAACATAAATGTTATTTGTAAGTTTCATTCATTTTCTGAACCACTTAATCCTAATTGGGGTCTCGGGGTGGCTCTGTGCCCATCTCAGTCAACTCCAGACGAGGGACAGCTCGTCAGGCCATTGCAGGGCCGACACTCAGACAACCATTCACACTCACATCTAGGGGTGATTTGGAACAGCCAATTAACCTACTGTGCATGTTTTTGGACTGTGGAAGGAAACCAGATTACCCAGAAGAAACCCACGAAAGCACGGGGGGAACATGCAAACTCCACAGAAACGCCCGAGCTGGGACTCAAACGCCAGGTCCTTCTTGCTGTGAGGCAGATGTGCTGACCACTACACACCATGGAGCCTCATTTGTAACTTTACATTTAATAACCTATCATCTCCATTCTGATTATCCAGAAGGGTTTCGAGGAACGCTGAAGCCAATCTCAGGGAAAATATCAAACTTCCTTTGACAAAAGGCCCTGGTTAGTTTCAAAGTTTTAACCATCATGAGGGTTTCATGCAATTATCCAAGTGCAGTGCAAAAAAAAAAAAAAACTGCAGATATGGGTTAAGAACTGAAATAAATATTTACAGGAACATCAACATGGAGCAACAACATGAGATTACAGTCACTGTAACTGCTCACTGATGCCTTGAGTGTTTCAGAAATTGATGAATTAAAAAAAGCATTTCACAACAACACCCTGAGTATTGAAGCAGATCAACTTCACATCAGCTTGTACTGCTTGCTGTCAGTCAAAAACATTAATTTGTTGATTCGTTCATTTTCTGAACTGCTTCATCCTAATTAGGTTGCAGAAAGGCTGGGACCCATCTCAGTGATCTCTAGTCAAGGGTACACCCTGGACAGCCAGGCCATCGCAAGGCTGAAACACACTGACAGCAACCCAATGTCCTACTCCTTATGAACATCAGCAATGGCTCTTTTACGTGCCTCTCAGCACAGGCAGTGAGAGACATGGCCAGCCTTCGATAACCCAATAAGCTTTACTGTGCTGTGGGATGGGATGGGATGGGGGTGGGGGTGGGGGGTACATGAAAAAAAAAAAAAAAAAAAAACCTCTGTGAATGAATGATGAAAGGTGAACAAGGGACTTGAATCCCAGACCTTCATTTCAGTAAGCCAGAACTTAATACACTGAGCCACCACTGCCCCATTCATAAATATCTGAGCAAAAAAAAAAAAAAAAAAAAAAAAAAAAAAAAAGGTCTGGGACAACAGAAATATCAACCATCTTGCCTTATGTCAGCACTTTAGCAGGTGGCGTTTTGGTGAACGCAATACTTTTTTTTTTGGTGCACACTGAGCCCCTTAATATCAGTCAATCTAATATTGCGTCATATATTTACAGTACAAATTCAGCAGATGTACAGATATAACAATATTGTGGAAAAGAGGTGAAGAAGCGTGTGCAGGCAGGCTGGAATGGTTGGAGAAAAGTTTCCGGTGTGATGTGCGATAGGAGAGTGTCAGCAAGAATGAAGGGAAAAGTGTACAAGACGGTGGTGAGGCCAGCGATGTTGTATGGATTAGAAACAGCGGCGCTGAAGAAAAGGCAGGAGGCAGAGCTGGAGGTAGCGGAGATGAAAATGTTGAGGTTCTCTCTGGGAGTAACGAGGATGGATAGGATCAGAAATGAGTATATCAGAGGGACAGCCCACGTAAGATGTTTTGGAGACAAAGTCAGAGAGGCTAGATTGAGATGGTTTGGACATGTACAGAGGAGGGATAGTGAGTATATTGGCAGTAGGATGCTGAGGTTGGAACTACCAGGCAGAAGGCCTCGAGGAAGACCAAAGAAGAGATTTATGGATGTGGTGAAGGAAGACATGAAGGTCATTGGAGTCAGAAAAGAAGATGCGGAGGACAGGGTGAGGTGGAGGCGGATGATTTGCTGTGGCGACCCCTGAAGGGAGCAGCCGAAAGGAAAAGAAGAAGAAGTACAGATATAACAATAATAAATATAATACTTTATGGACTACAATAATAAAATAATTTCATAGAATTCATTAATTCATTCATTTTCTAATCCTAACTAGGGTTGTGTTGAGGCAGGCGACCATATTAGCTCACTCTGGCTGAAGGAGGGTGACACCCTGAAGAGCTCACCAGGCCACTTTCAGGTCCAACAAACATGCAACCTTTCACACTCACCCATCGGGACAATTCAGAATCGCCAATCAGCTAACTGTGCAAGGACTTTAGGAGGAAACCAGAGTCTGCAGAGGAAACCCACGCAATAAGGAGAGAACCATGCAGTGCAGACTCCACCCCAAGCCCAGGAATCAGACCTGGGACCTTCTCGCTATGAGTCGAACATGATACTCACTCCGCTGCCGTGCCACCTCTACATAGAATTTATTCATTTATTTACTTAGGCTTTTATATTTACCTAATTACAGGGCAAAGGTTTAGTTTTTTTTTTGTTTGTTTGTTTGTTTTTGGTTGTTGACTTATTCATATTTCTCTATAACACACCAAGCATTCACAAGATCTAAAACATCAGAATGTGTTATTACTGACACAGACTGGTGTGCTTTTTAATGAATGCAGACTACATCAACCTAGACAGACAGACAGACAGACACACACACACACACACACCGAAAGTGTCAGAGAGAAAATGATCAAGAGGGATGTCAAGTTGTTGCCTTCTGTCACCGAGATGCCCATGTGGGATTGTAAAACACTTGTTTCTCTCCAGACACCATCCATCACCGTTTGCTTTTAAAGAAGTCATATAGCGCAGGGAAAAAAAAAACAAAAAAAAAACAAGACTGTGATCACTGCAATACTTTGAAGAGAGCAGAACCCAGATCATAACCGCGAACACAATTTTTCTGCATATAAATTCACTTATGTGATTATCTTGAGATTTTTGGATCCGTCTTACTGATACGTACGACCTCAGCACCTCAGAGTAATAGTTTTATTGCACCTTACGTACATATATGTATGTCGTGTGTTGGGTCGTCTGGACATTCGTAAAGCGCCTGGGCCTGATGGTATTAACCCGCGCCTACTGAGCTCGTGCAAGAAAAAAAACTCTGTGGTATTCTCACTAGAGTATTTAATTGGTCTTTGAAATCTAGTCATGTTCCTGATGCTTTTAAAAAGCCAGTTATTATTCCGATCCCTAAACAATCACCTGTAATCTGTTTAAATGATCTGTAGCCTTAACCTCGATCACTATGAAAAGTTTTGAAACTATTGTACGGAAATTTATTCAGACACAACTTTCATCATCATTAGACCCGTATCAATTTACCTATAAATCTAACCATTCATTAGAAGATGCTATATCATTAGCATTGTTTAAAATTTGTAAATTTTTTGGATCAGAAAATTCGTAATCATTGTAGATTACTTTTTGTAGACTATAGTTCCGCTTTTAACACAATTTGTCCCTTTAAATTATACCATAAATTGATTACATTGGAAATTGTTCCGTCCATGTGCAAGTGGATTCTGGATTTTCTCTTATCTCGTTCACAAATAGTAAAGATTCGTCCTAATTTCTTCTTCTTCCTTTCCTTTCGGCTGCTCCCTTCAGGGGTCGCCACAGCAAATCATCCGCCTCCATCTCACCCTGTCCTCTGCATCTTCTTTTCTGACTCCAACGACCTTCATGTCTTCCTTCACCACATCCATAAATCTTCTTTTTGGTCTTCCTCTGGACCTTCTGCATGGTAGTTCCAACCTTAGCATCCTACTGCCAATATACTCACTATCCCTCCTCTGCACATGTCCAAACCGTCTCAATCTATCCTCTCTGACTTTGTCTCCAAAACATCTTACGTGGGCTGTACCTCTGATGTACTCATTTCTGATCCGATCCATCCTCGTTACTTCCAAAGAGAACCTCAACATTTTCATCTCCGCTACCTCCAGTTCTGCCTCCTCTCTTTTCCCCAGGGCCACTGTTTCTAAACCATACAACATCGCTGGCCTCACCACCGTCTTGTACACTTTCCCTTTCATTCTTAAAGATTAGTCCTAATTTGTCTTCCTCATTAGTAATTAATTCTGGATTGTCTCAGGGTTGTAATTTTTTGTACTCCCCTATTCACGCATGATTGCGTCACTAAATTCAGCAGTAATTTCATGATGAAATATGCCGATGATACCACACTAGGTGGTTTGTTCAAGGATGATGAAAGTTCATCTAGAGAGGAGGTGAACTCACTTGTAGAATGGTGTACTGGAAATAATTTACTATTAGACGTGCAGAAAACTACGGAAGTTATTATAGATTTTTGTCAGGAACCATTTAAGATCGTGCCACTTACTATTAACGGATCTGAGGATGAGATTGTCGACAGTTTTAAGTTTTTGGGCACTACTATTATATATATATATCAGACCTAAAGTGTGTAGAAAATACTGATATCATCGTAAAGAGGGCACTGCGGCGCCTCTTCTTCCTGAGATGATTGAGAAGCTTCCATGTTGGGCAAAGTCTGTTGGTAAAATTTTTACCGTACGGTGTTTAGTATGGCAACACAACGGCCGATGACCTGAAACGACTCGATCGGATCATCAAGACCACTAGTACTATTATTAGAACTTCCCTGCCAAAATTAGAGGAACTTTATTGAGCACGAGTTCTGAAGAAAGCACCTAATATTATAAAAGATGAACATCACCTCGCAAACAAGTTATTTCAAGCCATGCGTTCAGTCAACCGATACAAATCTATATGTGCAGATACTAATCGTACTCTGTATTCATTCTACCCCAGTGCTATTTCTGAATGATCATTAATTCTAGTCAGTCAACGTGCATTATTATCCCTCATTCGTACAATGTAATTATATCTTAGGAGCCCTTTACATTGGCAATTATTATTTATTACTTCTTATTAATAATGTAACTTTTTAGCTCGCATGCACCAATAATCGTTTCATTTTATATATATATATATATATATATATATATATATATATATATATATATATATATATATATATATATATATTTTTTGAATGCTGGTATGGTATATATATATATATATATATATATATATATCTATATATATTGAATGCTGATGTATGTATATATATATATATATATATATATATATATATATATATATATATATATATATATATCATACCTGTCAAGTTGTACGGTTTTGGCGTAATTTGTACAAGTGAGCACTGATTTTTAAATGTGTACGCCGTACGTCCGAAATCTGTACGTTTTTCGATCATTTCGTTTTTTTTTTTTCTTTAACTCCGTTTTTTGTGTCACCGTTTCGGTAAAGAGACGATACGCCGAATTGGTCTGTAGCCGTTTTCTCGCGAGAATCGCGCGTTGCGTTTATCGTCTGCTATCGTCTGCTCTTTCCGACCACGTGACCGCACTTTCACTTCCGCCATCATTCCCAGTTAGTTTTCGTGACTCGCAGTGGATACAGTTGATACAAACGTGATAACAATATGGATGGAACAGCTGAAGGTATTGTTTTCAAGTCTCCTTTGTCTACCACACAGCAATGCAGACAGTGAACGTGCATTTTCACATGTCCGAAAGATCAACACGGAGTACAGGAAATCTCTTGGAGTGGACACACTTACAAATTACCTTCAAGTCAAACTTAATTGCGAGCTCAAGTGCCATGAAGTGAAGCCATCAAAAGAAATGATTGAAAGTGCCAAAAGTGCTACATATAGTTATAATAAAGATCACTGTTAAATTTTCTTAATCATGCAGCTGACGATATTACTCTTTTATTTGATTGCACCAGGTTATATGTTACAACATTACCAATAAATTCATATTATATTAAAAATAGAGTTTAATTTTTGTTTCATATTGCACGCGATAATAAGACGCGTAAGATTAGTTGCTATTTTGTAAGGGCATAAGTAGCCATTTGTAAGATCGCCAACGGCCTAGGGTTGACAGGTATGATATATATATATATATATATATATATATATATATATATATATATATGACAATAAAGTAAAAGTATTACTACTTCTTGCTGTTATGACAACCAAATTTCCATCAGGGGATTAATAAGGTTTGAAGTAACAGAAAGGATATAATTACACAAATAATTACACTTTCTAACTGTGGGAAACAGAAAAGCATTTCAGAACAACACCCTGAGCATTGAAGCAGATCAGCTTCACATCAGCTTCCACTGCTATCAGTCAACAACATTTATTCATTCATTTTCTGAACTGCTTAATCCTAATTGGGGGAGGGGCGGTAGTGGTTAGGGTTCTGCGCTTATGATCAGGAGGTTGTGTTCAAATCCCACTGTGATAGACTCCCACTGTGCTAAGACCCCTAAGGGCAAGGTCTTAACTAGAAGTGTGCTTCTGTTCACCCAGCAGTATAAATGGGTACCAGTAAAATATACTGGGAAGGTAACCTGCGATTGACTAGCATCCAATCTAGGAGGAGTTGAACTTCTGGTCACTTCACACTACAGAAACCGGGAATAAGCACCGGCCTGATGAGCCACTAGGCTTGGGTGTAAAAAGCCCAACAGACTTACCTTAATCCTAATTTGGAGGCTGGTGCTCATCTCATCTGACTCTGGGCGAGGACAGAGTACACCCTGGACACCCTGGTTGAAGTTTTTCCATGTCTGTCCATTTGTGTTTGCTTGCCAGCTGTGCTTGGCTTTGTGCAAATAAGCTGATCAAAAACGAGGGAAATTTACCTTTTTACTTAAAAACAACACGTGCAGTCTGTGGCTGTTGTTATAATCCAATAAAATTAGAGTTTCAAGGTATCAGACCCACCCACATACTGGCGTACAGAAAGGATCGGCTCTCCGCTGCGCACCACAGTGATGTGGCACTGAAAATAGATGTATAGATTTAAATGCACGAGATTTATTCATCTGTTTTTGTTTTATTTGATGGCTTTTTTGTATTTTCATTTAAATGACAGTGAAATTATGTCTTCGTTATTCTGTCAAGAAAGGCCACCTGATTTATCTGAGAGCCAGATACCGTCATCAAAAGAGCCACATCTGGCTCGCGACCCATAGGTTCCCGACCCCTGATGTAAAAGAACCATTGCTGACTTTCAACAAGAGTTGCTGCATAACTATCAGTGTGTTTCTGCCCTGCGATGGCCTGGTGAGCTGTCCAGGATGTACTCAGCCCAGAGTCGGCCGAGATGGGCGCCAGCCTCCTCGTCGCCCTATTTAGTATGAAGTGGTTCAGAAAATGAATTAATGATGTGATTGAAATAAAGATGTTTGTTTTTCAATCAAGTTCAGCTAACTGGGTTATCAAAGGCGGGCCATGTCTCTCACTGTCTATGGTGAGAGGCATGTAAAAGAACCATTGCTGACTTTCGTAAAGAGTAGCTGCAAAGCCGTCAGTGTGTTTCTGTCCCTTGCTAAAGGGTTGTGTCAGGAAGGGCATCCAACGTAAAAAACTATGCCAAATCAAACGTGCAAATCATTCGATGTGGCGACCCCGGTAAAGGGGAAAAAGCTGAAAGGAAATCTGTCTCAAATCTCTCTTATGCATTATTTTTGAATGTTTAATTGATATTTTACGCATTTATAGTGTTGAATATGTATTTCTTGATATTATATACACATATACATGTACGTATATGTCATGGGGGCAGTGGTGGTCTAGTGGTATAGGGTGCTGGATCGCTGATCCAAAGGTTGGGGGTTCGAGTCCCACTCTCCACAAGGTTGTCACTGTCCCCCCCAGTGCAGCTAACTGGGTTATCAAAGGCGGGCCATGTCTCTCACTGTCTATGGTGAGAGGCATGTAAAAGAACCATTGCTGACTTTCGTAAAGAGTAGCTGCAAAGCCGTCAGCGTGTTTCTGTCCCTTGCTAAAAAGGGTTGTGACAGGAAGGGCATCCGACGTAAAAACCTCTGCCATATCAAACGTGCGAATAAAATGATTCGCTGTGGCGACTCCCGAGTAAAAGGGAGAAAGCCGAAAGGAAGACAGACAATACATGTACATATACGTCATTCA
Source organism: Plotosus lineatus (assembly GCA_024760905.1). NCBI lineage: Eukaryota > Metazoa > Chordata > Actinopteri > Siluriformes > Plotosidae > Plotosus > Plotosus lineatus. The sequence goes on along the minus strand of CM045731.1, from coordinate 65,527,325 downwards.
GAGGTTCAATCCTACTTTGCAGAAATCGGCAGTCACGGGAGGTCTCGGTCCCCATTAACCGTAGAAAGTGAGGGATCTCTGTAATAAACAGACTTGGACTGTAAATTTGATGAAATGCCGAAGGGATTTTCTACAGAACTGAACTCACTGGTAGCATTCCATCCATTCCTTTACAAATTTGGATGGCATTATTACTATGATAGAAATCTTGCTGTAACCCTGAGTGTCATGTGCTCTTCTCAGGATTCTTATTCACAGTGTGCTCATGCTGAAAATTTTTTCATCACACTTTTGTCTTCACCCTTCTACGCCTGTGTACTGTATTGATTTATAGTCCTACCATTTGGAGTCATCTCGGGATGGGACATGTTTTGAGTCAAGGTTTCTTCCCTATGGTGATTAATCAAAGTTTTCCTGAACTTTATTACCTGTAACTTGTTCATTAGGCTTGTTAACAATGTTGTCTTCTTTGTTTTCCCTGTCATCTTCAAAGAAGAACATGTTCCAAAAATTTTTATTTATTTATTTTTTATTTTTTGGGGGGGGTCCCAACAAAGACCAAGATTAAACATTGTCAAACAGTCGTACCATGCATCGCCAAAGTTCTTTTTGGTTTGTTAAATTGCAAACAAAATGTGGCTGAGGGTTTGCTCACCCTTTTCATAGGGTTGGGTCCATCAATGGGGTAAGTGTATTTCACGTCCAAGATTCAGATGACATTGACCTGGTATTTTAACAGGAGTTGGAAAAAGTTCCCAAACATTCATAATGGGGCAGTGGTGACCTGGTGGTAAAGGTGCTGGATCTCTGATCCAAAGGTTGGGGGTTCAAGCCCCACCTCCACGGGTTGTCACTGTCCCCCCAGTGCAGCTAACTGGGTTATAAGGCCAGTCATGTCTCTCACTGTCTATGGTGTAAGGTTCATGTTCACCGGCCTGATGAGCCACTAGGCTCGGGTGTAAAAAGCCCAAAGGACTTTACTTACCAGGTAATAAAACAGTGACACTGACTAAAGCAGAAACAAAACAAGAACAAAAAGCATTGTTGAAGGCAATATTCAGTATTATGACTGTTGGCTGTTATAATATTCCTTTTGGTCATGAATGAAATCTACATTATATGTATGATATTCCTGGCAGTGGTGACAGTATATTAGAATTCGGACAGTGGTGGCCTGATGGTAAAAGTGCTGGATCACTGATCCTAAGGTTGGGGGTTCGAGTCCCCCTCTGAACAGGTTTGTCACTGTCTCCCAGTGCAGCTAACTGGGTTATCAAAGGTCAGCCATGTCTCTCACTGTCTATGGTGTAAGGTTCATGTAAAAGAACCATTTCTGACTTTTGACAAGAGGAGCTGCATAGCCGTCAGTGTGTTTCCACTCTGCGATGGCCTGGCAAGCTGTCCAGGGTGTATTATTAGCTCTAACATCCCCGCGACCATAATTAGGATTTTGCAGTTACAGGAAATGAAAGAACAAACACTGGCAATAAATAACAAACAATGCAGCTAACAATTGCTTCCAATTGTTCACAGACACTTCTGCAACCATCAATATGAATGTTGTTAATTGTCACTGAATATCGATTTCCAGCAACATTCGATTCCGGAACCAGCAGGGAAAATGTGTGGCGGTGGGGACGTGAATTGCACCTTCCCATCCTCCACATTCATGGCTGAATGTGACTTGAGCAAGGCACCTAACCCCCATCTGCTTTCTGGAAACTCCCAATGTGGGCGGCAGCCTACTGCTTATGTATGTGTGCTCAGTTTGGCTGGGTTAAATGCAGAGAGAATAATTACCCTTATGCAAATTAATACATTCATTTCTTCAGTTTTTGAACTGCTGAATCGTAAATAGCGTCATGTGGAGGCTGGTGCCCGTCTCGAGGGAAAATTACACCCTGGACAGCTCACCAGATATCACGAGGAAGAAACATACTGTGTTTACGTTGTGCATACAACGGCTGTGCAGTCTACTCTTGATGTAAGTCAGCAATGGTTCTTTTACATCAGGGGTTCCCAACCACCGGGCCCTGGACCGGTAGCATTTCGTGGATCATTTTGTACCGGGCTGCAAAGAATGAATAATCGTGATTAAAATATATATAAAAACATGTTTTGCTTCCAGGTGTCTTATTCCACCTTTGCCAAATTTTCACGCTTTACTCTTTGGCACGTATTTATCCTTCATCAGCAATGCAAGCTAGCCCTCGCAAAATGAGCCAGAAACAGAGTTTTTCTCTGACTGCTTGATGCTAATTAGGGTCGCGGGGAGGCTGGCACCTATCCCATCCAACTCCAGGCGAGGGCAGAGTACACCCTGTACAGCTTGCCAGGCCATCGCAGGGCGGAAACATGCTGACGGCTTTGCAGCTACTCTTGTCGAAAGTCAGCAATGGATCTTTTACATGAACCTCACACCATAGAGAGTGAGAGACATGGCCGGCCTTTGATAACCCAGTTAGCTGCTCATTGGGGGGGGGGGGGGGGGGGGGGGGTAGGGACAACCTGTGGTGAGTGGGGCTTGAACCCCACCCTTAGGATCAGCGATCCAGCACCTTTTACCACCAGGCCACCACTGCCCATCGCAACAGGTGATTGTTTATATTATACACAACCTATGACCACCACCACCAACACCACCACCACCACCACACACACACACACACACACACACACACACACACACATGCCCGTTTCGTGGTAAAATTGTCAAGTATTGACCGGTCTGCGGTGATAAAAAGGTTGGGGACCACTGTTTTACATGAACTTCTCACCACAGACAGTGAGAGACATGGCCGGCCTTTGATAACTAAGTTGGCTGCACTGGGACGGGGGGGGGACGGGGGGTCTTGGCACTGTCAGGCCAGGCCAGCACTGTCCCAGGATTAATACAGTACAGCAAAATGAAAAACAATAAATAAATAAGCTGTTAAGCTGTTAAATCAAAATAGGGCTTTTTATCTAGATTTCTATAAAGAGGTTTGTGAAAATGCCTGATGGGAAAAAAAGCTATGCGAGTAAAATGGAATTGAATTAAATACAATTTGTTGTAGAAACATTACAAGCACTGAGCTATGAAAATTTGCTTCGTCAGACATCATAATCCATACAAGCAGTGACCTCGTCCTGACGCCTTCGCGTCACTGTACATAAACTGTCTTAGTCAATTCAGTGTTCTTCCTTTTCATATGCTTCACGGAGCTCCTCCAAGAACTTGCTTTTAGCAGAAGGGGGTGAATGATATCCCTTTAAGCATTGACAGCTTACACGTGCCGTGCACCCGCAGGTATCTGTCACACCGAGTCCTCCTCGTTTCCCATCCTGAAACATCATCACATTCTGTCATCGCCTTTCGGCAATAACAAGGCAGGCCACCATTAGATGTGACAGGAGAATGTGCAATTACAAAAAGTGCAGGACTCCAGGCTGCCATCGCTGTCACCATGGCAAGGCCCGTTACTATAGCAACATCAACCTGGCATGGCTACGTCCTTTTTTTTTTTTTTTTTTTTTTTTTAATGGTGTTGCAATAAAGAGAAATGAGGAAAGGGTGTTGAAAAAGTAAGAAATGAGGGCTGTAAGTATTAAGCTTTAGTACTGCCTCGAAAAAAAAATAAACAGTGGGGGAATAGCATTTTTATCCATTTTGAGCTTACACAGCACGAGAGTATGAAAAAAGCTACTGAACAAAGGCCGCATGCAAGCTATGGACTAAAAAGAGAGCTGTCTCATACAGCAGTGGTGGCGTGCACAGAGCTTCATGCCCTGAGGGTCTGGAACAGCTAATCCAATCTGCTGACACACTGCTGTGTAACCGCTCTCACCACCAAGCTGGTCTAAGACACAGCTACTTCTCGACACACAGCCAGCGCAGAGCGGCGCCCTGCAGTCAGACAACACGATCTGCTCCAACGACTAAAAATGTGTACGTGTCTGGGGTTGCTCAGAATTCAGAAGTTTATAAAGAGTGGCAAGAAGATGACCATTATTACATTATAATAAACTCCACTTGTAAAAAAAAAAAAAAGGGGGGGGGTGACATGAATATGATCAGCATAAGACTAGCATTATTTTTTTATATACAGTGGTACCTGAATTTACGATAGTCCCAGCAAATGAAAAATCCAGATTACGAAAAACATTTTCCAAAAATTTTTGTCTCTGAATACGAAACAAGTTCTCCGTATGAAACGCGCCAAACGTGCCATTCAAACATTCAAACAATGCATGAGCTGCTTTCCCATTGACTATCTTCCAACATCCCGCCCCGCTAGCCTCCCCTTGGCTAGGAGGGATGACACAGCTCCCTCAAATTGGCTATTATGGAGCTCCATCTCCAAGCTTTTCGTGTAAAGGACAGAGTTACTGCTACAATGTGCTGTGTGGAAAGAAGAAGCGGGCTCGTGGCATGCAGTTGAGTGATATCGCAAAGGAATATGGCCAAACCCGTCTACCATCGGTACAATATTGAAGCAGAAGGAGGCCTTAAAAGGTATATTTTTATAATTTTTAAAGGGTTTAGGGGGTCATATTTGGGGACCTTGGAATGAATCATGTGTTTTGCATGTAAGATGCTGTTTAATTTACGAAAAATCCAGGTTAAGAAAAAGCTTCTGGAACGGATTAATTTCGTAAGGTGAGGTACCACTGTATTTATATTTTCTTTTAACCAGACATAGTGGACAGCACTTATTAAACTGTATACAAACGTTTTTATCATAAATACCATCATTTTCTTCCTCTTCTTCTTCCGCCGGAGTCAGGTTGTAGAGCAGCAGCCCAAGATGTGAGGTCCCCGCATCCCTCTACCCAGTCACATCCTCCAGCTTTTCCGGGGGATGTAGACTCTCCGTCATGTTCTGAATTGACCGCAGGAGGAAAACTATCTAGATACCCACCTCAACCGTCTCCTCTCAGCATGAAGAAGCAGCAGTTCTACGGGATCCTTCCAGATCCTTCCAGGCCAAGCTTTTCACTCTATCGCTGACGGCCAGCCCTGCCACCCTGTGAAGAAAGCTCATTTCAGCTCAACGACCTTGTTCTTTTGGACACGATCCAAAGTTCGTGACCACAGGGGAGGGTAGGAATGCAGATCGACTGGTAAATTGAGACCTTTTCCTTTCGGCTCAGCTCCCTCTTCACCATGACGGACTGTTTTTTATATAACATAACTATTATTATAATTTTTAAAAAAGGTGGCGTAGTGATTAGCATGTCTACTTCACAAGAGCCTAGGTTAGAGTAAGAGGGATTTCTGGTTTGAATCCCACCCTCAGCCAATACAGAAAATTCAAATGCTTTGCAAAAAGGGTTGCAGACACTTATTTGAAGCCTGTTTCATAACTGGGGGGATTTATAGGTTAAAACCCCTCCCGTCGATTTTAATTATATCGAATAGTCTCTGAGTTCTCTATCAGTTTTATAGGGGTTTGTAGGTGTGAGTAATGTAAATGAGCTGTGCTCTGTCATATGTTAAAATTTACTGGTTCATTAACGTTGATTGTAATTAAATTCAGTTGGCGTGCTGTAAATGGTGGCTCATTGCATTACTCAGCTGTTTTTGGGTCACTGTTTTTCGCTTGCGTAGTCTAATTGGCTCTGGAACTTTCGAGCATATTAGCGAAACTTTGGGATAGACCTAGTTGCGCATGCGCCCTGGTGACAGGTCAGGTGATTTAGAATATAACAGAATGGAACTCTCCGGAACTTTAGGGAATTTATATAATAATTTATATATAATAACTTAAGAACAAGGAAGCTATTAAGGGTGCGTGTGTGGCTAACACGCCTTCCAAACAGTAAGTCCCTCCCTCCCTCCTCCTCCCACTCCATTCCATCAAGCCATCAACTACCATCACAAAGGTAAATAAAACAACTTTATTATACAGTACAGTTTATTTCTTTAATTACAATACAATAGCACATTTATTATACATAAAATAAGGTATATTTTTGTGTAGTTTTAAGGCTTATTTAGTAGAAAATTATGTTTTATGGGGACCTGGGAACGGATTATTCTCATTTTAATGGTTTCTTATGGAAAATAAATGTTCGGAAGACGAACTTTTCGCCTTACACACACTTTCTGGGAACCAATTATGTTCGTGAGCTGAGGTATCACTGTATATATATATATATATATATATATATATATATATATATATATATATATATATATATATATATATATATATATATATACACACACACTTTCTGGGAACCAATTATGTTCGTGAGCTGAGGTATCACTGTATTGCATATCGTGGTTTGTCATGCTTTCCTGGTTTCACGGGGCACGTTTCATCTTCTAAATTCCATATGTAACAGTTGTGTGTTCAAATCCCAGTTAGACCCCCACTGTGCTAAGACCCCTCGGCAAGGTCTTAACCAAAAGTGTGCCTCTGTTCACCCAGCAGTATAAATGGATACCAGTAAAAATATACTGGGAAGGTAACCTGTGATGAACTAGCGTCCCATCCAGGAGGAGGTGAACTTCTGGTCGCTCCACGCTATGGAAACCGGGGATAAGCACTGGTCCGATGAGCCACTATGGCTTGGGTGGAAAAAGCCCAAAGGACTGTACTTTACTTTTAGCTGAACTACTTTAACAGCTGATTACATGGAAAATAACAAATGAGAATTGAGGAATATAGAGTGCATATTTAAATGTGAATGAATTATATAATTATATAAACATTTAATAATTTGTGCATACAGTATATTACACTAAAGACAATCGGTCACTTACAAAAAAATAGAATAAAACAATACCTCTAGTCATTCTTCAAAGACTTATTTATATTGACAGTACAGTGATACCTTGACTTACGAGTGTCTTTTATAATGATTTTTTTCATGATACGAGCTTTGATCCCACCAAAAATCTAACCCATGTAATGAGCAAAATTTTGATTTATGAGCTCAGCTAGGGAAATGGCTTTCCTGGGCCAATTGGCCTTGTATTCTTCCACGTGTATTCCTCCGTGCTCTGAGAATGCCTTGTGCAGTGCTTCTGAATTATTTTCTGTGATGCCCCCTCTAGGAAAAAAAAAAATCATGCCCCCACCCATCCCGCAACCATAACTAGTGTTTACTGCTCTTCATATCGTTTGCTCAGTGATTTTTCCCTACACCATAGACGTGAGAGCAAAACTGCCACCTACTGTAAATGCGCATCCTCTACAGTAGGTGGCAGTGACATTCTCACTGTGTTCACCATAGGGGACACAGTGAGAGCGCCACTGCCACCTACTGTAGAGGATGCGCAATTACACTTAATTCTAGTACAGTATGGCAAAAAAGCATGTTACCCACGGTCAAATCCCCCCCCCCCCCCCGGCATGACACCATGCCCCCCTACTATTTGAGAAGCACAGGCCTTGTGGGAGCTCAACATGAGCCTTTCCTCATTTGCTTTTGTGCGTGCACATGCACAAAAATTCTTCTTCTTCTCTGTTATGCTCTACCTCATGCCTGTCCATGTGACATCTTCATGCCCATGTGACATCTGTGCCGCAGTCGATGATCGGAACGGTTAGTTGACTTATTGTTATTTCTTCATGTTAATGTACATGTATTATTATGAAATATTTATTGTTTTTACATGTTTATCTTTAATATATTAGGTCAAATATATGTCCATGTGTCAGGTTATATGAGTTTGGGAGGGGGTTGGAATGGATTAATTGGTTTTCTATTATTTCCTATAGGAATTTTTGCTTTATATAATGAACATTTTGACTTACGAGTTCGCCCTTGGAATGGATTAATGTCATAAGTCAAGGTATCACAGTATTTCTAATTAACCACATGACTGTTTAAAAAATAAAACATTAAGATGTGTGCCAGAGTTTTATATTTCAACTTGATAGGTGTTGTTATATTGGAGATCATGCATGTGTGTTACATAATCTGTGTGGGATCTTGGGAAATCTATGGTGGAACTTCACTCTGGTAATTGTGCACTACATCGACAGGGTTTGATGTGTGCAGTGCTGATGCAAAGTTAATGCAACCGATTTCTTTTGTTTTTTTTAAGCAGTATCATACCCACTCTTTAAAGTAAAAAAGGAATAATACCAGTAACATATCCAATGAAGCTTATATAGTATTTTAAATCCTCTATGAATAAATCTGGTTATAAGACATTATGCAAGTTTTTAAAATTTCTTCTGAAATGGCATAATGGCTTATAGGCATGTTATCAATGCAGTTGCTGTATAAACGGTAAGAGAATGTATTATCCATTATAAAGGGAGAAAGTTGAAATATGCATGGAGAGAGTAGGAGCATTCCCAGTGGAAGTGGGATGCAAAGGTTTTGTGGCCAAGTGAGCCACAGGGCTTCTGAAGGAGATGGGAGTTGGAGGGCAGACCCTACAATGAGCCATCATGTTACTGTTGGACAGTGCAGAGTGCAGCAGAAATTGTCTTTAGCTGTAGAGAATGGACTTGATCTGGACATCAAGCTGACAATGGCCTCTAGGAATAAAAGTAACAGTGGTGCTTCTGGAATGCTCGATTTTGAACCCCTGTTGAGATCTGTGGTGTTGTGGACCTAGTGATATATAAAAGGAGTTTTCCCAGCTGATAATACCAATGAAGTGAATACCAAACCCAACACTCTGAAATGTCTGAATTCATTATATACTACTTATTAAATGAGCAAAAGGTCAGTACCGGAGAATTCCAGACTGAAGCTTTGATGTACTGACTAAATAAACTAAACTTTTCAAGTTTATTTCACTAAGAGTAACATTGCCTTTTTTTAATTACAGGGTAATAATGAAGAGAAGCGATTGACTTTATTTGAAGTTTGTGTTTTGATAAAGTGCTAGAGAAGAAGGAAAAAGTTATTGACCAGTCCATATTTGAAAATGCTGAATTGTTCCAAAGTCAGTCAGATCACCATTCAATGCCACATGTACACTGCCCATAGATATTTGAAAATTAATCCTCATGTTCCCTGAACCACCCAGTTAACATTTTATATCTGTGCCATCAGGGAAGAAAAAGTCCATTGGTGTGATAATCTGCTTATTCAGTACATTCACTGACTTCATTTTATTGCCACATTAATGTTGCTGAGCCTCAACTGGACCAACTGTAGCAATAATGCCATGGGGATTACACGCTAAGATCAAAACTAAATGCACTCCATGAAAATATTAAAGTGTCTGACAGTTTTTGGCCATATATATATATATATATATATATATATATATATATATATATATATATATATATATATATATATATATCACCTCCATACCTGCAAGACGGGAGAAAACTTATAATGATATACAGGGATCCCTGGCTACTTCGCGCTTCAATTCATGCAGCTTCAGTGCATGGGTTTTTTTAAATATTCATCGAATTGAAAAATACAGTCAGGAAATTAAGGAAAAATAGGGGAAAAGTGAAGGAAAATGCTGCAAAACAAGGTCAATTATGCAAAAAACAACCCAAAACCCCCCAACAAAACTATTTCCATTTTTATGTGAGGTGCACACCTGTGTGTGCGCATCTGTATGCGTGTGTATTTATATTTTATTTACACCGTATGCATTATTTTTGAATATTTAATTGTGATTATAAGCATTTATAGTGTTGAATATGTATTTATTGATATTATATACACATATACATGTACGAATATGCCAGTCGGGGGGGGGGGGGGGGTCCCTACTTCGCAGAATTCGGCGGTCGTGGGGGGTCCCCATTAACTGCAGAAAGTGAGGGATCCCTGTATTTATAACAAAAGAAAATAAATGAGCACACACACAAAGAAATAACATTAAAATAAGGAAGTAATGGTTTAAATGTGCCACCGAATGTTATTCTTGGTTGTTATTGAACATCTCTTTGTCTCTCTCTCTCTCTGTGTGTGTGTGTGTGTGTGTGTGTGTGTGTGTGTGTGTGTGTGTGTGTGTGTGTGTATGGTTGGACTTGCTTTTTGTAGGGTACAAGGTAAACCATTAACAGGACAGAGATAAACCCCCCATAATCGCTGATGTTTGGGATCAGGATGACATAAATCAGGACTCCAGTCAGCCCTGTGTGACTGTATTTCATGCTCAAAGGGTCCGCCATCCAAACACACCCAGGCTCAGCATTAATCTCCATTAGACAGCAGCTCAGCTTGGCCCCATGCCTGCTCGACCAGCCCAGGGGACCTTAACTCAAACACAGGCAAGACCTATGCTCAAGTACACACTCAGGACCATGCCCTTTTTCTGCCCTGCGCTGGTAATCACCCTCCGTATGCTGCCTTACAGATTGCCCAGACACACTTCAATGCTTTTCTATCTGATTTCTCTCTTAGATAACACTGTGGCGATATGAAGGTGAACAGGCTGCAGTATCAATGTATTATCTGTAAAGAGACATAGTTTATTCATGTCTTGGTGACTGCACTAAAAAGCACTTGTGGGAAGTGAGAATAAAAAAAAAAAAGATTGATGAACCTCACTGATCATTTAGTTGTATTTGTTTTCCCAGTTTATGCTATGAAAATAGAGAAAAAAACAGAAGTCTTTTTTTAGCCGTAAACTAACTCACTTGCTCTCTGTACTTTTGTTGTACTTTTTGAAATAATCAAAATTCTTTCATTCTAGGTCAGGGGTCGAGAACCTTTTTGACTCACAAAGTCAAAAAAAGACATATTTTAAAATCTAATCCTCTGAGAGCCATATTACACACACACACACACACACACACACACACACACACACACACACACACACACACACACATATATATATATATATATATATATATATATATATATATAGAGAGAGAGAGAGAGAGAGAGAGAGAGAGAGCGAGCGAGAGAGAGAGAGACGCTCCCCGACTTACGTTCATCCGTTTTACATTTTTTCACTTTTATGGGTTTTTTTTTTAAAAAAAAGTCAAATTTTGAGTTTAGATGTACCTATGTAGTATGCTGACATAATGACGTAATGACGCTGTGTCCATTGTTTACAAACGTGCCCCTCCTTCTTCCCAGTTCAGTTATTTATATATATATATATATATATATATATATATATATATATATATATATATATATATATATATATATATATATATATATATACTAGTATTCGGTATTGTGTTAAGAAAGGCCACCTGTTTTATCTGAGAGCCAGATACAGTCATCAAAAGAGCCATAGGTTCCTGACCCCTGTTCTAGGTACAAAAAGTTTTCTATTAATTTTCTCATTCAATTCTTATTATTCTATGAACTACCTTGATATGTTTGTGTCCATTATATGTTTAATTAGATTGTGTATAATAAGTAGATTGTGTGGGTGGTTATAAAAATATAAAATAAAAGCTGTGTCAAGTGTTTTGTCTTCTCATAACACTTCAGTGTTATCAGTAAACTTGCTTAAAATTTATTTTAATGTTTTTAAATTTTATATAATGTTAAAGAGGATATTTTGTTAGTTTTTCAAAACGTTTTTGCTGCTTTTTTTTTTTTTGTACAGAAGGCAGCTGTAGGGTAATGTTTAGAGAAGCAGCTTTGTTACAGGAAGGTTGCTTGTTTGATTCTCAGACCAGCAGGAAAAATGTATGGTGATGGAGGAGTGAGCAGCACCTTCTCCACACATAAATGGCTGAAGTGCCTTGAACAAGGCACCTAACCCCCAACTGCTTACGAGTTCCCCCAACGTGTGTGGCAAGCCACTGCTCCAAGTTTGTGTGTGCTCATTTTGGATGGGTGAAATACAGAGGAAATAATATCTGTTACAGAGATCCCTAACTTTCTGTGGTGAATTTGGACCAAGATCCCCCCCGACCACCGAATTCCACGAAGTAGGATCAACCCCTGACTGATGTATACGTACATGTATATGTGTATATAATATCAATAAATACATATTCAATGCTGCATTACTTATAATAATAACAATTAAACATTCACAAATCATGCATAAGATGTAAATAAAATATAAATACAGACACTCCACGACTTACATTCATCCATTTTACGTTTTGTCAATTTTACGTTTTTTCTAAAACAAAAGTCAAATATGAGTTTAGACATACCTACGTAGTATACTGACGTGATGATGCAATTATGTAACGATGCTGTGTCTATTGTGTACAAACGACAGACTGAACGTGCCCCTATATATATCAGTTATATAGCGTGTTACTCTTGTGTTAAGACGTTGTCTCTGTGATCTTTGTGTTTACACTGTTTTGCTGACTTTGTAACTCGAAGCAAATATGGTTGGTCAGCAGTGTAAGCCTACTAGCATGGGTGCAAGTCTCATACACAGAGATGAATTAACTATCTGCTCAGATTGGCACAATCTGTCATGCATACTCAGTTAAGCAAAGAGAGTTGTAAAATGAATGAAAACCCGAATCCAGAAAAGAAAGAGAACTCTCCGCTCTGCTGGTGATTCACATCAGTGCAGGCTGAGTACTAAACAAGTTCAACGGCACCCTTGCTCACTTGAAAGACCGGAAGTCTGTATTGTGTCCGATTATGTATGTATAGTACATTATGAGCGTCATACGTCACACATCTTACGTCACTGTAACAACTTACGTTCACTTTCAACTTACGTCGGCCATTCGGAACCAATTAAAAACGTATTTCGGGGAGTATCTGTACACACACATACTTGCTTTGTGGCATTTTCCTTAACTTTTCCCCCTATTCTTCCTTAATTTCCTTATTTTTCAATTTGATTAAAATTTATTTAAAAAAAATCTGAGATGCACTGAAGCTGCATGAATTGAACTGTGAAGTAATGAGGGATCCCTGTACCAAAACCAAACTTTTAAAATTCCAAAAGCAAACATCAAAAATTGTTTATCATCATTTGTACATCATTTTCTTCAGCTACATCGAGGGTCCGGTCAAGAGGTGAGCAGACTAAGCAGTGAAGTCTACAATTTTTTATTACTTTTTTTTATGATAATAAATCCATCATCATTATTTCTTCTTCCACTGGACTCAGGCTGTGATTCCTAAGCAGTAAGATCCAGACATCCATCTACCCAGCCACCTCCTTCAGCTCTTCTGAGGGGCACAGACCAGCCAAGAGACAAAGTCCATCTAGCATGTTCTGGGTTGACCCAGATCTCAGCATCTTTTCAAATGAACATTCTCAAAACACCACAGGTGTTCAACACACATTATAATCAGATCCGAAGAAGTAAATTAAATGCTACTATAAATATTGCATTACTTGTGTATATACTTGTGTATAATTGCATCTTTCTGAATATAATTAAATCCAAGTACTTTTAAGGGGTTTATACACACACACACACACACACACACACACACACACACACACCCCCACACACACACACACACACACACACACACACACACACATCTATTAATTTAACTTCTTCATATTTATTTTTTTTTGCCACTGTAACTGTAACACTGCCACTGCAAGAAATGTAATTTAATATATTTGACCACAGAGCGAGACTAGAAGACTATAATTTAAACCAGTTCAATTCAAAAGAATACAGTTTCCTGCCAAAGATTGTCATTTCAGGCGCTGAATGCTGAGTCAGCATCAGCAATGTCTGACACAGTGGAGACAAATGAGCAGCCCTGACCTAATTTATCAGCTGTCTTTGGTTTGAAACAAAACAGCATGATAAAATTTGCCAAACTGAAGCTTAAACTTTAATCTGCAATCTACAGTGAACTTATCTGCATTTGTCTAGCTAGTAATATTTTTGTTATAAGTGCTTGATCATCAAGATGGGAGGGTAGTCCATTATAAATCCCCATTCACGCAGACCTTGGGTAATAACACTACCACTACTACAACAACAACTACTACTACTACTACTACTAATAATAATAATAATAATAACAATAATAGTAATTTTAAAATGTCTGCTTGCTAATTAAAGACTACTAAATGATTACAATTGCACTTCTGAGATTTTAGTGATTAATGATGAAACTGTAATTGCTACAGTCTCCGTATTAAAAAAAAAAAAAAAACTGTAATAAAATGTTGGGTTGAGTTAAAAGTGCTATTATAATCAGTTGTACAAATTTTTAAATCGAGATAAGGAATTAAATTGTTATTTACAGTGTACCTGCATATTTTTGGTCAGTAATTTTAGAATCCACAGGGACACAAGGAGAAAAGGGAAAGGCACAAGTAAATCACAATGCATGACCTGTGGGGGACTAATTGATACCACATGGATAAGCCCTGTAGGGGTACTGGTTTTAATTACCCATGGGTTTGTCTTATAATATATTCTGTAGTACATGGACGGACATGACTCTTCTTCTTCTTTTCCTTTCAGCTGTTCCCTTCAGGGGTCGCCACAGCGAATCATCTGCCTCCATCTCACCCTATCCTCTGCATCTTATTCTCTTACACCAACTACCTTCATGTTCTCCTTCACCACATCCATAAATCTTCTCTTTGGTCTTCCTCTAGCCCTTCTGCCTGGTAGTTCCAACCTCAGCATCCTACTACCAATACCGTATTCGACGTAATAAGCGCCCTGCTCCAATAAGCCCCCCCACACCCCATTTTTTTGATCTCATGTCTAATAACCGTCCATGTGTACTGGGAGCAAAATGGTAGATCAAACTTGGCAATTTTATTCAATTAGTTTCTGTAACAGTAAAATGGGGCGTTCACTGACTGTAAACGTGAGTTTACACGATATATCAAGACCCCCTGCCACTGGGGAATGTCTATAATGTTCATTAGTAATAACCCATTTGATTGTTCCGCCATGCTTTAAAAAACAGGAAAATATTTTGCTGTGTTCTCTTGGTAAATGTCCATCAACATGAAACATTAGAAACTGCTACAGCAAAACTATGGAATGCTCTGAATGAATGGAGCTATGAGCCAGATATGGACCTATCAGAAAGTGATGACCAGTATTTTTCACCCGATTCTCCTGAAATTTAGACTATCCTGGCCATGTGCGTTTGTTTATGTTCATGCTGATTGGTTCAACGTGCCATGTGCTAAAGTTGAAATTTGTGTTGATTGGCTTGATTTTACTTCCAGGAAAATGTTTAAAGGAACAGCACCTGGAGGGAAAAGTAATTTATCATTAGAAACTGCTACAGCAAAACTATGGGATGCTCTGAATAAATGGAGCGATAAGCCAGATATGGATCTATCAGAAAGTGATGACGAGTATTTTTCACCCAATTCTCCTGCACACTAAGTTCATACATTCAAGCACCTGGCCATGTGCTTTCCAATGTGCCATGTGCTAAAGTTGAGCTTTGTGTTGATTGGTTCAACTTGCCATGTGCTAAAGTTTACATTCATGTTGATTGGCTTGATTTTACATCGGGGGGGAAAATATTTAAAGGAACAGCAACGGGAGGGAAAATTAAAGGGCCTTTTTTGTTTAATTTGGCTGTTTTCTGTTTATTTTCAGCTTTCATGTAAGTAATTTGGTTGATACCACAACATGAATAGCACAAATACCAATAAAACTCTTTTATTGTTCTTTTATTATTCATGTTTTCCACCTCGGTAATAAGCACTTACCATTCCACTCCTGGTAACATTTTAATAAGCGCCCACCCACTCCAATTTTTTAAGCGCTGTGGGTGCTTATCACACCAAATATGGTATATTCACTGGATGGACATGACCAAAATATAAAAAATTAAAGGCTCTTATTTGATGTTTTTTATAAGATGGCAGAGGTTTGACCTTTAAAGGTCATTTAAGGTCCAAGGTCAATGCCTGACATGAAAGTCTATGTACGGTTTCTGATTAGTGCTCTGTAGTAACACGATGCCTATTAACACCAAATTCAAAGTAATAAGCACTCCACAGACAACACTTTTTGACCCTGTTCTGACCTTTGCTTTGAACTTTGACCAAGATATTCCAAAATCAACTGAAATCTGGGACTCGGGTAGGGTAGTGTCTTTACCAAGTTTGATGAAATTTGGTGCACAGGTGTGGTCAGAGTTTTTTCACAGACAAATTCACAGATGCCATTGAGTACCATACCTTCCCCAGTTTTGAGTGGATTCTTCTTTTCCTTTCGGCTGTTCCCTTCAGGGGTCACCACAGGGAATCATCTGCCTCTATCTCACACTATCCTCTGCATCTTCTTCTCTTACTCCAACTACCTTCATGTCTTCCTTCACCACATCCATAAATCTTCTCCTCTCCGCCTTCTGCCTGGTAATTCCAACCTCAGCATCCTTCTACCAATATACTCACTATCCCTCCCCGGTACATGTCCAAACCATCTCAAACTAGCCGCTCCAATCCATTAACACATCTGGCTGCACTAGGTCCGTTGCTTCGTGGGACAGATAATCTTTTTCTTTATAAAAATATAAGAAGGACTCGAAGACATTCATTCATCTTCTGAATCCCTTAATCCTAATTAGGGTCGCGGGGAGGCTGGCGATTTTGTTTTTTAATCTAAATGTTTTTGTTGCAAGCAGAATTGTAATTTAATTGTCTCTGCAGTCGTTTAAATAAATGTAACACATTGTTGTTTTATATTAACATGAAGGAAAAAGGGGGAAAACATTATATGCAGTGTTATTTGATTTTAAATGTCAAAAAGGGTTTTGTGGCTCCCAGTGTCTTCTTTAATGTGGAAAATGACTCCAAATGGCTCTTTGAGTGGCAAAGGTTGCAGACCCCTGAACTAGAAGTATCCAGAATACTAAGGCTGGTTCCATTCTGATGATGACCTTGTTTCATACAACTTCCACCTTCTTTGTTATGGTCTGTGTTGGCTGGCGGAATTAACTCTTCTTTAATCATTGCAGGCGCTGGCGAGGGGCGTGGCGGTTGCCGGTAAGCGAGTTCCAAGCAGAGCGCACCTGGTCCCTATCTGCAATCAGTAAACAGCCAGCTATAAATGGAAGCGGACCTTCTTTTGGTCTCTTGCATCTCTGGGTCCTACGCACACACCCCAGGCTTAACATTCTTGGCACTTCTGCAGCAAAACATTTTCCTTCCTGAATCATATCAAGCAGTTCTACTTTTTCATGCAGTGTCATTACCTTTTTCTGGTGCTTTGGTGCCTTACCAGAAGCCTGAGAAGGTGCTCAGCGTTTGGGTGGCATGATGGAGCTTAACTGTAACTAAAAACACACACACTTAAAAAAGCGCCGGCACAAAGTGTGCGCGAATGAGGAAAAAGGGGTGTTACATCATCTCAACCAATCAGCAGGAGGGAGAACAGCCATTGGCTGAATTTGAATCACGTGACAGTTGCTCGGCAATCCGCGAATATGCAAAGCCACGAGTGCAAAACCGCGAATAGTCAAGGACCTTCTGTATTATTATTGATGTTAATGGACATTCATTAATATTATTATGAAATATGTATTGTTTTTACATGTTTATCTTTAATATATTAGGTGATATATTAGGTGTGAGGCATGTAAAAGAACCATTGCTGACTTTCGTCAAGAGTTGGCTGCATAGCTGTCAGCATGTCAGCATGAGGGTTGAGTCAGGAAGGGAACCCGATGCAAAAACCTATGCCAAATCGAATATGCGAATCATTGATATGGCTTCCATGAAGATGGAGGCAGATGATTCGCTGTAGTGACCCCTGAAAAAAAAGGGACTAGCCGAAAGGAAAAGAAGAAGGATCCATAAATAGAAACTCGGAAAAATGGCACTGGTTAAACCAGGCATACAGGGACTTTGGAAACAGGAATCAGTGTATAATCATAATGAAACAAATGAATGAATAATGGACTATTGAGGTGTGCAGAGTATGTCTGCCCTCTCCCAGAGTTGGCTGAGATAGGCACCAGCCTTCCCACGGCCCTAATTAGGATTAATAAAATGAATCAATGTATGAATGCATGGAATGATACAAAAAAGTGAACAGTACCAGGTAATAAATTGGGCCCAGTGGCGTAGTGGTTAGCTTGCTGCACTCATGGTCAGGAGGTTGTGCAAGGTCTTAATCCCAAGTGTGCCTCTGTTCACCCAGCAGTATAAATGGGTACCAGTAAAAATATACTGAGAAGGTAACCTGTGATGGACTAGCGCCCCATCCAGGAGGAGTTGAACTCCTGGCCACTTCACGCTATGGAAACGGGGATAAGCACTGGCCTGATGAGCCACTAGGCTCGGGTGTAAAAAGCCCAAAGGACTTTACCTACCAGGTAATAAAACAGTGACACTGACTAAAGCAGAAATAAAAACAAGAACAAAAAGCATTGTTGAAGGCGATATTCAGTATTATGACTGTTGGCTGTTATAATATTCCTTTTGGTCATTAATTAAAATCTACATTATATGTATGATATTCCTGGCAGTGGTGACAGTATATTAGAATTCGGGCAGTGGTGGCCTGATGGTAAAAGTGCTGGATCACTGATCCTAAGGTTGGGGGTTCGAGCCCCCCTCTGAACAGGTTGTCACTGTCTCCCAGTGCAGCTAACTGGGTTATCAAAGGTCGGCCATGTCTCTCACTGTCTATGGTGTGAAGTTCATGTAAAAGAACCATTGCTGACTTTTGGCAAGAGTGGCTGCATAGCTGTCAGCGTGTTTCCGCCTTGCGATGGCCTGGCAAGCTCCTCAGGGTGTACTCTGCCCTTGCCCAGAGTCGGCTGGGTTGGCTGCCAGCCTCCCCGAGACCTTAATTAGGATTAAACGATAACAGAAAATGAAAGAATGAATTTTTTTAGTAAGGCACCATCTGATTGGTTCATTGTGGCACGGTTCTGCCAAAAATGTCCTATAGAAATCCTGTAGGACTGAATAGAATTCTATTGGACTTCCAAGGGAACCGTGATTTCTTATAGAATTCCAAAGTGTTCGATAGCAATGTGCAATACAGAACGCTGGTTTCTATAGAACCGGGTGCATGAGTCGTATAGGATCCACCAATGGAATTTCTATAGGATTCTTTCTTGAGAATTTCAATAGGACATTTTTTATTTTTTTGCAGGTGAGAACAGGCTGAAATAAATACAAACATGTCATAGCTGAAGAAATCTGGAAGTGTTTTCAAACTTAAATAATAATAATAATAATGCTTTTATTTGATAAACTAACAAGTATTCTAATACATCAAGCCTAATGAAGCTTATAATAACAGAAGACATCAGCACAGAGCACTTCCACTGCAGGAAGAAAAAGCATACTATTTTTGTCCTCAGTAGAAATAAACCACAATCACAGAATACAACAAATTATTTTTGGTGAGCATACAGCACTAACACTGAATACTATAGAGCATGGGCTTAGATTTGTAAGGTAAATGCATTCATTCATTTTGTGATTGCTGAGGACTGAGAATTTAATAATTTAATTTTACAAGTATACATACTGCAAATGCAACAGTTAATTTAAAAAAAACTGAAAGCAAATTACACATAATAGTCAGTAGAGATTTTTAGCAGATTTTAGCTTTTAGCGATTTTAGCAGAATATAGCAGTCAAATTTTTATTTTTTTTATGTTTTCCCCAATTTTCTACCTAACTTTTTAGTCATATCAAATTCTCTTCATCATGTGTTGCCTTTCCTCGTAAAAGACCACCACCAACCAATGAGGGGCAACAGCATACACACGCCCCCTCTGTGGCATGCAATGCTAGCCACCTGCCTCTTTTCGAACTGCTATGCATGTGTGTTTTTGGGGCGGTCTAAAGCACTCGGCGGAAGAGCGCCCTGGAACTAATGATCTCCCAGACGCTCGTGATTGGCTGGTATCACTGTGAGTGACAGGGAAATGAGTGTATGCCATCCTTCCAGTGAGAGCTCGGCTCGGCAATTAACTCCGATGGACTGATCGGACTGAATCACGGATGTGGCATTAACCTGGATTCGAACTTGTGATCTCTGGGTTAATAGACGCATAGCTTGTCAATTGCCACTCAGGAGACCAGCAGGCCTTTTAATTAATTAATTGATTTATTTATTTATTTATTTTCCCTATTTTCTCTGTAATTTAGTTGTATCCGACTCCTTCTTCACTTCACTTCACTTCACTTATCCCTTAACATCCGGGAATGTCGTTGGGGCGCCTTCATGGCGAGACTTGGGCTGATTTGGCCTGGTGGCGCCCATCCCTCTCCAGGTCGTAGAAACACGCTAACGGCTTTGCAGCCTACTCTTTCCGAAAATCAGCAATGGTTCTTTTACATGCCTCTCACCATAGACAATGAAAGACATGGCCCGCCTTTGATAACCCACTTAGCCGCACTGGGGGGGACAGTGACAACCTTGTGGGGACTTGAACCCCCAACCTTAGGATCAGCGATCCTGCGCCCTATCCACTAGACCACCACTGCCCCACATATTCAATGCTATAAATGCTTATAATAACAATTAAACCTTCAAAAATAATGCATAAGACGTAAATAAAATATAAATGCATACATACAAACGCGCACGCACACACACACACAAATGCACGTGCACACACTTTAGATGTGTACCTCAGATAAAAATGTAAATAGTTTTGTTCCTCTGTTCTTCCTTAATTTCCTTATTTTTTTTAATTCAATGAATATTTAAAAAAAAAAACCGTGATGCACTGAAGCCACATGAATTGAAGCGCGAAGTAGCGAGGGATCCCTGTACTACTGTGTCAATGTTATCATTTCTTTCAGATGTCAATTATTTTTCACTAGATGTCATACAGTGACATATCTGATGGCTTATTAGTGAAGGCTCCAGTTACTGATCAGAAGGCGTATGGCACCACCAAGCTGCTTCTGTTGTGCCCTTGAGCAAAACTCGAAACCTTCAACTGCTCAGTTGTATAATTGAAATGAAAAAGTAAGTTACTTCAGCGAAGAGTGTCTGCCAATTTCCATAAATGTAAATGTAAAATGTATAGCTTGAGAGTGACTGGCTAATGGCCTATGAAGTAATAAATTACCTATTTAAAAAAAAAATATATCTGTTGCTTTTCCCCCATTTTGGCCCATTGTTCTTATCCAAAATGACATGCAATTAAAACCAGACAATTTTGAAGTAATGGCTAGAAAATCTTGCACAAGGACCCAAATCTGGCAGATAACACAATTCGAAGTCACAATGTTGAGTTCATTAAAACCAAATCCTGCTGCTTTGTGTGAACATATTATTTTTTACAAGGTGCAACTAAGCAGTTGGCTTTCAAAAGAAAACCTCATGATCCAGAATTAATTTCCGAAACTCTATGCAGTGACTTACCTAGTGGTGTTTCATATTTTGCTGAAAATAGTAAGCTAATGTCATCATATATCTCTGAATGTTGTTCTTGAGCGAGATCCCTAATGAGCAAATGATGTTAGAAAAGAGAATGTTTTCAGACAACATCAGAAGCTGAAAAAACCTTTAAACCCATCAAACACAAACCATGCTCTTGTCAGTGACACCGAGTAGTGGATCAATAAATTATTACATTATACACGTGCTGCAAGGGAAAGAAAAACAGGACTAATCTTTGAATTTTTGAAACTATGGGCGTACTTTGAATTGAAGTTCTGCTTACCACACTATAACAGGTTTTTTAGTTGTAAAGAAGTTTAAAAAACTTTAAACAACTTATGAAACTTTATGTCTATCATAACACAGTTGGGGACATCATAGACCAGGGGTCGGCAACCCGCGGCTCTGGAGATGCTTGCTGCTCTTTCACCTCTCTGATGCGGCTCCGTGGCCTTTCAAAATAATGAATGTGTACTTTATGGTGGCCGATGGGTGCTTCATATACAAAGACCACTGCATCACCAAAAAAAAACAACTGCGAAAAGAAAAATGCCGCTTATTTACTCACAATGGAAGCACCCCGGGCTCTCAGGGGTAGAGAGTTAAACCAGCTTTCACCTGAATGATGGGAAAATCTGCCTAAGGCAGAGTCCTGCAAAGGTCGGGTACCCACAGGTACCCAGAGGGTAACCTTGAAGAAAAATGCTCTTTTAGGGTTGAAAATGACATAGATAAAAATGAACAGTCACGGGTGCAGGAGAATATTTATTTGGTGCGGGCGGGGTGATTTTGTGTGTGTGTTCTTGTAGGCATGGCTATCATTACATTATTCATCTACATTGAGAGTCTCAGTGTTTTTGATCTGCTGTGTTGGTGGATTTCCAAGCCCTTGTACTCATGGCAAGGAGTGTTCTCGCCATTCCAGATGCAGTGCAGTGAGAGAAAGAGATTTTTCTGCCGACAGGGTTTGTAATTCAGGAACGGAAATCACAGCTGAAGTAAGAGACGGTGAATGAGATTTGGTTTATGCACAGCAATCTCCAAATTAAATAACTCTCCTCCCATTGACAAAATAAAAGACTGGGTGTGGTTCAGTCTCCACTCTGAGAATAGGTCGGTCAGTGTAGTATTAAGCATTAATATTATTTAAAAGAATGCTGAACTGGCTCCTTCTTAAATTACATCTTCGTGTACTTTTCTGTTTGCTGTCATTTTTGTAAATTAAAACTATGACAAAACAACATTAATATAACGAATAAAGAAAAAGAAGATCCCACGAAGGGAGTGATGGTGAGGTAGGCAACCCAACCCATTAACACATCTGGCTGCACCCCATCCCATGCTTCGTGAAATAGATATTCTATTTAAAAAATTTTTTTTAAATAAAAATACGAGAAGGACTCAAACACATTCATTCATTTTCCGAACCGCTTAAAGGATCACAGGAAGGCTGGAGATTTTTTTTAAATCTAAATATTTTTGTTGCAAGCAGAATTTAATTGTCTCTGCAGTCATTTAAATCAATGCAATACATTGTTTTTATATTAACATGAAGGGAAAAGGGTGAAAACATATGCAGTGTTATTTGATTTTGAATGACATAAAAGGATTAGCGGCTTCTAGTGGTTTTTTTTGTTTTTTTTTACTGTGGAAAATGGGTCCAAATGGCTCTTTGAAAGACAAAGGTTGCTGACCCCTGTCATAGACCAAGAAAGACAATCAGACCATCAGAAAATGGACCCAACAATGAAAATTGTCTAAGGGGGAGCATTTTGAAGATTTTCTAATGTATAAGCACATGTAAGATGTTTTGGAGACAAGGTCAGAGAGGCTAGATTGAGATGGTTTGGACATGTACAGAGGAGGGATAGTGAATATATTGGTAGTAGAATGCTGAGGTTGGAAGTACCAGGTAGAAGGCCTAGCAGAAGACCAAAGAGGAGATTTATGCATGTGGTGAAGGAGGACATGAAGGCAGTTGGACTAAGAGAAGAAGATGCAGAGGATAGGGTGAGATGGAGGCAGATGATTTGCTTTGGCGACCCCTGAAGGAACCAGCCAAAAGGAAAAGTAGATGATGAAGAACAGTCACACCCGTGACTGTTTTTGACCACCAACAAATTGGTTGTTTCCCGATTATATATACCTGTTGATTGACATGTGACAGCTGCTTTATCGGAATGGTCTGCTTAACAACGAGAAACCGTTTAGCTTGCTTGCTATG
>CM045731.1:65468916-65496416 GCA_024760905.1 Plotosus lineatus | reverse complement strand
ACACACACACACACACACACACACACACACACACACACACACACACACACACACACACACACACGCACACACACACACACACACACACACACACACACACACACACACACACACACACACACACACACACACACACACACACACACACACACACACACACACACACACACACACACACACACACACACACATGTACACGCATACACACACATACACACACACACACACACACACACACACTCACACACACATGTACACGCACATACATATACGCACACACATACACACATACATACATGCACACACATACACACACATACACACACTCATACACATGGAGACACCTGGAGAGGGCTTTATTAAGTTGGATAACTTGTGCCCAATCCATTTCATGTTTGAATAAAATATGTTTTAATCATAAATCACACATACACAAACATAAACACACACACATACACATATACACACACTCATACACAAACATAAACACACACACACACACACACACACACACACACATGTACACGCACACACACATACACACATACATATATGCACACACATACACAAACATAAACACACACGCACGCACACACATACATATACGCACACACATACACGAACATAAACACACACACATACACCCATGCACGCACACACATACACACATACATATACGCACACACATACACACATACATATAAACACACACACACACACACACACACACACACACACACACACACACACACATACACACTGAATTTCATAATGCAGCAAAAAGAATGGTCTTATATGGCATATATAATGAAAAAGAGATTTGCGTGTAATTGAGGTCTCTAATACCACCCATGGTTTTGACCCCGATTACAGACCATGCGCCAGCGGGCTCTATTAAACCAAAGTCAAAAGCTAAAAATCACTACAACAATCTACACTGTCACAACCTAATTATAGAAAGAATAAGATAAGCTGTACATTTTTATAAAATAACTAACGATTAAGTGGCGTAATGGGACTCAAATCAAAGCAGTCACCGTTTGCAAACACAGAATTAATTATTTTCTAATAACAACATTCCCGAAATGGTGTGCCTTTTGTACTGCAACAATACACAAGTGATAATGAATAAAAACCATACATCATTTTGTAATCCATTTATAATTACAATTGTGAGTGCATCATGCAAAACTCTCGTGTAACAGAAAATACCACCATAGACTCTTACCATGGAGTTTTAAACAATGTTCACAATGCCATTATCCAGGTCTGTTGTCCGATGCTGTACGATGTCCTATGGCTGTATTATGACAGCTATACCAATTTCATATACTTTCTGGGCCATCTCAGTTTTTTACAATGGTTCCATGGTTGTTAATCCCACATTTTTATGACAGTTGTGTGGAGCGTACAGATTATGTAATGTACATAAAGCAATCGTATCACAGGAATATCATGAGGATTGACTACTGTATCATTTGGATGCTACTACCGTATGAACTTCATACAATTTAAATTGATCTATTTTCCCCACAACAGACATACAACATGTATTTTATCTGTGAACAAAACTAAGCAGCTTTTAAATCCACCTCACCAAATCTGAATCCATTCTGGTCTAACCCCACTTAATCTGTAAAAAAAAAAAAAAAAAAAAAAAAAAAAGAGGGGAAAAATGTGCAGGTTGCTTTTGAAAGGGGTTTACTGAATCTGTGAATCTGAAATTAATCTGGGATCTGTAAAGCCCTCTATCTTGAATCCTGAATGTTTTATTAACACACTGACACTTCAGAGAGAAAATAATCCAAAAAAAATGTTTTGAATTCAGAATTTCTTTGCCATTGTACAGGACACAATGAAATTAGGTGGAATTCCTCAAGGTGTTATATACAAAGTAGTAGGAGTTAGTAAGAAGCAATACATGTGTCCTATCATACATACATACACACACTCTCAAGTGTAAACACAAACAATTCATTATTACCTACCTTATTTTCCAGACTATAAGTCGCATTTTTTCCCTCATACTTTGTCTGAAGGTGTGACTAATACTCCGGAGTGACTTATATGTGAAATTATTAAATATAATTCTGTTCGTCATCATAACAAACATAATTTCACGTTTGTTATTTTTACACTTATAACCACAAAAGGGCACTCTAAACTTGTGTACCAGTACCTGCTCATCCACCATTGAAGAAATGTCCCCCAAAAGAAAAACCTATTCTGCGGATTACAAGCTGCAAGCAGTGAAATATGCAGCAGAAAATGGTAGTCGAGCAGCATAAAGTAAGTTTGGAGTGAACAAGAAACTTGTGAGGGACTGGAGAAAAGTGGAGATTATTATTACTGCAATGAAGAAAACAAAAAAAGCTAATCGCTAAAAAGCTAAAAGCTAATCGCGGACTAAAATCTAGATGGCCACAGCTAGAAGAACGAGTTTGCACGTAGGGGTTTGAGCAACATGCTGCAGGGAGAGGCTTGTCAACAGTGCAGTTGCATCTCCATGTCCAGGTAGTTGTCAAGGAGATGACTAGAAATGACTTTGTGTGAAAACTTGCCACACAACCGCTTCTCTATCAGAGTGAATACCATGTCACATAAACTGCCAGCAGATTTCCAAGCCAAGGTAAACAGTTCCCATGAGTTTGCGACTAGTCCAGTGCGACTTATATATGGTTTTTTTCTTCTTTATTGTGCATTTTTGGTCACTGCGACTTGTACTCCGGAGCGACGTATAGTCCAGAAAATATGTCCAACATGTAAGTCCCAGTGAATAAGTTGTTAGAATAAAATGAGTTAAAGAAGTACCTACACTTTTCTTTATCTTTTGTTGCTGTTAGAGAAATTTAACACCTCCTGACCAATCAGATTTGAGAATACATAACCTTGACCTATAATATATAATATAAATGAATTGGATGATTCCACTGAAGAACTCTGATTTTATGTGTGCTGAAGTCCAATAGGAAAGACTGTGTGTGTGTGTGTGTGTGTGTGTGTATGTGTGTGGGTGTGTGTGTGTGTGTGTGTGTGTGTGTGTAAAATCAAATGTCTGTAGGTTCACCAGACTCTTAGTCTCCTGTTGTGGTCAGGGTGCAGGATTTCTCTTTTTTAGCAGTAATAGGAAACGAAATGTAATTCTCCATCTCCATCTGTCTCTGTTCAGAAGTGGGAGGGTGAGATTGCAATTCTGGATTTCTTTCCCTGCATATAGAGGTGAGTGGCATCCTTCTACTTCAATTTGTCATTCTATCCTTCTCTCGTCTTCAGTGCCTTTTGCTCACTTCTTAACTGTCTCTCCTTAAGTCTACGCTAACACTTCCTATTCCCTTGCATGTGAGTAAATATATATATATTTTTTTCCTAAGTAAATCTTTGGCTAATTGGATGATAATGAAAAATTATTATTCCTCCACACTGAACAGCTACTTAAGAACATTCAGCTTGTATACGGTGAGGTTTCGTATATACACTGTTAAGCCTGAGGTGTATGCGTTGGACCCAGAGATGCAGGAGACCAAAAGAAGGTTCAAATGATTTATTAAGCACTAGGAACTGTAAATCTCGGGAATACTAAGTTAACTGAACTGGTCGAGCACGAAGTAAGAACCAGGGGTCAAAGAGAAAGCCGAGGAGCAGAATCACAGGGAAAACAATCTTCTGACAGTGGAGGGAAGCGCGCCGCTCTCATTTATAACTGGCTGCTTGCTGGTTGCAGATTGGAATCAGGTGCGCTCTGCTGGAACTCGCCTGCCGGCAACCGCCACGCCCCTCGCCAGCGCCTGCAATGACTAGAGCAGATAATTAATGCCGTCAGCCGGCACAGACCATAACATACACGGATCCCTCACTATTTCGTGCTTCAATTCATGCGGTTTCAGTTGGGTTTTTTTTTTTTTTTTTTTTTTTAATATACCCCAAGAAAAACCGCAAAGTAGGACCACCCCCCCCATTTCTACCATGTTGTCTCATTTCTATATGTTTTCGCGTCTATACAATATCAAGAAGTGGATATTAAATGTTACATAGTTATATGCATATCTAAATACTGTAATGTATTAATATTTAAATAGAATTTCTATATAAATACTTTAAGTACTGTAGCTTTTCTCCACGGTGCAGGACGTTCACAAACACTATACAGTAAGATCACAAAATCACAAAAAATCCCGTGGGAATGTGCGAGGCAACAGCGTCACGCGTCTAAGCCAATCAGCTTGCAAGATTGAGTTGAGTGGGTGGGAGGCAACAGCAATACATGTCTAAGCCAATCAGCTTGCGAGATTGAGTTGAGTGGGCGGTCCCTGAATGAACTGGGGAGGAGGGGCACTTTGTTTGGAAACAATAGATGCAGCCTGCCTTGGGTCCCTGCCTCCCGCTTGCTTACATGTGAGTTTCAGCACGAATTTTGAATTTTTTATGAATTTTTTTTTTAATACCGCGATGTACCAAGGCCGCGATGCTCAAATTACAAAGTGGCAAGGGATGACTGTACAATACAATATTATATATTTGAAGAATTCAGATGGAAAAGCCCCTCAACTAAATCTTATCAATAGTTTATAACTGCTTATATATCACATTCATTTTCTTCCCCAGCCCATTAAGTCCTATAAAATAAGCATCAGAAATGTTATGCACGCCTCACCTCTTACAGCGCAAAACCCGCTGTCTCCAATTGAGCCAATCAGAGCGTCCCATTCAGCATTGCATCATTATTTCAATGAAGTAGTGAAGGAAGAAACATTTCCAAATTTGATAATTGATTATCATGTTCCAGTTCATCGACACAGTTTCCTTCCCACTGACCGAGCTTTTGGGCGGATTCAGCAAGATATACGCAAAAAGGAGACAATATTGCTGCTGTCAGAATATGTAGATATTTTTCAAAAAAATGGAAAAGTGCATGGATATAGTAAAGACTGGGGGTGTTATGACTACAAGAAAGAGGCTGTTCGATTCACTACGGCCAAAAGTTCATTCAAAATAAGTGAGGCTAGAGTACTACAAATTTGTGGAGCCGGTGGTGTAGTGGTTAGGGTGCTGCGCTCATGATCAGGAGGTTGTGTGTTCGAATCCCAGTGAGACCCCGACTGTGCTAAGACCCCTGGGCAAGGTCTTAACCACAAGTGTGGTTGTGCCTCTGTTCACCCAGCAGTATAAATGGGTACCAGTAAAAATATACTGGGAGGGTAAACTGCGATGGATTAGCATTCCATCCAGGAGGAGTTGAACTCCTGGTTGCTACACGCTACGGAAACCGGGGATAAGCCTGATGAGCCTTTAGGCTCAGGTGTAAAAAGTCAAAGAGTACTACAAATAGCAGATGAGAAATTCTGCTTTAAAACCTCATTCAATGGAGAATTCTGCAAATATGTGGTTTTGAAACATGGAAGAAAGTGGATAAATTTTAAAGCAGCCGAATCAGGGGATGTAAACGGTGTGAAACTTGCAAAACAGCGAGACGTTCTGAAACTCATGGATGAGTTGGGGGTAAATGAAACTGTGAGACAGCACTATGAGAATGCACTGTCCGGCACTGAAGAAGAAAATGCCGGTGTAGAGGATTTGGAAAACATTGATAATGAATAAGTGTGTTCAAATATTATTTTTTGAACAAACTTAACTTTTTGAAAGAATACGATACTGATGTGATTACCCAAGTTGATGGCCTGTACCCCATTTTGATTTTGATGTATTTTTTTCGTTACAAAAGTTGGGACTTGTCAGGTTTTGCAAAAAAAATGGACTCCGAGGTTTTTGTTGAAAAAACAAATTTTGAAAAAAGTTAAGAATTAACCACTGAAAAAGGTTAGAATTTTAAAAGATATGGTAGAATGTTTATTTTTAAGTATTCTTTTGATAAATAACAAAAGATTGTTAATCTGACTGTTAAATCAAAACAAATAAAACTCGATTTAAAACAAAAGTGTTTTTTTTGGACTTGGAGGTTTTACATCTGAACTCTTCATTTTTAGATAAGAAAGGGCAAGTAGCCCACCGTCTCTAAAAACTTTGGATAATATAGGCTGGCAACCTTTCATGATGATAGGGGCAGTGATGGCCTGGTGGTAAAAGGTACTGGATCACTGATCTTAAGGTTGGGGGTTCGAGTTCCACTCTCCACAAGGTTGTCACTGTCCACCCAGTGCAGCTAACTAAGAGTAAATGCATAACGGTCAGCGTGTTTCCGCCCCTTGCTAGAGGGTTGTGTCAGGAAGGGCATCCGATGTAACAATGCCAAATCAAACATGCAAATCATTAATATGACTTCCATGAAGATGGAGGCAGATTATTCACTGTAGCGACCCCTGAAGGGAACAGCCGAAAGGAAAAGAAGAAAAAACTTTCATGGTGATACTGATTCATGAATCTGACTTAAATGTAAAGTTGTAATTTATATGGGTTCACATTTACTGTGGCGCCCCCTCTAGGAAGGAAAAAACACCCCCCCACCGCCCCGCGAGCGACTATTATTTGTCTATTTATAGACATTATTTGTCTATAAAATTGTTCTTAGTACACCTCTGCATAACATTGTATCTTTATTAACATTGAAAACAAAAATGAAAGAAATATAGTTCAACTTACAATAAAGAAAAACTTCATTAACATTGTTTTTTAATCTGTAATAGAAAAGATTTAAAGTGCACCAATGTGCCTGAAATAAAACAAAATACATCCTTATTTAAACTCATTCAACTTATTATGTCTTAATATCTCCGTCTCTCTCTCCACCTTTCTCTTCGTTCCTGTTAGAAATTTTTCCTTGTTATTTATTGAGGTTCTTGGTTGTTTACTGCACTTCATATTGTTTGCTCGTGCGAAAAACTGCTATACCATAGCATGACCATGAGAGCACGACTGCCAACTGCTGGAGTGGAGGTGCAATTACACTTAATTCTCGTGCACTATTCCAGAAAAGCATGTTCCCCAGGGTCATACCCGCTCCCCCCGGCATCATCACCCCGGCATCATACTGCAAGGGGGGGTGCGCTACTATTTGAGAAGCACTGCATTAAACACATCTCAAATAACGGGATCCAATTATTATTTATTAATGTTATTAAAGTTTGTAAATAAAACTATTGCAGCAAATCTTCCAGTATGCTTATTGTTCACACTGATCATGGACACTTTTGCCTGATTACCAGATTAAGTGTAGTTTTATCCAACCCAATTTTTAACATCCTCCAAGTTATGCTTTTAAAAGTAAACCAACTTATTACAGTCGTGTTGAAAATTGAAAAGAATTCTTGGAGCAAGCTAACTAAATCTCTCTTTTATTTTAGTTTTGTAACTTCATCAAGAACATGTCAGTGCAAAAAAAAAAAAAAAATGTTTTCAGCTGTGAATAATTTGGCTCAAGGGACTTTTGCCGAAGCATGAATTGGTGTGACTTATTTAAACGGAGAGGTTTTGGCTCAGCGGAACACATCAGCAAGGCGGAGAGACACGTTTAATTTGGGTTGTTGTGCCAATAAATAGATCAACGTGTTGGCTGCAGCGTGATCTGAGTAATCTGACTTCTGCTCTCAATGCCTCCCTCACACTCTGCTACAGAGACTCAGGGATGAGCCAAGTTCATTCTTTACACTCTGAACGATGAATGCTGTGCTGGTAATTGAGAGGGCTGGATGAATAACCTGAGTGCTGATTGCTGTGGGCTTACAACATTGAAAATATACATCGCTACGTCCAAAGTTGTCTGTTCTCCTGCATTAAACATGCAAATGCTCTCAACAGCCCAAAATTGAAATGTCACAGCCATACCTAAATGTTTAGTAATTCATGGATTTAGCAGCCCATGAATAAACTGTAAAACTGCAGTTACTTAACTTGGAAGACAGATAGCGTATTTTGTTTCAGCTGGGTGGAGTCCTCTCGTAATGTATAGTTGAAGATTAACTTTACATTCTGACTTGAAAGTTGTATTTAACTGGTGCAGACATGAAAATCGTATTTATTATTATACATTTTTAAACATGCTGCCTAGCTAGCTATCTTTCTGCATAGCATCTTCAGGGCTCATGGAGCAATTTGAAAAGCGTGTGGGCTAACTGAAATTTTTGATATTTTAGATTATTTGAAACACTAATCCCATTACTTGGGTTTGGAATACGAGGTGTGTGCGATGTTCTGATCGTAGCCTTTCATACTTGCATACGCACCCAAGGACCGAGGGCCTGACATGGGTGGCGCTTATATTCTTGTGTCGATGTTTTGAAGCCATGTTTCGGTACATTCCCCTGAAGGCAGCCACTATATATGTTTGGTGCACAAGTGTTTACGGAACACGATGTACATATAGGTTATACTATACTTGTACAAACTACGCATTTTAAACAGTTTTGAGTTGACAGTAGACATACTTAAAAAATTTTGTTGGGTTTGAAAAACTAGCCGCCCCAATCCCGGTTCCGTAGCCCCTGACCTTACTACATCTCAGTGCTGCGATGGCCTGGTGAACTGTCCAGAGTGTAATCTGCCCTCATCCAGAGTCAGCTGATATGAGCGCCAGCCTCCCTCTTCGTTTCCTTTGAGCTTTTACCTCCAGGGGTCGCCACAGCGAATCATCTGCCTCCATCTCGGCTTATCCTCTGCATCTTCTTCTCTTACACCAACTACCTTCATGTCATCTGTCACCACATCCATAAATCTCCTCTTTGTTATTCCTCTCGGCCTTCTGCCAGGTAGTTCCAACTTCAGCATCCTACTACCAATATATTCAATAGCGCCAGCCTCCCTGCAACATTAAATTAGGATTAAGAAGTTCAGAAAATGAATGAAAGCATACACGCCGGTGGTGGGCAAAGAGACATTATTCTGCCCGAGACATCATGTTCCTCTGCCAATCATAACTTCTTTGAAGGCACTCTTCTATCTTCTCAATCCCTCAATAGATTTTAAACATTCATTCATGCATTTTCTGAACCACTTAATCCTAATTAGGGTCACAGGGAGGCTAGCACCTATCTCAGCCGACAAGGCAAGGGCAGAGTACACCCTGGACAGCTCACCAGGCCGTCACAGGGCAGAAACACACTGATGCTATGCAGTTACTCTTGTTGAAAGTCGGCAATGGTTCTTTTACATGAACTTCCCACCATAACCCAGTTAGCTGCACTGGGGGGGGGGGGGGGGGGGCAGTGACAACTCATTGAGATTGGGGCTTGAACCCCCAACATTGGGAACAAGGATCCAGCACCTTTATCACCAGGCCACCCCTGCACACAGATTTTAAGCAGACATTCACCAATTACACACTACGAAGAGCACATTAACTGGTACAAGTTCCAAAATCACGCAAACATTCACCAGCCACTCATTGCTAGATGCCCACAAACTTGCACAGGTTTTATGGACAAAGGTCAAAGATCACAGTCACATTTCAATCACACACTGAAGAGGTTTACTGCCAAGGTATACCAAGCGCCATACTGCAGCAAGTACTGTGGTTTTCATTAGTGTGTTTTGAAGGCCACTATTACTAAGATTCTTGTCTTTGTTCCAGTCTGGAATCAGCATCCTTCTTGTAGATGCAGGAGACACCGAAAAGAAAAAAAAAAAAAAAGAAAAAAAGAAAAAAAAAACCCGACACTGAAATTTTGCTGAGAAATCTCTTCTAACAGATGGTACATTCAACCACACTCACATTACCGCTAACCCACACTTCAGTATGTAAAAGTCAGTTATTTTTCCCCCCGAGACCTACACTTTGGTGTAGTTGAAACATCCCATATACTTGAGCCCTTTAGGTTTATTATTTGCAAGTGCTCCAGCCACCCCAAAAGATAGATAGCATTGCTTAGTGTACATTTGTTGACTGTTTGTCTTGGTTACGCACTCTCCTCAGTTAGCTTGCTGCTAATGACCTTGAGATGGGGTCTTGCACAGCAATGCATCAGTGTAATAGGGCCTCCCTCCGCCGGCGGCTAGCCAGCTAGCGCAGCAGGGATTTATTACACACAGCTAACTTGTATTAAGCCATGTGGCCATTATTCATTTACCTGCCAGACTGACCTTATCCTCAGGTAAGCCTCCTGCCTGTCTGCCCACCTGCCGCGATTTTAAAACAAACACCAATCATTTTACATATTTTTATCTCTACATATGGCCTGTTCTCTGTCATCTCGTTCTTGTGTAAGCATTACTTGTGAGAAACACCTATTTGCTATTTGCTGTGATGTGACCGAGAAAATTGGACTTTGTAATAGGTTTGGTGGATAATATGAGGAGCTGTTGGTCATATAGTAATGTATCAGGGATGATTGCAATCATTAATCATACTTATATATGAAGTTTAAAAAAAAATGTTAGAAGTGCTTCAACAAGAGTTCAACAACTAGCAAGGGAATTATAGTTGTTTTTATTTTTTAATTTTTTTTCTTGACCTTCTCACCAACCTCTACCGCCAGTCACCATCCATTCTTGTCGTTTAGATTTTATCTAGTACTGACGCCACACACACGTGTAGTTCACTTGGCAGGTCGGTAAGTGAATAAAGTAATGGCAGCTGCATGCCTCACAGGACAGAAAACCTATCAAGCGCCTTCATTGATTACCAGCAAGCAGGAGCGCAAGGGAAAGAGGAGGGAGATGGGAAGAAAGAAGAATGAAAGAGTAAGATGTTAGATGAGAGCAAGAGTGCAAGAAAAAGTGGTGTGTATGAGAGATCGAGAGAGAGAGAGAGAGAGAGAGAGAGAGAGAGAGAGAAAGAGAGAGAGAGAGAGAGAGAGAGATGCAACAAAACTGACCTTAGAGATTCTCTCCAACTTGTTATATTTTATTGAAATTAAATGAAGTCTACTGAAAGAAGCAGCGCTCCATAACTCACCTACTTACCCATTCGGGAGTTCATCTGTTATTTTCGGCAGTTTCTGCTATTTGATGAATGCCTTGGCTGCACCAAACATACATTTTGGTCAAGAAATATCTTGAGTTTTTGTAGAACTGTGGTGGAATAAACCAATTTTTGTCTACATCAAGATTACAGTGCACATTTTTTTGATTTCCTGTGTACAAACCTCCACATTTTGTATCAATGAATACATTTTTAGGTATAAAAAAAAAAAAAAAAAAAAAAAAAAAAAAGGGATAACGGCGGCATGGAGGCGTAGTGGTTAGCACGTCCGCCTCGCAGCGAGTAGGCCTGGGTTCGATTCCCAGCCTGTGCGTTTCTGTGTGGAGTTGCATGTTCTCTCCATGCTTGCGTGGGAAGGGTTATCACTAAAGGAGAGCCCTGCTACCCCGCGAAGGAGGCGTATTTCTGCTGCCTGTATCCGAGATCTTGTTCTTTCACTCTGCTTTACAGCAGAGGCTGCATCGATCAACCTGCTGATCTCCCGTTCCTTTCTTCCCTCAGTCATGAACAAGACCCGAGATACTTGAGCTCCTCAACTCGGGGCAGGACCTCATTCCAGACCCGGAGGGTGGACAATACTTAATATTAAGCAAACTTATAAACAGTGCTGATCCCAAGAAGCAATATGGGAAACCCTTCAAGAAAATCTTCAACAATAATTCCCAAAAATAGCCAAAGAGACCCAGATATTAAAGTAGCGCCGTTCCAACATGCCAGTGCTACCACCACCCAAGGCATTATTTAGATAAAAATTGCCAGAGTTACAGAGTGCCGCTCTCCTACTACAACGAATAATGCATGTAATTCGAGGAATAATTGTTGAAGACCTGGGATATAAATAGAGTATTTGGAAAAAAAAGATGTTCTAATGTTCTGTATGGATCTAAAGGTGTGCAGTAGAACTTGCTTGGTATGAAAGTTCAAAGCAATTTATGAAATTTTGCTGCTCTGTTTCTATTTCAAGTGCATAAGCCTTGGTACCAGTGTTTTGAATTTATGTGTATGACCTGTTTTGCTGCTTCATCTTAGATTGCCTAATGACTTCGGGTTTGGGACTAAAATGGTCCAAAATGAACCAGCAGAGAAAATGTGTGATGGCACGGGGTGCGAGCAGCATTTTTCTGACTGAAGTGCCCTTGCACCTACATCTCAAATCTGGATGGTGCAATGTGGCAACCCACTGCTTCGAGTTTAGAGTGTGTGTGTGTGCTCACTTTGGATGGGTTAAATGCACTCTTTTGTGAACGTCCCTCTGGAATTAATAAAGTGAAGCATAATGACACAGGGAACCTGGTGCAACAAAGAAAGACCATAAAAGTATCATGCATGAGATGATAACTTTCATTCATTAATTATCCAAATAGTTTGCAGGATTAAATTAAGTACCATTTATATACAGTGGTGCATTGACTTACGAAATTAATCCATTCCCATAGCGAGCTCGTAAGTCAAAATGTTTGTTAGAGAAAACAAAAATTCCCATAGGAAATAATAAAAAACAATTAATCCATTCCAGCCCCCTCCCAAGCTCATATAAGCTGCCACAGACACATATATTTAACCTAATATATTCAAGATAACCATGTAAAAACAATAAATATTTAATAATAATAATAATAATAATAATAATAATAATAATAATAATAATATATGTACATTAATATTAATAATAATCAATAATAAATAATAATAAAACAAGAATAAACAATAAGTCAACTAACCCTTCCGATCATCTACTGTGGCAATGATGTCATGTAGGTGAGAAGATAATACTTGGGCAGACATGAACTGGTGCGTAACAGGGAAGGGAGGAGGAGGAGGAGGATTTTGTGCATGTGCACGCTAAGAATGTCAGCAAGGAAAAGCTCGTGATAAGTCTCACAAGACCAGTGCTTCTCAAAAAGTGGGATGCGCCCCCTTTGGTTGGTGCAGTGTGATGCCGGGGGGGAAAGGGGGGGGGGGGTGTGACGGGACGTATGCCCCAGGGGAACATGCTTTTTTGACATACTGTACTAGAATTAAGTGTAATTTCACATCCTCTACAGTAGGTGGCAGTGGCACTCTCACTGTGTTCACTACACCAGAGAGAACATCGTGAAAGTGCCACTGCCACTTACTGGAGAGGATGCGCAATTACACTAGGTGTTTTCTGTGTTGTAGGGAAAAAGCACCCAGCAAAGGATATGAAGTGCAGTAAACTCTATTTATAGGCGCGCTGCTTGGGGGGGGTGTTGAAATGTTTTTTTTTTTTTTCCTATAGGGAGCATCACATAAAATAATTGAGAAACAGTGTTCTTGGAGTGTGGAGGAATAAGTGTGGAAAAATGCAAGGCTAATCGGCCCAGAAAAGCCATTTCCCAGCAGAGCTCATAAATCAAAATTTTGCTCATTGGATGGAGCAGATTTTTGATCAGATTGAAGCTCGTATGATACATGGAAAAGTCATTATAAAAGACACTAGTAAGTCAAGGTACCACTATATATATATATATATATATATATATATATATATATATATATATATATATATATATATATTTATATATTTATATACATTTAAATACATCTACAGATTAGATTAAAATCATCTCTAGATACCATATATTAATAATTATATATTAATAATTAATTAAAGAAATTATATATTAATAATTAATCTGAGGCTGATATTTTGACAGTGCTAGTATTTGTTTCAGGTATTTTGCCTCTGGCAAAGACCATGTCCTTTTCAAGGTTAAATCCAAATACAGATCCAGCTAATTGAAGTGCTAAACAGATAAAAATAGTGCCATGCTACTCCGCTAATGAACCTGTTTATAATGCAAAGGGAATCTACAGGAATATATTGTCACACACAAGCTGGAGGAAAGGTTTCCTGCTGTCTTGAATCAGTACTCTAGCGTTGGGTCTAAAAACAGTCTCTGTCTGTCAGTCTCAAAACACGACAGTGAGACAAACAGCTTGGCTTCTTTCTGAGACACAAGGTTCCACAAAGAAAACTTACATGCTGTGCCATGTCACATTCAACTCATGACACAATCTTCATACACATAGCTTTTTTTCTATAGAAAGCTGTCAGAATTCCAGCAGAAAGCTTTCACTTCTAAACAAGCCCTGCTGAGCACCTGCTAGTAAAATCCTTCAACGATGTCTTCGATCAGAGTACAGAACTTCATACATAGATGAGACAGAACTGTCTCGAACTTTTAACCCTGCATTCTTCCTGTTTCAAAACACCTGACAATGCCTTCACACTCTGGATGCTTTTCAACCAGGTGTGAAAGTATAAAATAAAAAGTGTGTGTGTGTGTGTGTGTGTGTGTGTGTGTGTGTGTGTGTGTGTGTGTGTGTGTGTGTGTGTGTGTGTTGGGGTGGGGTGCGTTGGGGGGGCGGACTTTGATGTGTTCCACACTGCCAGCTTTTCACTTAGAGAGCAGTCATTCTGTTTTTGTCTCAATGCAAAAATAACCTCGACATCATTGTGCTGAAAGCTGCCTGGCATTTACTAAAATGGGCTTCGTTCTTTATAAATTGCAGATCGATATTAATGATTGTACCCCCTCCTCTGTTTTTCTTTAAGATAAAGATGTCACACAGCAACACAATATTGGCAAAAGTGTACACATAAACGTGAGCATATACCATCAAATTTTATCATTAATTAGGTCTTAGGAAAATATGCACAGAAATAACACAACTAAATATTATATAATCACTTACGCACTGCGATGGCCTGGCCGGCTTTCAAGCATGTAGTCCACCTTCGCCCAGAGTCGGTTGAGATGGGTGCCAGCCTCCCTGCGAATCACAGGGAACACACCCCACAGAAATGCCTGAGCTCGGGACTTGAACCCAGGACCTAACCACTATACCACCATGGCACCCAATATTACATTATATCATATTATATTATATTATAATAAATTATATTACATCACATGTTAAAATATTAAGGCTAGATTACAATCCGGATTCCAAAAAAGTTGGCACACTATACAAATTGTGAATGAAAAACTGAATGCAGTGATGTGTTAGTATCAAATTTCAATATTTTATTCTGAATAGAACATTGATGACAAGGGCAAAGGTTTAAACTGAGAAAATGTATAATTTTAAGGGAAAAATATGTTGATTTAAATAGTTATTTCATGGTGTCAACAAATCTCAAAAAAGTTGGGACAGGTAGCAATAAGAGGCTGTAAAAGTAAATTGTTCTTATAACGAACAGCTGGAAGACCGATTACCACTAATGAGGTCCATTGGCAACATGGCTGAGTATAAAAAGAGCTTCTCAGAGTGGCAGTGTCTCTCAGAAGCAAAGATGGGTAGAGGATCACCAAGTCCCCCAAATGTTGCACAGAAAGATAGTGAAGCAAAATCAGGAAGGAGTTTCTCAGTGAAAGATTTCAAATAGTTTGAAGTTATCATCATCTACAGTGCATAACATCATCCAAAGATTGAGAGAATCTGGAACAATCTCTGTGCGTAAGGGTCAAGGCTAAAAACACATACTGGATGCCCGTGATCTTCGGGTCCTGAAATGGGACTGCACCACAGACAGGAATGGGACTGTAAAGGAAATCACAGAATGGGCTCAGCAATACTTCCAGAAATCATTGTCGGTGAACACAATGCACCGCGCCATCCGCCGTCGCCAGCTGAAACGCTACAGTACAAAGAAGAAGCCATTTCTTAACAGAACCCAGAGGCACAGATGTTTTCTCTGGGCCAGGAGTCATTTAAAATGGAATGTGACAAAGTGGAAAACTGTTCTGTGGTCAGATGAATCATGATTTGAAGTTCTTTATGGAAAACTGGGACACCATGTCAGCCGTACTAAAGAGAACAAGGACAACCCAAGTTATCAGTGCTCATTTCAGAAGCCTGTATCTGTGATGGTATGGGGTTGCATGAGTGCGTGTGGCATGGGCAGCTCGCACATCTGGAAGGGCACCGTCAATGCAGAAAGGTATATTCAGGTTCTAGAACAACATATGCTCCCATCCAGACGTCGTCTCTTTCAGAGAAGACCTTGCATTTTTCAACATGATAATGCCAGACCACACACAGCATTAATTACAACATCATGGCTGCGTAGGAAAAGGATCCGGGGATTGAAATGACCAGCCTGCATTCCAGATCTTTCACCTATAGAGAACATTTGGCGCATCATAAAGAAGAAGGTGCAACAAAGAAGGTCGAGGACAGTTGAACAGTTTGAGGCCTGTATTAGACAAGAATGGGACAGCATGCCAATTTCTAAACTTGAGAAACTTTTTCTTCGGTCCCCAGACATTCACAGACTGTTGTAAGAAGAAGAGGGGATGCCTCATAGCGGTGAAAATGGCTTTGTCCCAATTTTTTTGAGATTTGTTGACATTATGAAATTCAAAATCAACATATTTTTCCCTTTAAATGATGTATTTTTTTCAGTTTAAACTTTTGACCCTGTCATTGATGATCCATTCAAAATAAAATACTGAAATTTGGCACTTTCACATCACTGCATTCAGGTTTTTATTCACAATTTGTATCATGTCCCAAATTTTTTGGAATCCGGTTTGTAGATTAGCTGTATAATACTATATAATTACTAAAATATATAAAAAATATATAATTACTATATTAATCAATTCATTTTCTAAGCCGCTTAATCCTAATTAAGGTTGGTGCCCATCTCAGCCACTCTGTGGAGGGCAGTGTATACCCTGGACAAATTCTGAACAATTTTTACTTTTTAATAACAAATTTTAAATTTTACAAAACAACCCATAGTTTTACAAATGCAATGACTCAGAAAAGTACAATGAAAACAAGCCTTGACTTGGAGAGAGAGTCCCAGGGAAATAAAGTCAAACAGATACCAAGATTGTATGTTACATGTAGGATGAGATGCATGTAGGCATACAGATAGATATGTTACTTTGATCATTGTATGTGAGTTCGATGGAGGTCCATCTGGACGAGTCCTGCCAAAGATCAACACTTTCCCTGATGAGTGGGTTCCACACTCATATGCGCCCAGGTAACAGGGTTCTGATTTTTATCCCCCCTAGAAGTTAAGGACAAAGTATTTGATATCTGTTTTTTCCCAATGCAATTTAACATCTACATACCTTATCCACTCGGTCAGTGATGGTCTAGTGATATAGCAGGAGCAGGATCGCTGATCCTAAGGTTGGGGGTTCGAGTCCCACTCTCCACAAGGTTGCCACTGTCCCCCCCCCCAGTGCAGCTAACTGGGTTATCAAAGGCCAGCCATGTCTCTCACTGTCTATGGTGTGAGGCATATAAAAGAACCATTTGACAAAAGTAGTTGCAAAGCCATCAGCGTGTTTCTAATCGGAAGTCAGAGTCCCCTGAGGCAGTTCGTTCACAGTAATGTTCTGGTAACTCCTGCAGCGGCATCGGACCCCAGTCGTATTGGCACTGACCCTTCCATTGGATCCTTCTGGTGGTGCCGAGAGGGGGGACTTGCTGCTTGGGTAACAGCCTGTCCTCCATTACTCCCTACCCCGGCTCTGCACACTGCACAGCCATAGTCCTTTGGGACTGATGGAGGCCTACGACTACCATATCCACTATGAACGGGATTAAAATGATGCAAAAGATAACTATCAAAGTTATCAAATCACAAAACGTCAAAATTGCCTTCTAGTCACTTTGATATAACTTTCTTTAGATTTAATATTTAATCCCCAGTGCTATTTGATAGTTAATTTCAGAACCTCAAAAATACATTGAAAAAGGCAGCACTGTAGCATAGTGGTTAGCACGTCCGCCTCACAGAAAGGAGAAACATTTATGTGTGCAGTTGGAATGTTCTTCCTGTGTTTGCGTGGGTTTCCTTGGGGTTACTTTGGTTTTCTCCTACAATTCAAAGACATACACATGTGGCTAACCATTTGTTCATTCAGGGTCACAGGGAGACTCCAGGCGAGGGCAGATTACACCCTGGATAGCTCGCCAGGCCATCGCAGGACGGAAACACGACAACTGTACAACTACTCTTGTCGAAATTCAGCAATGGTTCCTTTACAGCCTCACACCAGAGACAGTGAGAGATATGGCCGGCCTTTGATAACCCAGTTAGTTGCACTGGGGGGACAGTGACAACCTGTGGAGAGTGGGGCTTGAACCACCAACCTTAGGATCAGTGATCCAGCACCTTTCCACCAGGCCACCACTGCAACATAAGGCTAACCAGCTATTCCAAATT
Source organism: Plotosus lineatus (assembly GCA_024760905.1). Taxonomy (NCBI): domain Eukaryota; kingdom Metazoa; phylum Chordata; class Actinopteri; order Siluriformes; family Plotosidae; genus Plotosus; species Plotosus lineatus. Next base: position 65,478,330 of record CM045731.1, on the reverse strand, counting down.
GTAGGAGTGTGAATGCAAATGGTTATGGGTGTTGACCCTGCAATGGTCTGACCAGCTGTTTAGAGTGTACGTCATCTTTGCCCCATGTTGGCTGACACCCAGCGACCCTAATAGGATTAAGCACTTTGGTGAGTGAGTGAGTGTGTCAGAGAGGAGACCATGGCCATCCAGTAAAAAATTAATTTATTCAAGTTAGTGTAAGTATAAGTAACGCGTATGATGGTCAGAACTTTCATTTTTGGGAAGAAAGGAGGGACTGACAATGATTCAGTTAACTGTTTATAAGGTGAATCTGTCAAAATAATAATAATAATAAAAAGTCCAAAGGGGTTTCTACACATGCTACAGGAAGCAGACAGGATGAATCTTGGAAGGATTGGCGAGGTTCATTACCCGGGAATTTCCACATGTCATCTCTGGCTAGTTCTCCGCAAAATTTGACCACCGAGCGAACAGGAAAAAAGTGAATAATTCTTTCACTCGTGTCACGATACTGTTAAATTCCTTGTCGGAGGGGATTTATTTTGCTTCGTATTTATATTTTTAAATAATGCACTCATTCTATGATGCAACTAATACAGAGACTTGTATACCAGACACTCCTTATAAAAGTGAAAGTGTTCATGTCATGTTTATATAGTATTTTTATGATAGCGGCATCCAGTGTGAGCGGAAACAGTTTCAAGTCTTTTAATTTCATGAATTTTCACAATGGAGGACTTTTCCCTCTTTTTTCCTTTTATATAATATGACAAGAATTTTATCTTATTAGCGTTAAGACAAAGAAAAATAAGAAGCTGGTGAGGGAGCAGCTCATTATACACTGCCCTGCCGAAGAAAAAAGTCATGCACTCTAATATATAGTTGGACTGCCTTTATCTTTGATTACACCATGCCTTCGCCTTGGAATTGTTTCAGTACAATTATAAATCTCACAACTTTTATACCAGTCCAGATTATTATTAACCTTTCACAGAGATCCAATATTGATGATGGTGGATGAACCACTATGCAATTCTTCTTTGACTCATCCCAAACACTTTCTTTAGGGTTAATGTCCGGGCTCTGTAGTGCCACTTCATGTGTGAATATGATTCTTCATACCCATGCATTTGATTTCGGATTTTATATCCGTCCTATCAGTAAAGAAAAAAATTGATAATATTGATTTGATAATATGGTCATTCAGTACATTCAGGTCATCGCCAGGTTTCATTTTACAGTGGTACCTCACCTTACAATAGTTCCAGCAAATGAAAAATCCAGGTTACGAAAAACATTTTCCAATTTTTTTTTGTCTCTGTATATGAAACAAGTTCTCCCTACGAAATGTGCCAAACGCACCATTCAAACATTCAAATGTGCCACTCAAACATTAAAACGCACCATTCAAACATTCAAACAATGCACGAGCTGCCCTCCCATTGACTATATTCCAACATCCCGCTCTGCTGGCCTCCCATTGGCTAGGAGGGATGACGCAGCTCCTTCCCATTGGCTATTATGGAGCACCCATAATGTTCTTCATGTAAAGGACAGAGTTACTGTTGTTTCATGAGTTTTTTGGGTGTGCTTATTGCAATTTATCTTTTGGCTCAGGCTTTTAACCTTGCATAAACATTTGGAATATTATAACTCTGCTAAGAAGACATGGTCAACACACACACGTACAGGGCTCCTTCCCATTGGCTATCTCCAAACATTCTGCCCTGCTGGCCTCCCATTGGCTAGGAGGGATGACGCAGCTCCCTCCCATTGGCTATTATGGAGCACCCATAATGTTCTTCATGTAAAGGACAGAGTTACTGTTGTTTCATGAGTTTTTTGAGTGTGCTTATTGCAATTTATCTTTTGGCTCAGGCTTTTAACCTTGCATAAACATTTGGAAGATTATAACTCTGCTAAGAAGACATGGTCAACACACACACGTACACACACGTGTGTGTGATTCCCAGTGCGAGTGAAAAGAAGATGCGGGCTCGTGGCATGCAGTTGAGTGATATAGCAAAGGAACATGGCCAAACCCGTCTACCATTGGTACGATATTGAAGCAAATGGAGGCCTTAAAAGGTATGCTTTTATAATTTTTAAAGGGTTTAGGGGTAGTTTTGGGGGCCTTGGAACGAATCACAGGTTTTACATGTAAAATGCGGTTCAACTTGTGAAAAATCCAGGTTAAGAAAAATGCTCAGGAACGGATTAATTTTGTAAGGTGAGGTACCACTGTATTTCCATAATGTTGCTGAGCCTCGGCTTGACCAACTCAATCAACTACAGTTAGCAACACTGTCTTCAGAGGCTTGTACAGCTGCCTCATGTCCATCACATGAACTTTTTTTACGCATGTTTCTATAGAAGTGGGTACTTAATTCGTATAGGATCCACCAGTGGAATTTCTATAGGATTTGTTCTTTAGAATTTCTATAGGACATTTTTTGCAGGGCGGATACGGTAATACTGTACGAGCCTCAAGACAGGGACACTGGTCTGACAAGCAGACACTGATCTGATCAGTATTATTCCTCTAATTCCCTTTAATAAATGCGGAATAAACACAGAGGAAGTAAATCTTTCAAGTTCTTTATATGTTTTGATATAGTAAGGAAACTTGTAGAAACTAATTAGAGTGATTATTACCTAGACTCAACATATTTGACATTATAAACCACAAATAAAGATAAAAAGTTACTATACCTTCTCATCTGCATCAACATCACAGCCAAAAACACTCTGCAACTGGGCGTGAGGACTGTGCCTGCCTGGTGATGCAAACCTTTGTGGGAGTGCTTGATGGTGGTGGGTGTAGGAACAGGCCTGAGGCCAATTGTATAACAAGCCACTGACACAGTACTTTTAAAAAGTCCATAAGTGATATTCCAAATCTAGTAAAACTTGGAACATGTTGGTCCAGGTAAACCTTAATGTTGGGATGGCAAATTAAAAATGTGTACTAATGTTCAATCCCGAAAAGTCTCAATGAAAAATGCTGTAGTACATGATAAAGGTTTTTCCAATGACACTTTGGCAACTAAGGGCGCTTATGGTTTGCTGGTGTTGTCAGTTTGTTTACCAATCAGTGCTCAGTGAGGATGCGCAGATCACCAGCATTGCCTGCAACACCGCCTAATAGCGCGCCAATTGTGTGTGTGTGTGTGTGTGTGTGTATATATATATATATATATATATATATATATATATATATATATATATATATATATATATATATATATATATATATATAACAAAAAAATATATATATACAGTGATACCTCTGCTCACGAGAATAATCCGTTCCCAGGTCCCCATAAAACACAATTTTCTACTAAATAAGCCTTAAAACTACACAAAAATATACCTTATTTTATGTATAATAAATGTGCTATTGTATTGTAATTAAAGAAATAAACTGTACTGTATAATAAAGTCGTTTTATTTACCTTTGTGATGGTAGTTGATGGCTTGATGGAATGGAGTGGGAGGAGGAGGGAGGGAGGGACTTACTGTTTGGAAGGAGAGTTTGGAAACGCCTACTGTTTGGAAACACCCTTCGCCACACACGCACCCTTAATAGCTTCCTTGTTCTTAAGGATGGGAGCAATGGTAGACTTAGCGTACTGGTACTGGGACACTGAGTCACACAAACGCACACCTCGTTCATGTTTTTCAATGATCTCCGCCTGTGGTGGGGTCTTTTTCGGTCCCATAATAGCAAAAGTACAATCAATATGGTCCAAAATGTCTAGCAAACACAGGACCGAGACCACCCCATGACTGCCAATTTCCGAGAAGTCGGATCGTCCCCTCGACTGAGGTATACATATATGTATATGATATCAATGAATACATATTTTTTTGCTTTCGCTTTCAGAATATCTTCCTTCCCCCCACGTAACTGGACTCATATCTTGCAAAGAAAAAGACAGCCACATTTCCACCCATAAATATTTCAGTGTTTAATTAGAAAGCAGCATCGTGCCCACAGGATCAAGGCAATTAAATCATACACACACTAAGTTGAATGTAAATTGGCTTTATCAGGAAAGAAAGACAGGCATGCCCTTTCCTTGCATTATTCTCTGTAAGCAACTGTAGGAGACAATAAAAAAATGTTATCATAATGTTCCTACAAATGGAAAAAAAAACATTGACAAGCACAGCTGTGTCACAGTCCCTTACAGATTTAAATAGGATTCAATTCATTGAGAACTTGGGTAGGTAGACAAACAAGAAGATCCTGGGAACAGTTCAAAGATGTGGGTGTTTCAGTGGGGAGTTTGCATGTTCTCCTTATGCTTGCGTGGGTTTCCTCCAGGTTCTTCATTTTTCTGCCACAGTACAAAGTCATGCACATCAGGTTAATTGGCTGTACCAAATTGCTCCTAGTTGTGAGTGTGTGTTGGCATTTGGAAATGATCTGGCGAGATGTTCAGAGTGTACCCAGCCTTCACCTAGTGTTGACTGTCACCTTAGTAGAATTAACGACATGTAATTTTTTTATTTACTAAAATAATGTAATCAGTGACAAATTACTGAGGAAATACCATACTGGATGTCCATGATCTTTGAACCCTTAAATGCTACTGTAAAGGAAATCACAGAATGGGCTCAGCAATACTTTCAGAAACCATTGTAGGTGAACACAATCCACCGCACCATCCGCCGTCGCCAGCTGAAACTCTACAGTACAAAGAAGTACATTACATTTCTAAACAGGACCCAGAAGCATAGGCGTTTTTCCCTGGGCCAGGGGTCATTTAAAATGGAGTGTGGTAAAGTGGAAAACTGTTCTGTAGTCAGACGAATCACAATTCGAAGTTCTTTATGGAAAACTGGGACGCCATATCACCCGGACTAAAGAGGACAAGGACAACCCAACTTGTTATCAGCGCTCAGTTCAGAAGCCTGCATCTGTGATGGTATGGGGTTGCATGAGTGCGTGTGGCATGGGCAGCTCGCACATCTGGAAAGGCACCATCAATGCAGAAAGGTATATTCAGGTTCTAGAACAACATATGCTTTCAGAGAAGACCCTGCATTTTTCAACATGATAATGCCAGATCACATGCAGCATTAATTACAACATCATGGCTACGTAGGAAAAGGATCCGAGTATTGAAATGTCCTGCCTGCATTCCAGATCTTTCACCTATAGAGAACATTCGGTGCACCATAAAGAGGAAGGTGCAACAAAGACAGGTCGAAGACAGGTGAACAGTTCGAGGCCTGTATTAGACAAGAATGGGACAGCATGCCTATTTCTAAACTTGAGAAACTTGTCTTCTCGGTCCCCAGACATTCGCAGACTGTTGTAAGAAGAATAGGGGACGCCTCACAGTGGTGAAAATGAACTCGTCCCAACTTTTTTGAGATTTGTTGACATTATGAAATTTAAATTCAAAAATTTCCCTTAAAATTATACATTTTCTCAGTTCAAATCTTTGACCCTGTCATCTATGATCTATTCAGAATAACATATTGAGCTGTGGCACTTCCACATCACTGCATTCAGTTTTTATTCACAATTTGTATGATGGTGTATCATCTTTTTCAGAATCCGGTTTATGTGTGTGTGTGTGTGTGTGTATGTGTGTGTGTACGTATATATATATATATATACAGGTATCCCTCAATTTCCGCTGTTAATGGGGACCGAGATCCCCCCGTGACCGCTGATTTCCACGAAGTAGGATCGAAACACTCAGATGCAAACCTCACATAAAAATGCAAGTAGTTTTGTTGGGTGGTTTTTTTTTTTTGTTTGTTTGGGGGTTTTTTGTGGCATTTTCCTTCACATTTTTCATATTTTTCCTTAATTTCTTATTTTTTTTATTTTTCAATGAATATTTTTGAAAAACCTGCGATGCACTGAAGTTATATATATATATATATATATATATATATGTGTGTGTGTGTGTGTATGTATATATATATACTAGTATATGTGTATGTATATATATATATATATATATATATATATATATATATATATATATATATACACACATTGATTCATCGTTCATCAGTTCATTTTCTATAACCACTTAATCCTAAATAGGGTCATGGGGAGGCTGATGCCCATCCCAGCTGACTCGCCAGGCCATCGCTCGGCGGAAACACGTTGATGGCTACACAGCTACTCTTGTTAAAGTCAGCAATGGTTCTTTAACATGAACCTCACACCATAGACAGTGAGAGGCATGGCCAGTGCCAGTGAGTGATATGTACCATATTATTAATATGACAAACAGTAGAATGTGAATATAGGGCAACATGCATGTGTTTCACAGTGGATGTTATTGCTATATGGATGAGTTGTACAGTTTAATGATCACCAGGTAAGAACATATCCATGTGTGTGTGTGTGTGTGTGTGTGTGTGTGTGTGTGTGTGTGTGTGTGTGTGTGTGTGTGTGTTTAAAGAGGTTTTCCAATATTCGGTAGAAGGTAATTTTCATTTAGTTGATACCTTTCACACACTAAGGGAATATTTTAGAATATTGGCTGATACCACAGAGAGGTTTAACTTGTTTGAATGGAACAAATTGTTGCTTGGTGCATTCCTCTGCTTTGCTTATTACTTTATACTATCTTAACTTTTGGCTGAACTTTTTATTTCACTGTTTTATATTGCAGTTGAGCAAATGTGGAGGAAAACAAGTGCTGCCAGCTATTGCACTTGCTAAACAGTGTACTTGCATTATTTAGTGAGGTACCTCTGTCACCGTGGAGGAAGAATGAGCAGAATTAACTCTACTCAATGACCTGCTAATTGGGGAAAGAAAAATCTTATTAGATGCACTGTGTGGATCAATGAAGAGGCGAGACAGGACTACTTTGAAAGGTTAAGGTGCTTTTAAACATCAGAAAGTCAGTGTCCAGCCTGTCAGATTGTAGTGGTGTTAAATCTGTGCTGAAGTTTAGATTAAAGTACACCCAATTAAAGGCGAGGATTGAAAGGGTTGTTTGTCTTTAATACTTTTTCACTTTTCATCTTGTATGTCTGGATGTTTGGAGCTTGTCTCAGTGGCTTGAAAAATGATTTAGAGGCTTGTTTAATTAATGATTTCTGCTTTGATCTTTGTCTGCATAATAGATCTAAACTTGGAGATCTCCAGGAGTCCTAAGGATTATGCTTGGTTTATTTGTATACCATCTCTATCCATCTGTCAGGTCAGGTTTTGACCTGCTACTGGTCACATGTAAGCCAGTACAACCAGTTGCATGGTCAAGTGGTCGGCAACTAAACTGGCTCCCCAACCAGGTTCCAAATTTGGTGAGGAGGGTGGCTAGCAACCCAGTAGGAATAAAACAAGACCTATTAAAGGGCAGATGAACTCTTTAGAATCAACGGCCACCTAGCTAGAGATGGTGTCTCAATAAAAACACCCTGCAGAAAGAACTTTGGGCCTCTACTGCGGATTTTTTTGCCCTTTGTATACAGCCATAACAAGGGCTGTTATGGCTGCCGCCTACGCCAGAATTCTGGCATGGCATCCAGATTGATTGATCTCCATCCAGTGGTGATGATACACTTCCCATGCCTGACCTGATCTAAAGTAATCACCAACCATTGACATTGGTATTGCATAAAACATAAAAATGTCAAAATATACTCAATCCTTCATTCTAGGGGCCCAAGTTAACAGATATGGGAAGCTGCAGACAAAATCTGGAGTAGTCAAATAATCTAGGAGGGTTCAGCGGTCAGCAAGGGCAGATGTGAGTTAGATGGCAAGGGCAGACGTTCGGTGTGTGTGTACATCAGTGTATCATTGCTTCGGTTTGTTTACCGCTGTCAGCACTACGCCCACTCTTTCCCTTTTTATTTCACATATTTTTTTTGTGGTGGATTTACATTGAATGATATATATATATATATATATATATATATATATATATATATATATATATATATATATATATATATATATATATATATATATATATGTGTGTGTGTGTGTGTGATGCCAGAGGGGCATGTATGAACCTGGGCAACATGCTTTTTGGTCATACTGTTCTAGAATTAAGTGTAATTGCACATCCTCTAAAGTAGTTAGCAGTGGCGCTCTCATTGTCGTGTTATGGTGCAGGACAAAAGCACCGAGCAAACGATATGAAGTGCAGGAAACAGTGTTTATTGACACTGGTGGGGCAAAGTGATTTTTTCCCCCTTTCTTCCTATAGGATGCATCACAGAAAATAATTGAGAAGCACTGCATAAGGCGTTCTCGGAGTGCAGAGGAATACACACAGAAGAATACAAGGCTAATCGGCCTGGAAAAGCCATTTCCCCAGCAGAGCTCATAAATCAAAATTTTGCTCATTGGATGGGGCAGATTTTTGGTGGGATCGAAGCTCGTATGATGGAAAATTTGTTATAAAAGTCATTCGTAAGTCAAGGTACCACTCATTGTGTGTGTGTGTGTGTGTGTGTGTGTGTGTGTGTGTGTGTGTGTGTGTGTGTGTGTGTGTGTGTGTGTGTGTAGCATTTCCCCTTGTTTTTAGGTGTTTTTGTTTTTATTTTCCAATTCCTAACCTGGAAACTGAGAGCAGTCGGCAAAACCAGACCGGACAACTGCTCCCCACTTTTTGTGCATAAATTCAAGGGTCAAGTGTACACTTCCCGGCCAAAAAACATTGCATACTAATATTTTATTTGACTATCTTTAGCCTTATTTACAGCAGATAATTGCCATGCTATTGTTCATTCAGTTTGATCAAGGTCTGTTGAATCCAGTAAATGACCAAGTTATCACATCAAAGTCCTTTTTCTCTCCTGGTGGCACAGATATAAAATTGAAGCTCAAATAATGAAGGAAAGGTTTCGGGACCATGGAGAATCATTTTCACCTATGACCTGGTACCGCAAAGTCCTGACCTTAAATCTATTGAAAGTTTTTGAATCAGCTGGAGAAGACTTTATGTAGTGTTTTTTTTTTTTTTTTGTATAAATATGTAATGGAAATATGATAGTGGTTAAGTTTGTTTAAACAATGCCATGAGGATTACATGCTGTAATTCAGAATAAAGATGCTTAGTGAGTGAAACCTTTTGACCAGGATGCATATTTGAGAACAGGTTTTTTAATATACTTGACAATGTAACCTTGTGGCAACTCTGGACAACCAAACATCAACCGAAAGATCAGGTGGAAAGTTAGCAAGGCTAGAAGCTTTGGAGCAGGGTTTAAACTGTTTTTTCATGGTGTGGATGGGAAGAGAAATGGAGTAGGAGTCATCTTGAAGGAGGGGTTTGTCAGGAATGCTCTAGAAGTGAAAAGAGTGTCAGATAGAGTGATGAGTCTCAAGTTGGAAATTGAAGGTGTGATGTTCAACGTTGTAGTGCTTATGCCCCACAGGCAGGATGTGAGCTAGAAGAGAAGGAGAGATTATCGAGTGTTAGATGAAGTGATGCA
>CM045731.1:65443916-65463916 GCA_024760905.1 Plotosus lineatus | reverse complement strand
TGACAGGTTCTAACTCTGACAGTGTCACTGGAGGGCAAATTCAATAACATGTCCATGCAATTCTTTCCCAAAGACGTCTCAAGCTAATACGGATGTTTTCTCAACCATTTTCAGGCCATATGCTGCAACATGAAAGAAATGCTCAGCCATTTGACTCTACTGTGCAGCACTTCACACTTTAGCAGATGTTCCACTCATTATCTCAACAGTTCTCCTTACTCTGCCATTTTCCCGCAGTGCGTAAAGTGACGTTTAAAGTAGTCTCCTTTACCATCCTAATAAAATCAGATAATGCAAGGAATGCAAGGTGACATTGAGCTGTAAGACAGAGGTAGTGAAAACTATAAAGATGAAGAGCTAAAGACAGAATGAATGAGACACCAGTAATGACTTTGTGAATACAGAGATGCTTTCCAGCTTCCGATTTCACACACCATGCTGAGAGGATGTTGGAGAAAATCCAAGATTATTAATGTGCCTCACGGACATAATGGGCATCCTTGGGTTTTCTGGACAGAAAACAAATGTCAAAAATGATCTAGTGATCGATTGGTTTATTGATTAATTTTCAATCTGTTAGTACATAATGCTGTCAATCACATGCTCTTACTTTGCTAAAAACCTGTCCACTATATTCTTGGGTAAAATAAGGTCAGGAGTAGCTGGTGTGAGTTCATATTGCTCAATATTACTGAGAAATACCCAGAAATTCTTCTTCAGATGGCATCAGACTTTATCCCACCTATATAAAAATATCATCCAAGGACTGTAATGTATGTATAATGTATGAATGATACAAAGGGAGCAGTGCATCGCTGCAATCTCACATTTATGAGCAATATACTGGTAATAGTGGAGTTTCAGAGTGGAGCACCATAGTCATGAAACATGCCTGGGATGCTCATCAAATCTTCAGTCCAGTGTCCGAATATGCTCATAGCAGGAAACCCCAATAAGGCTACTGCATTGCTGTGTTGATGCTGACTGAATGTTATGTATTGCTGAATTGCATGACGATGGCCATTAATTACAAACAGAAATAAAAAAAAATCAAATACCGTATTTTCCTGGACTTTAAGTCGCATTTTTTTCATACTTTGGCTGAAGGTGCGACTTATACTCCAGATTGAATTATATGTGAAATTATTACATATCTTGTTCGTCATCATAACAAACATAATTTCACATGTTTATTTTTACACTCACAACCGCAAGAAGGAAACAAGAGGGCACAAAAGCTGAGATTATTATGACTGCAATGAAGAAAACCAAAAAGCTAATCGCTAAAAAGCTAAAAGCTAATTGCAGGCTAAAAGCTAGATGGCCACAGTTAGAGGAACGAGTTCACACAAGGGGGTTTGAGCAATGTGCCTCAGGGAGGGGCTTGTCAACAGTGCAGTTGCCTCTCCATGCCCAGTTGTCAAGAGATGAATATAAATGACTTTGCGTGAGAACTTTCTTGGTGTTACCGCTTCATGCAACACAACTGCCTCTCTATCAGAGCGAGGACCACGACATCATTAAAACTGCCAACAGATTTCCAAGAAAGAGTAGACAGTTTCCATGAGTTTGCGACTTATAGTCCAGTGCGACTTATATATGTTTTTTTTTTTTTCTTTATTTTGCTTTTTTTTTGGCCAATGTGACTTGTACTCCGGAGCAACGTATAGTCCGGAAGATATGGTACAAAACTCAGACTGTTTCTCAGTCATCAACGAACACACACCCGTCCTGGAACAACTCACCCAACTCATTGTGTGAAATATCTCAGATACCCTTAAATTACAGCTGAATGCCTGCCCTCATATTAATAATCTAATTCTAATATACTGGTCACTGGTGTGTTGACATGCTTCTGGCATCACTGGCCCTTGCATGTATCTCCTCTCTTTTAGCGAGGGCAGAATCCCTCATGGACAGCTCACCGGCCATCACAGGGCAGAAACACGCTGATGGCTATGCAGCTACTCTTGACGAAAGTCAGCAATGGTTCTTTTACATGAACCTCTCATCATAGACAGTGAGAGACATGACCGGCCTTTGATAACCCACTTAGCTGCACTGAGGGGACAGTAGCAGTAACGACCCATTGAGAGTTGGGATCGAACCCACAACCTTAGGATCAGTGATCTAGCACCTTTTACCATCAGGCCACCACTGCCCGAATGCTAATATACTGTGGAATAAAACTTAAACAACAATAAATATGTGGATGACCAAATATATAGACTCATATTTATTTCTATTTATAAATCTCTACTAACCTACTAAATCTTAAATTAAAGTACTACTCACATCACTATGATAAACTACTCATAATGGAATAGATATTTTGTGAGGCAGTTCAGATTTCTACTTGTATTGCATTATGGAGAATAAAAATTAATGTCAACTAAATAAATGTAAATCCATCTCTTGGCAGCATGGTGGTGTAGTGCTTAGCATGTTTGCCGTACAGCAAGAAGGTCCTGGGTTCGATTCCTGGTCTAGGGTGATTTTGTGTGAACTTTGCATGTTTTCTCTGTGCTTGTGTGGATTTCCTCGGGGTACTCCAGTTTCCTTCCACATGCACAGTAGGATAATTGGCTGTTCCAAATTGCCCCGAGGTGTGAGTGTGTATGCTAGTCTTACTTTGGCATGGCAAGCTGAACCCCAATTGCCCAGAGTTGGCTCAGATAAATTAATTTGGATTAAGCAGCTCAGAAAATGTACAAATAAAAAAAAAATCCATCCCTTCGGTGTACCTTATTTGGAAAGTTAGTAAAATTTAAAAGTCGCATCATTTAATGACTCTAGCTAATCTTTGCCTGCTGCCATCCCTTCCAAAGCCACACCTCAACACACACACACACACACACACACACACACACACACAAGTTTTACTCTGACGAGTCTAACTGTTCATGTACCATAGGGAGACATGGAAGTATTTGATTGGATATTTCCCAATGGATCATGTGGCAGTGATTGGTCAGCATTTTTACAGGATTACAGTTGCCACAGATGACAATTTTTTTCCTGACTCTTTTTCAGCTCTCATAATCTATTGATTTCTGTCAAAGTATAAAGACCATTTCAACAAATGAACAGTTTGTGTATACAGATAAAAAGTTACTGACCTCAGCCTTAAAGGTACGATCATACAATTCTAAAGCATCTTACGTCCAAACCATCAAACTCCTCTGAAATCCTTCATACTATAGCATGGGTTTAAAAAGTGATGTGGCCATAATAAATTTTCCATTGTGTTGAATCACATGCCTTTTTCTTTGTCCTCTCCATCTGTCATCTCAAGGTCTTCAGTAAAGCTGGCCTCTTTCTGCCTTCATATCATCCATAGCCTCATGGTGCAGCATTTCAAATAAGAGACACTGCACCATACAGCATCACAGAACCCTCATATCCTTGTCAGCCTTGTCACACTGACCTTAGTGAAGTTTTTTCAGATGCAATATTTATAACACTCAACAATCCATAATAAGTATGAGCAATATAAACAAAGTATGGAACGACAATGGATGTTCCCAGACGGGAGTGTAAACATGTAATTATTACCATGAATGTTTTGGCAGGACAGTAGAGTAGTCATTAGGACAACATGGTTTGAGCCTCTTGACTAACTGAAGCCTTTCTGAGTGGAGTGTGCATCTTCTCCTCATGTCTACATAAGTTTTTATTTTGTTTTGTTTTGTTTTGTTTTCCTGTGGTTGCCCCAGTTTTTACTGGCCAGATGAATGCAGATTTGATCAAATTATTACGCTTAAATTGGGTAGCCGGACAACTGGTTCTCAAAGCATATTATCAAGGTCAATGCGCCCTTGGATGTTTGGACAACTCACTCTTGCAATAAAGTTTACAAGTTCAGTAGCTGCTCTATTGTTTTGTGTGTGTACAGAGCAGGCCATGAAATTGGGTTGTCTACTACATAGGTTGAGGTTGATGCTGTGAAGGAACTTAGGAATGGTTCAGTATACAGACGCTACCCAACTTACATTTTAGTTCGGTTCCGGATGGCTGAACATAAGGTGAAAAAAAAACGTAAGTTGTTACTGTATGTTCCAGTGACATATAACGTTCATACTGCACTATACATCCATAAATAGCATTACCATATCTCATAAAGCACCCCTAAATCAATTATTATAAACATAAGATTGTAAAATAATATCAAATATATCAAATAATATCAAGATTATTTTCAAATAAATTAAATTCAAGCAAAATAATTTCAAATAGATAAATGTTAATCAAATTCACTCATCAAATATCAAATACAGTATCAAATACTGTATAACCTTTAACATTCTCTGTGATGCAATCTTTCTGCTTGTAAATGGTTCTGATGGTCGACGGAGCCATTTGGAAGAAACGTGCCACATTCACTTGTTTTCCACCAGCATTAATTTTCTTGATAATAGCCATCTTCGTTTCTAACGAGATGGCTTGCCGCTTTTTCTGATTACCACTATCACTAGTACATGGGAGACCTTGCTGGCGATGTCAGATTTCTTTATGAAACTCGCAAAAGGTTCCGATACGTTCTGAGTCTGTTTGCCAAGTTTGACCTCAAATGTCACTCTTTTCTAGCCACTCCCACTTAAACTTATTCTTAACATCCTTATCTATTTCTGACACGTGGGATTCCTCTTCTTTCATTAAAGTTTGCATCATTTTAAACACAACACGCTGCAAATTTGCATTGAGCTGAGTCACTTTACATGAAGCTGAGCCGAGTCACTTTAGCTGAAGTGTAAAACAGCCAATCAATGCTTCCAATATGTGAGGCGCTCCACCGAAAGTAGTTCACTTGCTTGTGCTTGAGACAACGCGCAGGTTATCCGGACTTCCAATCTTTCAAGTGAGCAAGGGCGCCGTTGAATACTTGTTTAGTACTCAGCCTGCACTGATGTGAATCACAAGCAGAGCGGAGAGTTCTCTTTCTTTTCTGGATTTGGGTTTTCATTCATTTTACAACTCTCTTTGCTTAACTGAGTATGCATGGTAGATTGCGCCGATCTGAGCAGATAGTTAATTTAATCTTTGGAAAACCGGAAATTCTGGCATATGCCAGAAAACTTGCACCCATGCTGGTAGGCTTATGCTTCTGACCAACTATATTTGCTTAGAGTTACAAAAGTCTGAAAAACAATGTGAACACAAAAAACACAGAGCCAACGTCTTAACACAAGGGTAACACGCACTACTGAACTGGAAAAAATTAGGGGCACATTCAGTCGGTCGTTTGTAAACAATGGACGCAGCGTCATTACGTCATTGTCTCATTACGTCAGCGTACTACATAGGTATGTCTCGTACTACAGAGAGCATGCAAAACTCAAAATTTGACATAATTTTTTTGGGGAAAAACGTAAAATCGAAAAAAAGTAAAACGGATGAATGTAAGTCGGGGAGTATCTGTAAGTATTAAGTAGTTTTTTTATCCAATCGGAGGATGAGTTGACTGTGTTCCAAAGGACGAGTTGTCAATTGTATGCAGTTTTGAGGACTTCTGAGGACTAGTTATCCAAGGACTACTCGTCCTACACCTTCCATGCAGTTGATTGCTGACTTACATATGATGTCCATTGCCTCTCATTTTCATTCAGCTTGAATTGGCTCCAGCTTCATTCTGCAACACAGATAAGCAATACAGATAAGCGATGGATGACGGGGTAAAATCTCTATTTAACAGGAACGTCTTTTCATGGAACTTTCCCCGAAAAAACATTTACATAACTTTTGAATTGCACTCAGTGACATCATGATGATGTTGCATCTGGTGTCACCAGTATTTTGTCTCTACAAGGCTACTGTCATTCCTGGAAACTAAATTTTCATGCAATTTTAAAGAGATATTCAGAGAACTTCAGCAAGATGATGACAGATACCTAATTGGACAAAACTGCCAGAAAATTGTCTGCGTCTAATGAATAGAACTTAAAGGCTACTTCCTTAAACAAGCAAAGAAATCCGATCAGGCACTCATTCAACATCCGCAATAGCCCATGCTTCATCTGTGATAAAATTTCATCTAGGTGTGAGTTTCAACCAATATCTATGGAAAGGAAAACAAAACAGAGAAGACTGAAGACTACAAACATAATAGTACTACAGGGGACAAATACCCTGTGATACCTGTACAGTATATCAAGAATCAGAGAAGTGTGTGTTTAGGATATGTGGCAATTCTTGGTAAAATGTTAAAGTTATCATCATCATTTTCTGTAACTTCTTAATCCTAATTAGGTTCACGGGGAGGCAGGCGCCCATCCCAGACAACTCTGGGCAAGGGCAGAGTACACCCTGGACAGTTCACCAGGCCATGGCAGGGTGGAAACACGCCGACGGCTTTGCAGCTATTCCTGTCAAAAGTCAGCAATGGTTCTTTTATACATGAACTTCACACCATAGTAAGTGAGAGACATGGCTGGCCTTTGGTAACCCAGTTAACTGCACTGGAGGGGACAGTGACAACCTTGTGGAGAGTGTGACTTGAACCCCCAACCTTTGGATCAGCGATCCAGCACTCTATACCACTAGACCACCAGACCACCACTGCACCTGCTAATTTTAAAGTCAGTTAAACATATTTTTAGGAAATACAGGGATCACTCACTTTCCATGGTTAATTGGGACCAAGATTGCCCTGTTTTTTTGTTTTTGTTTATGTTTTTTTTTTTTTTTTTGCATAATTGGCCTTGTTTTGCGACATTTTCCTTAACATTTCCGCCTTTTCTTTCTTAATTTCCTTATTTTTTAATTCGATTAATATAAAAAAAAATAATAATAAATAAACACGATGCACTGAAGCCACATGAATTGAAAAAAACTTTTTTCATTTATTCATCTGCAAAACTGCTTAATCCTACTTTGTTCACACTTTGTCAGCTGACTGTGGGAGAAGGCAAAGTACATCCTGAACAGCATGCCAAATGACACAATCATCTCACACTCACGCACATGTGGCAGCAGTTTGGAACAGGCAATTATCCTAATGCGCATATTTGTGGGTTATAGGAAGCAGACGGCGTAATTCAAGGAAACCAAAACAACCATGTGGTGAAAGACGCCTTCAATGGTATTATCTTTTTTATAAATTTAAAAAATGTTCCGCTTTGGGATGAAACTATTAAACGGAAGGAGCATGCCACATTGACTTGTGTACTTTGTATCTCATTAGTGTTTTGACACAGACTCTGTGGTGATGATGCTAATGCCAGATAACCATATGCAAGAGCAGATACGCAGAACTCCTTTACTATAAACAAATGTGAGAGATGTGCCAACCATCAACAATGTACACTCATGCTTCTCTCTCTCTCTCTCTCTCTCTCTCTCTCTCTCTCTCCCTCATCCTAATCTCATCTCTTTCTCTCTCAATTAGCATGAGTCACAGTGACTGAAGCCTTTATTCATTCATTTGTCTGGAGGCTGGAAACAAACTGAATGTGTACCGTGCTCTGTGAATTGTGGGATTGATTTCACAGGTGGCCGCTACTAAATGGTGGATCGAGGTCAAACTCGTTCGTGTAGAGTGCAAAAGGGGGACACGAGCGGCATAAGATTATAACGCTGAAAAAAGTACAACACCAGAATCCTAAACGGCATCATCTCAGAAATCAATTTCAGTATCAACATAAGATTTGGTGCACGGTGGCATAGTGGTTAGCATGTCCGCCTCACAGCAAGAAGGCCTGGGTTCGATTACCGGCCTGGGCGGTTCTGTGTGGAGTTTGCATGTTCTTCGTGTGCTTGCGTGGGTTTCCTCCGGGTACTCCGGTTTCCTCCCACGGTCCAAAAACATGTACAGTAGGTTAATTGGCCGTTCTAAATTGCCCATAGGTACGCATCGTGCAGAAGGCAGTGTCAAACCACTGCACTATCCTTGCCAAGAAAACCTCCATGAAGGTGATAATCAAGGCGTTATCCTTCATGGCAGGTCGCCAAGAGTCGTTCTACAACTCGGAAGGTACCAGACCAGACCATCAACACAAAGTAGCAACATATTCACGAGCATTCCATTCATATTTTGTAAAGCAATGCAGTTATTAAGTCTGAACTAAAAATGCAGATGATGAGAATCATAAATTATGGGCTGTCTGAGAAATGGGGACAGTGGTTACCATGTCCGTGTTTAGTGTGCTTTGTTTCAAGCACATCATTCTTAAGTATGCTCCGCCATTTTTAAAAAATAGGTTTCTTCCGTTTGTCCATCTGACCGTCTGTCCATCATGCTTTAATTTATGGACATTTATTTGCTGTGTGCTGAAGCTGTTGCTTTCAAACTTGCTATGTCTGTTCTTGTATGGTGTATTTTTTTTTCCACTGGAAGCATCTGGACCCCTGTGGACTATTTTTTAAAGTGCTGCTTTCAAACCTGTTAAACAGTGCCAGCTTCTTCTTTTTCATTTTTTGTCCAACTTTCTTTTTTTCTTTCCATATTCACACCTCTACTAGTAAAAATATCTAGGCCCCTGTAGTCACTGAGTAGAAGATGACCTGCATTCTCTCTCTCTCTCTCTCTCTCTCTCTCTCTGTATATGTATATATATATATATATATATATATATATATATATATATATATATATATATATATATATATATATATATATCTCCTCTTCTTCTTCTTTTTTTCCTTTCGGCTGTTCCCTTCAGGGGTCGCCACAGCAAATGATCTGCCTCCATCTCTCCCTATCCTCTGCATCTTCTACTCTTACTCCAACTACCTTCATGTCTTCCTTCACCACATCCATAAATCTTCTCTTTGGTCTTCCTCTGGGCCTTTTGCCTGGTAGTTCCAACCTCAGCATCCTACTACCAATATACTCACTATCCCTCCTCTGTACATGTCCAAACCATCTCAATCTAGCCTCTCTGACTTTGTCTCCAAAGCATCTAACATGTGCTGTTCCTCTGATGTACTCATTTCTGATCCTATCCATCCTCGTTACTCCCAAAGAGAACCTCAACATTTTCATCTCTGCTACCTCCAACTCTGACTCCTGTCATTTCCCCAGGGCCACTGTCTCTAAACCATACAACATTGCTGGCCTCATCACCGTCTTGTACACTTTTCCCTTCATTCTTGCCGATACTCTCCTATCACACATCACACCGGACACTTTTCTCCATCCATTCCAACCTGCCTGCACGCGCTTCTTCACCTCTTTTCCACACTTTCCATTGCTCTGGATTGTTGAGCCTAAGTACTTAAAATCCTCCACCTTCTTTATCTCTGTCCCCTGTAACCTCACAGTTCCTCTTGGGTCCTTGTCGTTCACACACATGTATTCTGTCTTACTGAGACTAACCTTCAATCCATACCTCCACCTCTCTAGATTTTCCTCCACTTGTTCTCTGCTCTCACTACAGATCACAATGTCATCTGCAAACATCATAGTCCATGGGGATTCTTGTCTAACCTCGTCTGTCAGCCTGTCCATCACCATAGCAAACAAGAAGGGGCCTATGACCCTTGATGCAGTCCCACCTCCACCTTGAACTCTTCTGTCACACCGACAGCACACCTCACCACTGTCTTACATCTCTCATACATGTCCTGCACCACTCTAACATACTTCTCTGTCACTCCAGACTTCCTCATGCAATACCACAGTTCCTCTCTCAGCACCCTGTCATATGCGTTCTCCAGATCCACAAAGGCCCACTGCAGCTCCCTCTGGCCTTCTCTGTACTTCTCTATTAACATCCTCAAAGCAAACACTGCATCTGTGGTGCTCTTTCTTGGCATGAAACCAAACTGTTGTTCACAAATGCTGACCTCTGCCCTTAGTCTTGCTTCCACTATTCTTTCCCATAGCTTCATTGTATGGCTCATCAACTTTATCCCTCTGTAGTTGCCACAACTCTGTACATCGCCCTTGTTCTTAAAAATGGGCATGAGCACACTTCTCTTCCATTCCTCCGGCATCTGCTCACTTTCTAAGACCTTGTTGAATGTTCTTGTCAGAAAATCTACTGATGACGCAATGACGCTGCATTCATTTGTTTACAGACTACAGACTGAATGTATATATATATATATATATATATATATATATATATATATATATATATATATATATATATATATCGTGTTTCCCCTTGTGTTAAGATGTCGTCTCTGTGATCTTTGTGTTTACACTGTTTTGCGGACTTTTATAACCCTCAGAAAATATGGTTGGTCAGAAGTGTAAGCTTACGAGCATGGGTGCAAGTCTCATACACAGAAATGAATTAACTATCTGCTCAGATCAGCACAATCTACCATGCATACTCAGTTAAGCAAAGAGGGTTGTACAATGAAAACCTAAATCCACAAATTACAGAGCAATTACAGATATTTATTATCTTTTAGCAGAATCCTAAGAGTGTATACTTATTTTTATATTAATATTCATTAGGATTTGTACTTGTTCTTTGTATGCATCTCTTGAATAAAGTTTACTTACTTACTTACACAAAAGAAAGAACTCTCCACTTTGCTGGGATTCACACAGTGCAGGCTGTGTTCTAAACGAGTTCAATGGCACCCTTGTGCACTTGAAAGACCGGAATTCTGTATAACCCACAGCAAGTGCATTACTTTTGCGAGTACACTACTTTCGGTATTGAGCGCTTCACATATTGTAAGCGTTGATTGACTGTTTTAAGCTTCATGTAAAATGACTCGGTATAAATAAGTGACTTATTTGAAATTAATGTTGATATTATTTTACAATGTTATGTTTATAATAATTGATTTAGCATTGTTTTATGAGATAAGGTAATGGTATTTATGGATGTATATTACAGTATGAGCGTCACACGTCATACGTCATACGTCACTATAACAACTTATGTTCACGTTCAACTTACATTTGGTCGTCTGGTACCAATTCAAAATGTAAGCTGGGGAGCGTCTGTATTTCTTATTGGAAATAATTGCCGGGGGGCATGAAATGTTTTTTTTTTCCTTCCTATAGGGGGCGTCACAGAAAATAATTGAGAAGCAATGCAAAAAGGCGTTCTCAGAGCACGAAGGAATACACTTGGAAGAATCCAAGGCTAATCGGCACGGAAAAGCCATTTCCCCAGCAGAGCTCGTAAATCAGAAATTTGCTTGTTGGATGAGGCAGATTTTTGGTGGGATCGAAGCTTGTATCATGGAAAATCTGTTATTAAAGACACTCGTAAGTCAAGGTACCACTGTACCCCCCCCCCCCCTTCCAGGGCAGCTAACCGGGTTATCAAAGGCCAGCCATATCTCTCACTGTTTATGGTGAGAGGCTCATGTAAAAGAACCATTACTGACTTTCGACAAGAGTAGCTGCAAAGCTGTCGGCGTGTTTTCGCCCTGTGATGGCCTGGCGAGCCGTCCAGGGTGTACTCTGTCCTCGCCCGGAGTCGGCTGGGATGGGCACCAGCCTCCCCGTGACCCTAATTAGGATTAAGCAGTTACAGAAAATGATGATGAATAACGTGAACTTTATTTTTATTATTTTTGCATATATTTTTTGAAAACTGACGTATAATCGAAAATGACGGGGGGGGGGGGTGTCAGTGGTGGCCTGGTGCTATGGCGTGCAGGATTATTGATTACTACTTTCAAGGGTGAGGGTTCAAGCCCCAGTTTCAACCATTTGTCACTGGTGTCCCACCGCCAGTGCAGCTAACCTTGTTATCAAAGGCTAGCCATGTATCTGACTGAGAGAACCGTAGGCTTCTGTAACCACTGCCATCTGCATGTTTCTCACCTGTGCTGGCCTATTGAGCTGTCCAGGGTGAGTGTTGCCGTTAAGTGGTTCAGAAAAGATCTCAATCTGTATCATGACATGTTCTTCTTTCCATCATCTTCAAAATACATTCTGTATGTTACAAAAGTATCATATAATGTAAAGTAAGTGTGTGTGTGTGTGTGTGGGGGGGGTGCCTTCATGTTGGCACTAACTGGCTTTGCCATGAGCTATTGAAGTTCTGGGCCAGGGTTAGGCAGTAAAGAGAGATTACTGCAGCTACTAAGATAATAGCAAGCACTAGACTACAGCCAAACCCAACACACACACACACACACACACACACACACACACACACACACATTATTTGTGTGATACATTGGCTCATGTTTTATTGCCTTCGTATCTAAGTAATGTCTACACCTAAATGCTTATCTAACCTGAACCTTAACTAAAAGAAAAAAAAAATAAATAAAAACACACAAAAAAAACAACAACAAAAAAACACTGAGAGCACAACAGTTTAGCGCACTGAACAAAAAAAAAAAACAGTCAGAGAAGTTGACTTGCCTCTGATCTATTGGTTTATTTATTTTTTTAGTTTATAGAGTACTTGCATACACTCTCTCTCTCGTTCCTTCTCTCTCTTTCTCTCTCTCTCTCTCTCTCTCGCTCTCTCTCTCTCTCTCTCTCTCTCTCTCTCACACACACACACACACACACACACAATCTCACTCAGCAGGAGAGAGTCCCACTTCCACCCACTCCTCCCTGTGCTGTGTCTCGCAGTAATGTTTTTGTATGGACATTGTTTGACTCCCTGCGAAGCAGCAGATAAAGAGATTAGGTCTGAAAGGTTGTGACAGTACACCGCATCCCACAGAGACCTGAATTCACGCGGTGAAATCAAACACACCTGGACTCACAAAATGGACTCTTGGGGAGGTCAGCAAGGAGGGCACGTCAATCATGCCTGGGGGCTAAAACAGGTCTCCATGGTATTTGTGTACATGTGCTGTATTGCTCCGGCTTTGTCTCACCTTTGTGAAACACTCACACACACACACATGATTTCTATATACAGACGCTCTTACTTTCATTCCTTACGTTCATTCAGACCGACTTACGTTCATTCGTTTTACGTTTTTTCGATTTCACGTTTTTTTTTCACGATTTCACGTTGATTTCATGTCAAATTTTGAGTTTAGCGTGCTTTCTGTAGTACGAGATGTACTTACGGAGTACGCTAATGTAATGACGCAATGATGTAATGATGCTGCGTCCGTTGTTTACAAACAGCAGACGTGCCCCTCCTTCTTCCCAGTTCAGTAGTGCGTGTTACCCTTGTGTTGAGACGTCGTCTCTGTGATCTTTGTGTTTACACTGTTTTGTGAACTTTTGTAACCCTAAGCAAATATGGTTGGTTAGAAGCGTAAGTCTGCTAGCATGGGTGCAAGTTTTCCGGCATATGCCGGAATCTGCTCAGATCAGCGCAATCTACCATGCATACTCAGTTAAGCAAAGAGAGTTGTAAAATTAATGAAAACTCTGAGCTCTGCTGGTGATTCCCATCAGTGCAGGCTGAGTACTAAACAAGTATTCAATGGTGCCCTTGCTCACTTGAAAGACCGGAAGTCTGGCTAACCCGCGCTTTGTCTCAAGCACAAGCAAGTGAATTCCTTTCGAGTGCCTCACATATTGTAAGCATTGATTGGCTGTTTTAAGCTTCTTTTAAAGTGACTCGGCTCAGCTTCATGTAAAGTGACCATCCATCGACCATCGGAACCATATTTATTTTTCAACTTACGTTAGGCCATCTGGAATCAAACAAAAATTTAAGTTGGGGAACGTCTGTAATTTGCAGTAATCATTGAATAATAGTCTATAAGTAAAGAAGGATATTTTGTATTTATGATTGTTTACACACTAATAACTGATAAAATAGAGACACACTTTAATACACTACACAAGTTCACATTTTACAGTATTTATAATGTGGCATGTACACTTCACAGCAAGGAAGTCCTGGGTTCGAGTCCTAGGCTTGAGAGTCTCTGTGGGGAGTCTGCATGTTTTCCCCATGCTTGTATGAGTTTCTGCTGGATACCCCACCAGTCTCCTTTCACAGTCCAAAGGCATGCACAGGCTAATTGACTGTCCCTAATTGCCCTTAACTACGAGTGTGAATTATTGTGTGTGGGTCTGGCAAGTGGTTCATGGTGTATTCTGCCTTCAGTCAGTGTCAGCTGAGGTAGGCACCAGTCTCCCACAAACTCTTGAAGAATTGAGCAGTTAAATAAGTCACATAAGTGAGTTAGTATAAAGGGATAATGCTTATATGGGGGGGGAAAAAAATCTGAATTATGGAAATGTGATCTCGGTCCATTTTGACTGTGAGATGGTTGTTGGTGCCAGACAGGCTGCTGATGATATTTCATTAGAAAAAAAAAAAAATCTGCTGATCTACGACACTATCTTGAGTTTACACAAAATGGTGCAAAAGCACAAAAAATATCCAGTAAACATCAGTTGTGAGGCCGGTTCCTTTAAGTTCTGTAGGACCGTAGGATGGTTCTTGGTAACATAACAAGTTGTACATTTATTCATTCATACGCTGAACCGCTTTGACCCTGCTGGGTTGCATGTAGGCTGGCACCTGGGTGAAGGCGGGGTACACCCTGAACAGTTTCCCAGACTGTTTCAGGGCAAACAGTGTTACATGTTTATGAACTGTGTGACTAAACCGGTGTACCCAGAGAAATTTCACGCAAGCACAGGAAGAACATGAAAACTCCACACAAAAAACCACCCAGATATGGAACTTGAACCCAGGACCTCTTTGCTATAAAATGGACGTGGTAATTATTATGCAACCATGCTGGCCCAACTTACATATCTTATTTACATAATCAAGAAATTACTGTTTCAGCTGCTAAAAGTGACATTATAAGAAGAGCTAAAACTTGTTCAACGTTAATTAACACTATAATCAACTAATAAATAGAGCTGGGTATTGCCTAGATTTTTTTAATATATTGCGATATATTGCGATTTCTAACGTATTGCGATATGTATTGCAATTTCTAACATGTATTGTGATTTCTCGCATGTATTGCGATATGTATTGCGATATATTGCAAGAAAAATTCTAAATTAAAAGTGAGCCTGTTCTTGACAGTATTTATTCTTTATTTCAAAAAGAGAAATCAATAACATTAAAAATGTTGATTTTAGTCATTAAAATAAAAATTCTAAGCATCAGAAAAAAATCTGCTTATGAAAATTTAATGTTTTAAACTTTGGCACAAACATTAACACTGAAATAGAACTGCATATTGAGCAAGATAAGCTATTTAAACAGATTAAATACACACAAACATTAAAATAGTGTAAGTGCATCTAGTGCTTTTATTAGCATATTGTGAAGCCTTAAACATCATCCAGGTGCAGAACTGTAACATGCACAACTAGACCTCATCAGGCCTGTGACCCTATGAGCAGTAGATTGATATTTAATATGTATATATAGATTGATATATAAGATTGATATATATATATATATATATATATATATATATATATATATATATATACATACATACATACATACACATATATATATATATATATATATATATATATATATATATATATATATACATACATACATACATACATATATATATAATAAAATAAAAGGACAGGACAAAGACTTTCTATTGAAACTCCATTTATCACTACAGATCTGTTTCGAGGGACGGTGAAACCATCCTCTCTCTTTAGGTGATTATAGAATTTATATATTTTCTTCTATAATCACCTGAAGAGAGAGGATGGTTTCACCGTCCCTCAAAACAGATCTGTAGTGATAAATGGAGTTTCAATAGAAAGTCTTTGTCCTGTCCTTTTACTTTATTGTTATTTGCTCTACCAAAAAGTATTAAGCACTCTCTTACGGAAGGATCTACTCAGAAAATCCTCTACATACATACATATATATATATATATATATATATATATATATATATATATATATATGTAATGATGAAATGTATATATATTAATATATAATATTTACGTGCCGCACATATAGCACTCACAGTGACACTGACGGCTCAGGAAAGTCCGTCAAACTTTAGAACGTTACAATAATAACATGCAATATCGTTTATGGTATAAATCACATCAGTATGATCATTATGCTGGAGAGAAGTGGAATGCAATTTACCGGAATCTGGACCGATTTGGAGCATGTTGAGCCCAAGCGGAGTCCGCAAGTTGTGTGACGTCATTTCTTTTTCAGAGTCGATAGATATGATTGCCGAGTTAAGCAAAAAAAAAATTAAAAACAAAACAAAAAACAAACATGCATGGTTAAAGTGTCTTGTTGGAGATCAGGTTCATGGGACCGCTACTCTCTTTTGCTTATTTTAAAATAAATATTTCAGTGAACAATCTAGATGCACTAGGTTAGTACATTTCTGAGCAATTAGCAACATGAACCATGGTTTTGTTTTTAGCGGGAATTTCCGTATCCTGTACAAAAACAAATTCTATTGGCTGAAGGCCTTCATGACAATACACACTGCCCAATCACGGCATGGCTCTTATTATACCTGGCTCTCCACACACTGAATGACTGTATATAAGAGGACGGAAACATGTTTGTGTCAGGATTACATGCGGGAACCTCTGCGTTCGCCTTTTTTTTTTTTTTCAACGAAAGCATTACTTCCGATTCTATTAGCGCGGATAGCCAAAGTTTTTTTACTGGTCCGAAGTTTTCCGAATGCATGTCAAAAAAATGTTTTTTCTTCAGAGTATCGCAATACGTATTGTTTGCATGCTAGAACCGGTTTAAACCAATAAATCGGTTTTATTGCACAGCACTACTGATAAGTTTTTTAATTCAATAAATCTCGTGTGTACTTTCTTCATGTACCTCACCACATTGCCCTGAAACTGTGGCTTTCTTGGACAGTACAACAGGTGTCTTCTGCCCTTCTCCTGGTGACATTTTCAGGGTTTTTTTTTTTTCACTCACTGACTGTTGCAGTGCCGTTAAATGCCCTCTGTGTGCTGTTTTGCTCCTTCTGTGATGGACAGCAAGACATCAATGTCCCTCCTGGGCAAAATCCAATCGTCCAATCAGAATAACAACACTGTGCCACAGTTGAACAATACCGCTTTATATTTAGCAGCATATCGCTAAAGGCATATCTGAGCACTGACATTTAACAAAGTGCAGTCACAGTTGCTTGATTTTTCAATTCTGAAAGAAACTGTCTGGCTAAAAGTGCGTTTCACATTTTAAATCATCCACCACACTACAACATGTCTATTATAATAAATGATGACAAATAACTTGGTAATAATAATAATAATAATAATAATAATAATAATAATAATAATAATAATAATAATATGAGGGGTTCTGCTTTGGTGGGCATCGAATCTCGTCTCTGCTTTTTGCGGATGATGTTGTCATTTTGGCTTCATCAAGTCGGGACCTCCTGCTCTCATTGGAGCAATTCACAGTCGGGTGTGATGCGGCCGGTATGAGAATCAGGACCTACAAGTCTGAGGCCATGGTTTTCAGTCAGACAATTGTGGAATGCACCGTCCGGGTCGGGAATGAGGTCCTGTCCCAAGTGGAGGAGTTTAAGTATCTTGGGGTCGTGTTCACAAGTGAGGAAAGGATGGAGTGAGAGATCGACAGATGGATTGCTGCAGCCTCTGCTGTTAAACAGACCCTTTCCAGTCCGTCGTGGTGAAGAAGGAGCTGAGCCGCAAAGCAAAGTTCTCAATTTACCAGTCGATCTACGTTCCAACCCTCTCCTACTGTCACGAGCTTTGGCTAGTGATTGAAAGAACAAGATCGCGGAAACAAACGACTGAAATGAGCTCCCTTCGCCGAGTGCTGGGCTCTCTCTTAGCGATAAGGTGAGAAGCTCTACCATCCGGGGAGAGCTTGGAGTAGATCCGCTGCTCATCCGCATTGAGAGGGACCAGTTGAGGTAGCTGAGACATCTGGTTAGAATGCCTCCAGAATGCCTCCCTGGTGTGGCGTTTTGAGCATGTCCAGGGAAGATACCCCGGGGTCAACCTAGAACACGCTGGAGGGACTATGTCTCTCGGCTTGTCTGGGAATGCCTCGGTGTCCCCCTGGAAGAGCTGGAGGAAGTGGCTGGGGAGAAGGACGTCTGGACCTCTTTGCTTAGGTTGCTGCCCCCGAGACCCGACTCTGGAAGAAGCAGAAGAAGATAATAATGTCTGACTGTCCTCCTTTCAGCTTTTTCCCTTTTACACGGGAGTCGCCACAGCGAATCATCTGATTCGCACGTTTTTTGATTTGGCAGAGGTTTTTACGTCGGATGCCCTTCCTGTCACAACCCTTTTTAGCAACGTACAGAAACACGCTGACGACTTTGCAGCTACTTTTTACGAAAGTCAGCAATGGTTCTTTAACATGCCTCACACCATAGACAGTGAGAGACATGGCCCACCTTTGATAACCCAGTTAGCCGCACTGGGGGGGGGGGGGGGGGGGGACAATGACAACCCTGTGGAGAGTGGGACTCGAACCCCCAACCTTCGGATCAGCAAGCCAGCACCCTATACCACTAGACCACCACTGCCTCAGAAGAAGATAATAATAATAATAATAATAATAAATAATAATAATAAGCCTGAGGAGAATTGAAGCCAATAAACCTGATCTTGTTCTGTTTGATAAAGCTGTATTATTTCATAAATTGAATTTTCTGTCCTTTTTGACAGCAATGTGATTGGCATGATTCAGGAAAACCATGCAAAATATGCGGACCTCACCTATAAAATGTCTCGCTTGAATCCAATTTACACAGTCGCCCGACTCCCCATTATCCTCGTTTCCCTTGGTTTGATACCTCTTGATCTACTGACAGATCAAGAGATTGCCCGGGTTTGTTACCGGGAACGCAACTCTTCTGACAGTCTGGGCAATACAGAAGGCTGCAGTGTTGGGGAGTCTCCATATTCTCCGGAAAGTTCTTGGCAAGTTCGACGAGGCAGTGTTTCCTGGGAGAAGTCCCATTCGCTGTCTGGACTGCGTGTAGAGAGGGTGAGGGCCCTAAGCTGATGATGAGTCTAACCAGCCTGATGTGCCAGGATCACCTGATCCCTCTCTGCTGAATATCATTTTTTAACTATAATAATAATAATAAAAATAATAATAATAATAATAATAATAATAGGCGGCACAGTGGTGTAATGGTGATCACGTTCGCCTCACAGCAAGTAGGTCCTTGGTTCGATTCCCATCTCAGCCATGTCTGTGTGGAGTTTGCATGTTCTCTCCGTGTTTGAGTGGCTTTCCTCTGGATACTCCGGTTTCCTCCTACTGTCCAAAAACATGCGCAGTAGGTTAATTGGCTGTTCCAAATCACCCATGAGTGTGAGTCTGAATGGTTGTGTGAGTGTTGGCCCTGCGATGGCCTGACGAGCTGTCCAGGGTGTACCCCGCCCTCATCTAGAGTCGGCTGAGATGGGTGCCTCCCCATCACCTCCCCGCCACCATAATTAGTATTAAGCGATTCAGAAAATGAAGAGATAATAAAAATAAAAGTGTTCAACACAGTTTGTCA
The DNA here is from genome assembly GCA_024760905.1 of Plotosus lineatus. Lineage (NCBI taxonomy): Eukaryota > Metazoa > Chordata > Actinopteri > Siluriformes > Plotosidae > Plotosus > Plotosus lineatus. Next base: position 65,444,575 of record CM045731.1, on the reverse strand, counting down.
CAGTCGCTTGGAGAAAGTATCATCATGATCACACTTTAAAACAGAAAAATAAGCCACATGATCTCATTCGAGTTTGCGTCTCTAATGTCTCGGCGCAGTACATATTCAAACAGTGCTCTGCTGAGGCGACTTGGATCATCTGTGCATGGAGCACACCTGTCTGTCATAGTGGAAATGAAATATAAAAATCTTATTTTGTAAACCATAATTAGTAACTAATTGTTAGCTGAGCTCATGGTCCAGCGTTCGTGGGTTCAAATACTGGATAGACCCCCAATGTGTCCTTCCGCAGTGTCTCAAACACAGGTGTGCTTCTGTCCACCAAGCAGTATAAATGAAGACCAGTCAAAAAATATTGGGAAGGTAACCAGTGATGAGCAGTGGTGGCCTAGTGGTATAGGGCGCTGGACCGCTGATCCAAAGGTTGGGGGTTCGAGTCCCACTCTCCACAAGTTGTCACTGTTCCCCCAGTGCAGTTAAGTGGGTTATCAAAGCCCGGCCATATCTCTCACTGTCTATGGTGTGAGGTTCATGTAAAAGAACCATTGCTGACTTCCGTAAAGAGTAGCTACATAGCCGCGAACGTGTTTCCACCCTGCAATGGCCTGGCGAGCTGTCCAGGGTGTACTCTGCCCTCATCCGAAGTTGTCTGGGATGGG
>CM045731.1:65288916-65441416 GCA_024760905.1 Plotosus lineatus | reverse complement strand
TGCACTTCATATCGTTTGCTCGGTGCTTTTCCCCTATACCATAGGGAACACAGTGAGAACGCCACTGCCACCTACTGTAGAGGATGCGCAATAATACTTAATTCTAGTACTGTATGGCAAAAAAGCATGTTCTGCAGGGTCATATGCGACCACCTTGGCATAACACACCACTATTCAAGAAGCACTGGCCTTGTGGGAGCTCACCATGAGCCTTTCCTTGCTGGCATTCATAGAGTGCACATGCACAAAATTCTCCTCCTCCTCCTCCTCCTCCTCTTCTGTTATGCACCACTTCATGCCTGCCCACATCTTCGCACCCACGTGACATCTTTGCCACAGTCAATGATCAGAATTGTTAGTTGACATTCTTTACTCTTATTTTATTATTATTTATTATTAATTATTATTAATGTTAATGTACATGTATTATTATTATTATTATTATTATTATTATTATTATTATTATTATTATTATTATTATTAAATATTTAATGTTTTTACATGTTTATCTTTAATATATTAGGTGAAATATAGACACCATGTATGTGTCAGGTTATATGAGTTTGGGATGGGGTTGGAATGGATTAATTGGTTTTCTATGATTTCCTATAGGAATTTTTGTTTTATCTAACAAACATTCCCGTTGGAACGGATTCATTTTGCAAGTCGAGGTACCACTGTATACGTATATGATGTTGATTATTTTTAAATAAAAGCATGTCCTGAAGTTTTTTTGTTTTGTTTTGTTTTGTTTTGGGGTTTTTTGTATGTTAGACCACTATACACTAATTAAATGTATATACAGTACAATATACAATCTTTTGATAGAACTGTTAAATCGATAGTTGTTCCCAGAGTGGTTTGACAGAGTAAGAAGATGCATGATTATATTAGTCCTTTAATGTTCATTTTCACACTGATACATGCCATTGTAGGAAAGATGAGATACAGGAGGAAATTAAATATATTAAATAATATCAAAGATGAGTGTCTCTTTAGAAATAATAATAATAATAATAATAATAATAATAATAATAATAATAATAATAATAATAATAATAATAATAATTCCTTATTAATCATAATTATTATATTCATTAATTAATTCATTAATTCCCACCAACATGCCTTTCCTCGAAGAGGAAGACCCTAGGGGTTTGGGTGGGGGTCCGCCATCACTAGAGTGGAGATCACTGAGGTTGTCAAAAAACTTCTCGGTGTTCGAGATCCGCGGTTGGACGAGATCCGCCCAGAATATCTCAGGGCTCTGGATGCTGTAGGACTGTCTTGGTTGACACGTCTCTGCAACATTGCGTGGTCATCGGGGGCTCTACCTCTGGATTGGCAAACTAGGGTGGTGGTCCCAATTTTTAAGAAGGGGGACCGGAGGGTGTGTTCTAATTATCAGGGAATCACACTCCTCAGCCTACCTGGGAAAGTCTATACAGGGGTACTAGAGAGGAGGATCCGACCAATAGTCGAGCCTCGGATTCAGGAGGAACAATGTGGTTTTCGTCCTGGCCGCAGCACTCTTGACCAACTCTATACGCTCCACAGGATTCTGGAGGGGGCGTGGGAGTTTGCCCAATCTGTCCACATGTGTTTTATGAATTTGGAGAAGGCTTTCGACCGTGTCCCTCGAACAATCTTGTGGGGCGTGTTCCGGGAGTATGGTGTTCCGGGCCATTCGGTCACTGTATCACCGGAGCCAGAGTTTGGTCCGTATTGGCAACAACAGGTCGAATTTGTTTCCGGTGGGAGTTGGAGTCTGCCAAGGCTGTCCTTTGTCACCGATTCTGTTCATAATTTTTATGGACAGAATTTCTAGGTGCAGTCGAGGCATTGAGGGGTTCTGGTTTGGTGACCATCGGATCTCGTCTCTGCTTTTTGCGGATGGTGTTGTCCTTTTGGCTTCATAAAGTTGGGACCGCCAGCTCTCATTGGAGCAATTCGCAGCCGAGTGCGAAGCAACTGGGATGAGGATCAGTACATCCAAGTCCAAGGCCATAGCTCTCAGTCGGACAAGGGTGGAATGCACCCTACGGGTCAGGAATGAGGTCCTGCCCCAAGTGGAGGAGTTTAAGTATCTTGTGGTCTTGTTCACGAGTGAGGGAAGGATTGAGCGGGAGATCGACAGGAGGATCGCTGCAGCCTCTGCTGTTAAGCGGTGTCTGTGCCGGTCCATCGTGGTGAAGAAGGAGCTGAGCCTCAAGGCGAAGTTCCCAATTTACCAGTCACTCTACGTTCCAACCCTCACCTATGGTTACGAGCTTTGGGTAGTGACCGAAAAAACAAGATCACGGATACAAGCGGCTGAAATGAGCTTCCTTCACTGGGTGGCGGGGTTCTCCCTTAGTGATAAGGTAAGAAGCTCTACCATCCGTGGAGAGCTCGGTGTCGATCCGCTGCTCCTCCGCATTAAGAGAGGCCAGTTGAGGTGGCTTTGGAGTCTGGTCAAAATGCCTCCCAGACATCTCCCTGGTGTGGTGTTTTCAGGCATGTCCAACCGGAAAGAGACCCCGGGGTTGACTTAGAACACACCGGAGAGACTATGTCTCTTGGCTTGTCTGGGACCGCCTCAGTGTCCCCCTGGGAGAGTTGGAGGAAGTGACTGTGGAGAGGGACGTCTGGACCTCTTTGCTTAGGTTACTGCCTCTGCGACCTGACCCTGGACTTAGCGGAAGATGATGATGATGGTGGTGATGATGATGATGATGATGATGATGATGATGATGATGATATTCATTAATTTATTTTCTGAACCCCATAATCCTAATTAGGATCACGGGGAGGCTGGAGCCCATTTCATCCAACTCTGGGCAAAGGGAAAGTACACCCTGGACAGTTTACCAGACCATCGCAAGGCAGAAACACGCTGACAACTATGCAGCTACTCTAGACAAAAGCCAGCAATGGTTCTATTACCTGAACCTCACACCGTCTTTTTTGTGTAAAATATTTAAAGTGCATCTTCTCAAATGAATAGCACATTGCTATAAAAAATGATTTGCCATTTCTCACAGCTGCCAAAATACAATAAAAAAGAAGATATTCACCAACCGTATACTATTTATACCAATATGGGTGTTTCATCTATTGGTATTTGCACTCATGAATCATAACCCCTCTGTCGTGTTTCATTGTGGATGATAACGGTGAGATGCCGCAGTGAGTCGGACCTGTGAGATTTTACCGCTGCTTTACCTCGGTTTGTCATGTGCGTCTTTTCTTTCTAAAAGCAGCTGCTAAATGAGGGCATGAGTCACAATCAGCAAGACATAATCCTGCTTCAAAGCTTGGCATTCTCAAACAAGGAGAGGTCTCCCGCTTAACAAATCTCCCTTTATGCTCCCTGTGGCCCTGGGCTTAGCTGCCAGAATCGGGACAGAAAAATGTAGAATTACATCCATTTGCCTGTGCTCACAGTTGACGAAAGATTTAATATCTAAATATTTTCACACCAGTATTCAGATCTCAGTTAATGAAGGTAAAGGCAGACATTATGCATTTAGATAACTGTGGATCAAAATAAATAAATAAAAAGGGAATAAATGAAAATCAGTCACTCAGAACTATGGACAAGTTATTTGCTTACACCAGTGCTTCTCAAATAGTGGGGCACGCTCCTCCACTCCAGTAGTTGGCAGTGGAGAACTCATTGTCGAGCTATGGTGTAACGGTTTTTCACACGATATGAAGTGCAGTAAACAACCCCTCAAGAAACAACACGGGAAAATTTCTAACAGGAATGGAGAGAAAGGTGGAGAGAGAGGGAGATATAAAGACATAAATAAGTTTAATGAGTTTAAATAACGATGTGTTTTTTTTTTTATTTCAGGCACATTGGTGCACTTTAAATCTTTTCTATTACAGATTTAAAAACAATGTGAATGAAGTTGTTCTTTATTGTAAGTTGAGCTATATTTCGTTTTTCTTTTTAATGTTAATAAAGATACAATGCTATGCAGAGGTGTACGAAAAACAATTTTGTAGACAAATACAGTCATACTATATATAGTCGATCGCGTGGCGGTGGGGGACATGAAATGTTTTTTTCTTGCTAGAGGGGACTCGACAGAAAATAATTGAGAAGCTCTGGCTTACACTGAATGACACATCTAGGAAATCAGCCTATGTGTGGGCATGACCTCCGAATATGTGGAATTTCTATGATGTAAATATAGTCACAATGTTACGCTATTTATTTCTGATTGTTCCGATCATAGTAGGAAGCATCAGACACAAATGGGGTTGCGAAATGACTTTAGGGTACTCCAATATTACTCCTTCAAATGATTTCCAGAAGGTTCCGGCAGTCCAGCTTGAACAATTATTATCATTTGTTCCATTAACAAAATGCATTACTGAGGTCACAGCGCCAGAAAATAGATTTCATGCATGGCGGGCTTGGATATTCTTCACAATACACATTTGTCTTTTCTTTTTTTTTTCCCTTCGGCGGTGCCAGCAGGTTTTTTTTTTTTTTTAAGAAACTGGGTTTTGATATCATAAATAATGTGTTGTATCCAAAGTGAAGCAGAATGCTGGAAAATTGAATACATTGGACATAGAAATCAAAATTGTGCAAGGAGACCTTAGAAACGAAAAATTTTCTCAGAGTCTTCCAGCCAAAATATTCACACATGGAACAACAACACTGTGTGGCAAAACATAAACTCATGTACATCACCAAAACAAATATATGAAAGTGGTCTTAATGATACCTTGAAAGTGAAATAAAGACCTAATGAGGCGAACACATCACGCTTCATTAACATACAATAATATAAAATTTAGTGCATTTCTGTAACCGCTTAATAATAATTAGGATCATGGGGAGGCTGGCACCCATCCCAGCCAACTGTGGGCGAGGGCAGAGTACACCCTGTACAGCTCACCAGACCATTGCATGGCGAAAACACGCTGACGGCTTTGCAGCTACTCTTGTCGAAAGTCAGCAATGGTTCTTTTACATGAACCTCACAGCATTAACAGTGAGAGACATGGCTGGCTTTTGATAACCCAATTAGTTGTACTGGGGGACAGTGACAACCTTGTGGAGAGTGGGACTCGAACCCCCAACCTTAGGATCAGTGATCCAGCGGCCAATAACACTAGGCCACCACTGCCCTAACTTTAGTGCATATATACTATAATCAATAATGATTTTGGACTAATACAGTATAGATTCTGTCTTCTTCTTCTTTTTCTTCTTCTTTTTTCCTTTCGGCTGTTCCCTTCAGGGGTCGCCACAGCAAATGATCTGCCTCCATCTCACCCTGTCCTCTGCATCTTCTACTCTTACTCCAACTACCTTCATGTCTTCCTTCACCACATCCATAAATCTTCTCTTTGGTCTTCCTCTGGGCCTTCTGCCTGGTAGTTCCAACCTCAGCATCCTACTACCAATATAACCCTCCTCTGTACATGTCCAAACCATTTCAATCTAGCCTCCCTGACTTTGTCTCCAAAACCTCTTACATGTGCTGTCACTCTGATGAACTCATTCTTGATCCTATCCATCCTCATTACTCTCAAAGAGAACCTCAACATTTTCATCTCTGCTATATCCAGCTCTGCCTCCTGTCTTTTCCTGATGCCACTGTTTCTAAACCATACAACATCGCTGGCCTCAACACCATCTTGTACACTTTTCCTTCCATTCTTGCCGATACCTTCCTATCACACATCACACTGGACACTTTTCTCCGACCATTCCAACCCGCGTGCACACCCTTCTTCACCTCTTTTCCACACTCTCCATTGCTCTGGATTGTTGAGCCTAGGTACTTAAAATACTTCACCTTCTTTATCTCTGCTCCCTGTAACCTCTGGAATCCTTGTCGTTCAAACACATGTATTCTGTCTTACTGAGGGTAACCTTCATTCCTCTCCTTTTCAGGGCATACCTCCACCTCTCTAGCGTTTCCTGCACTTGTTCTCTGCTCTGACTACAGATCACAATGTCATCTGCAAACATCATAGTCCATGGAGATTCTTGTAATCTGTTATTCATCCATCACCATAGCAAACAAGAAGGGGCTCAGAGATGACCCTTGATGCAGTCCCACCTCCACCTTGAACTCTTCTGTCACACAGACAGCACATCTCACCACTGTCTTACATCTCTCATACATGTCCTGCACCACTCTAACATACTTCTCTGTCACTCCAGACTTCCTCATGCAATACCATAGTTCCTCTAGCGGTACCCTGTCATGTGCTTTCTCCAGATCCACAAAGACACAATGCAGCTCCCTCTGACCTTCTCTGTACTTCTCTATTAACATCCTCAAAGCAAACACTGCATCTGTGGTGCTCTTTCTTGGCATGAAACCAAACTGTTGTTCACAAATGCTGACCTCTGTCCTTAGTCGAGCTTCCACTATCCTTTCGCATAACTTCATTGTATGGCTCATCAACTTTATCCCTCTGTAGTTGCCACAACTCTGCACGTCTCACTTGTTCTTAAAAATGGGCACAAGCACACTTCTCCATTCCTCCAGCATCTACTAATTCTCTAAGACCTTGTTGAATGTTCTTGCCAGAAAATCTACTGCTACCTTTCCTAGACACTTCCATACCTCCACAGGTATGTCATCAGGATTAACTGCCTTTCCACTCTTCATCCTCTTTAATGCCCTTCTCTCTTCTTCCTTACTAATCTTTGCTACTTCCTGGTCCTCAACAGTCAGCTCTTCAAAGTTCTCTTTCCATCTTCCCAGCACACTTCTGTCATCAGTCAATACATTTCCCACTCTGTCCTTAATCACTCTAACTTGCTGCACATACTTCCCATCTCTATTTCTCTGCTGTGCCAACCAGTATAAATCATTTTCTCCCTCTTTACTGTCCAACCTAGCATACAAGTCATCATACGCCCTCTTTTTGGCCTTTGGCACCGCTGCCTTCACCTTATGCTGTGTCTCCCTGTACTCCTGTTTACTCTCTTCAGTCCTCTGAATGTTTTACTTCTTCGTAGCTAACCTCTTCCTTTGTACACACTCCTGCACTTCCTCGTTTCACCACCAAGTCTTCAATCTACTTTCTTTCCAGAGGACACACCAAGTACTCTCCTACCTGTCTCTCTGATCACATTTTATGTGGTTGTCCAGTCATCTGGAAGCACTTCCTGACCACCCAAAGCCCGTTTCCACTCCTCCTTGAAGACAGCACAACACTCTTCTTTTTTCAGCGTCCACCACTTTGTCTTCTGCTCTGCCTTTGCCTTCTTCACCTTCATCACCATCAGCATCATCCTGCACACCACCATCCTATGCTGTTTGGCAAGACTCTAACCCACTACTACTTTGCAGTCACTGACTTCCTTCAAATTACATCACCACCACAAGATGTAGTCTACCTGTGTGCGCCGAGCTCTACTTTTATAAGTCACCCTATGTTCCTCTCTCTTCTGGAAGGAAGTATTCACCACAGCTATAGCTGTCCTTTTTGAAAAATCTAGTAACAACTGTCCTTCTGTGCTCCTGTCCTGGATACCAAACCTGCCCATCACTTCCTCATCTCCTCTGTTGCCTGCACAAACATGCCCATTGAAGTCTGCATCATCTCTCACCTCTTGGGGTACTCTGCATCACTTCATCTAACTCACTCCAGAATCTCTCTTTTTCTTCTAGCTCACATCCTGCCTGTGGGGCATAAGCACTAACAAAATTGAACATCACGCCTTCAATTTATAACTTGAGACTCATCACTGAGTCTGACACTCTTTTCACTTCTAGAACATTCCTGACCAACCGCTCCTTCAAGATGACTCCTACTCCATTTCTCTTCCCATCCACACCATGATAAAACAGCTTAAACCCTGCTCCTAAGCTTCTAGCTTTGTGACCTTTCCACCTGGTCTCCTGAACACACAGTATGTCCACCTTCCTCCTCTGCATCATGTCAGCCAGCTCTCTATTGTTTCCTGTCATAGTTCCAACATTCAAAGTCCCTTTCCCCTCAGGCCTTTCCCCTTCTCTCTTGTCTGCTTACAGACATGCCTCCCGCCTCTCCTTTTTTGACCGACAGTAGTCCAATTTCCACCAGCACCCTGTGGTTAACAGCACTGATGGTGGTCGTTGTTAACCCGAACCTTGACCGATCCGGTATGAAATTCGTTTTGATCATTTGCATAATCATTTTGGCACGTTTCACACCGGATGCCTTTCTTGTCGCAATCCTCTGCATTTATCCGGGCTTTTGACCGGCATAAGAATGAACACTGGCTTGCCCCCCAAGGCTGCATTAATTTAGGTTCTGTCTGTGCACACAAATTCATACACATTCGCTCATATATTTGCCAAGCTGCTTAATTGTAGCTATACACACACAGCCAATCATGGTCAAACCCAGGGACAACATGGAACAGCCAATTAAATTGATTGAAACATATTTTATTCATTGAAGAAAGGGATTGCGCATAAGTTATCCAACTTAGTGAAGCCCTCTCCGCAGATTGGATTGTAGGAGGAACCCGGAGTACCCGGAGGAAACCCATGCAAGCACGGGGAGAACATGCAAACTCCACACAGAAACGCTCAGGCCTAGATTCGAACCCAGGCCTACTTGCTGTGAGGTGGACATGCTAACAGTGCAGCCAATTAAATGATGCGTATGTCTTTGGACTGAACAAGGAAACTGGAATACCAGGAGGAAGGACACACAAGCATGGGAAGACTACAAAAACTCCACAAAAACAAATAAATTTAAAAAAAACTCGAGCATGGGACGCAAACCCCGACCGTCTTGCTGAGACATAGACATGCTGACTGTTACTTCACTATTCTGCTCAAATCATTCACATGCACTGTTGACAGGCAGCATGCTTGTCATCTTGCAAGCTATGATGAGACACATTGTGAGATATAGTACTACCGGACTTTAGCAAATACACTGTCAACTGAAAACTGTGCAGTATTATTGAACTGAACTACAGGCCTGTAAATATGATAGCAAGCAGAGAAGCACTGCAATCAATAAACATGTAACCTTGCAGTCAAGGTCAACGGGTAGTCTCTTTTACCTCTTTTGATCTGCTTAGTCGTGACTTGCTTTCAGCTTTGTGTCTGAAAATGGTGCTAAAGCATCTATTATTGAAGCTACGCTAAGTAAAAGCGCAAAGTGCAATCGCACAAGGTCAGCTTCAGACCGATGGTCAACTAGAAATGATGAAAAACCCACACAAATGATTAGATTCATGTCATGTCATGCAAGTCATCCAGAAAAGTGTAGGTGCAGTCGCAACTTTATTTGATTCCAGGCTTCTGATTTTCAGCCATTTTGCTTGAGAGTCATACTGAGACTTATTCCAACTGCAGCTTTATAGTACATCTACTTACCATGTCCAAGGCAGACAGGATGTACTTGTAATATTGATTGAAACAAACGCTAAGCTTGCATGAAAGCTAAGGTTTGGGGCATCAGTTAAAAGATAGAGCAAATACATTCTGTCTCGAGCTAACTGAGTCATAGAGAGAGCAGTAACAGCAAAAGTTTGGTATTATCACTGAGTTTACTTTTTCTTTTTTTCATATTGCATGACAATACTGTTGAGTTCTTAGATCTGATTGGTCAGAGGTTATTAAGTAATGATTCATGATGCAGTGGATCTGAGTCATATCTCCTATTTACATAAATACATTCATCTTAATATATTATACATATGTTATATTATTTTTGAAGAAGATTGTTTGAAGGGGGACTCAGAGTGCAATGTAGCATTGCCATGCAGCATGGATAATATAGTATGTAAACATTGATACTACTATATATTATATAATTAGTATATATAATATAATACTGATTTTAATGATCCCATGTACTTATCTTACAGTACGATGTACCTTCAAGAATTCTTGACAGATAAAGAATTATCCAAATGTTATCCTACTGATAGCAAACCACTCATATCATGCCATTTCTGGGATTCATTCATTTAAACTACTATATCCTTTACGGTCATCATTTGCCAATCTGATACAGTGATCCCTCGCTACTTCGTGCTTCAGTTTCTGTGGCTTCAGTGCATCGCGTGTTTTTCTAAAATATTCATCGAAAAATGTTAAAATAAGGAAATTTCTGCAAAACAAGGTCAATTATGCAACAAACACCCCCAAAACAAACAAAAATAAAACAACAACCCAACAAAACTACTTACAATTTTTTTTTTATTTGCGCATCTGAGTGTGTGCGCGCATCTGTATTTATATTTTATTTACATCTTATGCATCTTTTTTGAATGTTTAATTGTTATTATAAGCAATATAGCGTTGAATATGTATTTATTGATATTATATACACATAGACGTGTACGTATACATCAGTCAGGGGGATCGTTCCTGTCTTCCTTTCGGCTTTTTTCCCTTTTACTCGGGAGCCGCCACAGCAAATAATCTGATTCGTCCATTTGATTTGGCAGAGGTTTTTTATGTTGGATGCCCTTCCTGTCACAACCCTTTTCAGCAAGGGACAGAAACACGCTGACGGCTTTGCAGCTACTCTTTACGAAAGTCAGCAATGGTTCTTTAACATGAACCTCTCACCATAGACAGTGAGAGACATGGCCCGCCTTTGATGACCCAGTTAGCTGCACTGGGGGGAGGGGGGGGGCAGTGACAACCTTGTGGAGAGTGGGACTCGAACCCCCAACCTCTGGATCAGCGATCCAGCGCCTTATACCACTAGACCACCACTGCCCTGCTATTTGCCCAACAAGGCCTTGTGTAAAGAGAGAAATTTGAGTAAATGTCCATCCGTGATAAGAATTATTACTCAGGAAGCGCGATTATGTTTCAAAGTTGTCCATTCGCAATTTATTGTACGATTTCATGGGGAGTTCTGTTTTCACTAATAGCTTTAGAGAAGTTAAATAAAGCACAGACTGATAAATAGCTTGTTCATTGTGACTCCAGAGGAGTATATACACCGTCCTCATTCTTTCTAGTCGTCTTTGCCCCGCCCCCCCCCCCCACACACACACACACACACACACACACACACACGTGCCATTTGTGCCACTATGATGCAATAAGAGCAATGCTTTTGTAAAGGCTTGTCATTAATCAGGCCACTGTGCTGCCGAACATCATTGATTCTTTGCGAGCAGGCTGATGATATTTACTCTGGAAAATGGATGTTTGGATGTCGACTGAAAACACAAATACAATTCACCTGCAAATAACGAATATCTTTAGTGGTCCATATTTACTGTCACTCTCCATATGTCTCCAGGTTAATATTGATCACCAAACTAATACAGCAAAGCTCACCATCTCTCTCTCTCTCTCTCTCTCTCTCACACACGTTTTTTTTGCATTCAGGTAATATTCATCTATGGTTGACTCTCTTTTACCGTACATCCATCAACTCTGCACTTTTCTGAGACCGGACCCGGTGTAACATGATGCAAACTCAGCCGGATCCATATGCATCGGATTAATCTACAGGAGGTTAACCATGGCCAGTCAGGGAAGAAGAAATGCATTGATTTTTGGATTTCTGGTGCACCACATCCTCTTATCCTCCAGCACGCAGCATGAATATTCAGACAAGCACCTGCAGCTTGAGTAAGAACTCTTCAGCCAGCCAGGCAAAATGGTCAAAAACATGCATCTGAAAAATATGAGGCTTTACAATTGAGATTATTTTTAAGAGTGGCTTAAATTGAATTTCTGCTGCAGAATATTGATTGGAGTCAGAATAGGTTTGGACAGGGACAGGTATTTAGTTACAGGACTTCCCTCTGTATTGTTGTTTCTACCACCAGCTGAAATTTAAGAACTTAGCGATGGAAGGATAAATGTATTCTGGAGAGAAAAAAAGGTAATAGCATCCCTCATGCACAAACTATATTATTCACCTTTAAATTTCACATTTGTTCACGAGCACATGTGTTTTCCTCCCACAAGTGATTCTTGACATGATTCATACACACACACGCACACACACACACACACATACACACACACACACACACACACACACAGAGATATACTGTATATATATATATATATATATATATATATATATATATATATATATATATATATATATATATATATATATATACTATATACACACATACATACAAAGTCATGTCTGTGTGTGTGTGTGTGTGTGTGTGTGTTTTCCCTGCAATGGGCTGGTGAGCTCTTTGGAATATACCCCACCTTCACTCAATGCTGACTGAGAAAGGCTTCAGCCTCCCTGAAACCATAGTAGGCTAAACTGGTTCAACAAATGAGTGACATTTTTTACAAAATTAATTAGTCTTATGCAAATATGTTTTTTCACTGATGTGACAAGTGATTTGTTTATTTTTTCAAAATAATCTCATTTTTTATGTGTGTTTACGTGTGTGTGTGTGTCTACGATGATCTGGTGAGCTGTCCCGGGTGTACCACCCTCACCCAGAGTCGGTTGACATGGGCCTTCCTGTGACCCTAACTAGGACTAATCAGTGCAGAGAATGAATGAATGAATGGATAGTCTGTTTGTGTGTGTGTGTGTGTGTGTGTGTGTGTGTGTGTGTGTGTGAGAGAGAGAGAGAGAGAGAGAGAGAGAGAGAGAGATAGAGAGAGAGAAATGAAATGATTAAAACTCAAGATAAAAATGTCCCTTATAAAGAAATTTTTGTCAGGGCAATTGCATAATACTTTCGGAAAGCTTAATTTTAAAACAGGCAGGGGTGGCCTGGTGGTAAAGGTGCTGGATCATGGATCCTAAGGTTGAGGGTTCAAGCCCCACTTTCCACAGTTTGTCAGCTAACCGGGTTATCAAAGGCCGGTCATTTCTCTCACTGTCTATGGTGTGAGGTTCATGTAAAAGATCCATTTCTGACTTTCGACAACAGTAGCTGCATAGCCGTCAGTGTGTTTTCGCCCTGTGATGGCCAGGCGAGCTGTCCAGGATGTACTTTGCCCTCGCCCAGAGTCAGCTGAGATGGGCTCCAGAGTCCCTGCGACCCTAACTAGGATTAAGCGGTTACAGAGAATGAATGAATGACTCATTTTAAATCAGTTTCCGAAAATTAAAGCCGCATTATGATCTTCATGTAGATGTCTGATTTTGCTCGAGTTTGTATGAACAGTAAAGTTAGAGTTCGGTTTATTATTTCATTTATATAATCTGCAGCAAAACCAGCAATTCTTCTGAACACTGAGTGCATGAGAAATCTATAGTCACTTTTAGCTGTACTTAATTTTATTTATTATCTTTTTAAGGATGCAAGCAGAGGTGAAAGATCCTCTCTGTGGTGAGCCACCAGCTCAGTATGCAGTTTGCAACATCTCACATCTGCCACGAGGTCACACTCTTAATGAGCACGGTGTCATTACTCACAGCAATGAGTAGGTTATAAAGCCATACATATACGCTGGCTTTCCTTAATTAACACATTATTAATTTAATATGCTTAGGATGTTCTTACAAACAGTTTTAGACCACATCAAATGGAGGGTTGGGCACCAGACGGTATGTATTATATGCATTATATAAAATATACAACCTTAAATTGTCTGTCTATTGGGGAATTCCCCTGTTTTTATTCGAAAATGGTTCTGACTCATTAAGGTATGGACTCGCAGGATCTCTGAAGGTGCACTCTGGTATCTATTAGAGCTGCGCAATAAAACCGGTTTATAAGTTTAAACCAGTTCTAACATGCAAACAATACGTATTGTGATACTCTGAAGCAAAACCGTTTTTTTTTTTACATGCATTCGGAAAACTTTGGAACAGTAAAAAAAAAAAAAAAAATTTAGCTATTCCCACTAATAGAACCGGAATTAATGCTTTCGTTAAAAAAAATGCTTACCGTAGAGGTCCCTGCATGTAATTCTGACACAATCGTGTTTCTGTCTTCTTATCTACAGTCATTCAGTGTGTGGAGAGCCCGCCATGCCGGGATTGGGCAGTGTGGATGACACGAAGGCCTTCAGCCAATAGAATTTGTTTTTATACAGCATACGGAAATTCCCTCGAAAAACAAAACCATGGTTCATGGTGCTAGTTGCTCAGAAATGTACTGACCTATTGCATCTAGATTTTTGCTTAAACATTTATTTTAAAATGAGCAAAAGAGGGAAGCGGTCCCATGAACCTGATCTCCAACAAGGCACATTAACCATGCATGTTTTTTTACTTAATTAATTAATTTATTTATTTTTATTTATTTATTTATTTTTGCTTAACATAGCAATAATATCTGTTGACTCTGAAAAAAATGACCTCACACAACTTGCGGGCTCAGCATCAGGCTCAACATGCTCCAAACTGGTCCAGATTCCAGTAAATTACATTCCACTCTCCAGCATAATGATCATATTAATATGATTTACATGATAAACAATATTGCATGTTATTATTGTAAAGTTCTAAAGTTTGACGGACTTTCCTGAGGCGTCAGTGTCAGTATGACTGTTATGTGTGGCATGTGCCCTGCAGGCCTGTGGGCATCGCTATGATGGCATTAATACATATAAATGAAATGTTAATTTTGTTATATATAAATAGATCAATCTACTGCTCATAGGGTCACAGGTCTGATGAGGTCGAGTCATGCGTGATACAGTTCTGCGCATGCGCGGATGATGCTCCATCTTCAGTCCCGCCTTAAAAATTGAATATGCATGCATTAATAATTAAGGCTTCACAATATGCTAATAAAAGCACGAGATGCACTTCTAATGTTTATGTGTATTTAATATGTTTAAACAGCTTATCTTGCTCAATATGCAGTTCTATTTCAGGGTTAATGTTTGTACCAAAGTTTAAAAAATTAAATTTTCATAAGTAGATTTTTTTTCTGATGCTTAGAATTTTTATTTTAATGACTAAAATCAACGTTTTTAATGTTGTTGATTTCTCTTTCTTAAATAAAGAATAAATACTGTCAAGAACAGGCTCACTTTTATTTTCAAATTCTTCTTGCAATATATCGCAATACATGCTAGAAATCGCAATACAGGGATCCCTTGCCACCTCACGCTTCAATTTGTGCGGCTTCAGTGCATTGCGTCATTTTTTACATAATCATCGAATTTAAAAAGTAAGGAAATTAAGGAAGAATAGGGGGAAAGTTAAAGAAAATGCCGCAAAAACAAGGCCAATTATGCAAAAAAAAAAGAAAGAAAGAAACACTAAACCAACACAAAACAAAAAACAACCCAAACCCAACCATCAAAACCAGTTACATTGTTGTGAGGTGTGCATCTGCTTGCGTGCGCGTGCACAATTGTATGTGTGTGTATTTATATTTTTATTTACCTCTTATGCATTATTTTTTTAATGTTTAATTGTTATTATAAGCATTTATAGCATTGATTATGCATTTATTGATATTATATACACATATACATGTACGTATATATGTTAGTCTAGGTGGGAGGGTGTTGGGCGAGTGATCATACTTCGCGGATTTTGGTGGGTGTGTGGAGATCTCGGTCCCTATTAACTGCAGAAAGTGAGGTGATCCCTGTATATCGCAAAAAAAAAAAAACTAAAAGAATTTAGGCAATACTCAGCTCTAGTATCTACGGCATACATGGATAACACATGTTTGTCCATAACATCTTAGAAATGCTCAATTGGGTTGAGATCTGGGTATTTGGAGGCTAATTCAACAGTTTCCAAAATCTTTCCTGAACAATTTTTGCAGTCTATCACATTATCCTGCCTGCAATAATGTTTAAGTAAGTCGTATATGAGGTATACAGTGGTACCTCACCTTAGGAAATTAATCCGTTCCAGAGCCTTTTTCTTAACCTGGATCTTTCTTAAGTTGAACCGCATTTTACATGTAAAACGTGTGATTCATTCCAAGGCCCCCAAAACTACCCCTAAACCCTTTAAAAATTATAAAAGTATACCTTTTAAGGCCTCCTTCTGCTTTAATATTGTCCCGATGGTAGACGGGTTTGGCCATATTCCTTTGCGATACCACTCAACCACATGGCACGAGCCCACTTCTTCTTTGCACTTGCACCGGAAATCACATGCGCGTTTGTATGTGTGTGTGTTTGTGTGTGTGTGTGTGTGTGTGTGTGTGTGTGTGTGTGTGTGTGTGTGTGTGTGTGTGTGTGTGTGTGTGTGTGTGTGTGTGTGTGTGTGCACGCTTGTGTTGACCATGTCTTCTTAGCAGAGTTATAATCTTAAAAGCCTGAGTCAAAAAAATAAAGCAATGAGCACACTTGAAAAACTCACGAAGCAACAATAACTCTATCCTTTACACAAAAAGCATTATGGGAGATAAAGCTCCTTAATAACCAATTAGAGGTAGCTGTGTCATCCCTCCTCGCCAATGGGAGGCCAGCGGGGTGGGATGTTGGGAAGATGGGAGAGCAGCTCGTGCATTGTTTGAATGGCGCGTTTTAATGTTTGAATGTCGCGTTTGGCAAGTTTCGTAAGAAGAACTTGTTTTGTAGAACAGAAAAAAAAATTTGGAAAATGTTTTTCATAACGTGGATTTTTCGTTCGCTGGGACTATTGTAAGGTGAGGTACCACTGTATCTGATTTTTTTTTATACCGCATATAACAAAAGACAGCTGTGATTGAGCAATGAACAAAATTATCTTACTTGCAGTGCACACCCCTTGCGTACATTAGGTTTGACAGACATAGCCACATGCATTTTGAAACTTCAGTTTGTCGGAAGCAAATTGAGGCCTGACATGTAGAACGGCATAAAAAGTCAATGATATCACTTCAACGTGAGTTTGACAGACATCCTAATGTACGCATGGAGTAATTTAAATTCAATTCCTCTGGCAATTGGGCTTAACCGTGAATAACGTTTGCAGTTTTTTTCAAATATCTATTTATGTATTCTTTATAAACGGGTACTTTTAAACTTCACTTATAAAGAAAATAAATCAACAAATCTTGCTGATGCTGCTCATGCTGTCTCTTTATTTAACAAGACAACATTTATTCAATATGTACAATTTCATAACAATTGATGGAATACACACAATTGAGGCAATGCTTCACAAAATCCGTGATTAGCATATTGTGACTCACACTGTCTGCTACAGACTGCTTTCTTTACAAAGGTCACACTGGTGCCATCACTTCTCCAGATACGCAAAACATATGCATATGGACATCCATATGATATTTAAACTCAAGTGTATTTCATGAAGCACCTTTTTTCCATTGTTCTATGGTCCAGTCTCATGCTCGTACAACCATAGAGTAATAAAGCCATGATGTTATGTTTCCATGGTTACATGTTTGCTGGATGTCAACAATCATGCAAAACCACATTGATGTGACAGCCATGAATATGACTATTTATATATATATATATATATATATATATATATATATATATATATATATATATATATATATATACATACACACACATATATATACTAGTATATATATACATACACACACATATATATATACTAGTATATATATATATATATATATATATATATATATATATATATATATATATATATATATATATATATATATATATATATATATATATACTAGTATATATATATATATATATATATGGGGCAGTGGTGGTCTAGTGGTATAGGGCGCTGGATCGCTGATCCAAAGGTTGGGGGTTCGAGTCCCACTCTCCACAAGGTTGTCACTGTCCTCCCCAGTGCGGCTAACTGGGTTATCAAAGGCGGGCCATGTCTCTCACTGTCTATGGTGAGAGGCATGTAAAAGTACCATTGCTGACTTTCGTAAAAGAGTAGGCTGCAAAGCTGACAGCGTGTTTCTGTCCTTTGCTAAAAAGGGTTGTGACAGGAAGGGCATCCGACGTTAAAAAAAAAAAAAAAACCCTCTGCCAAATCAAACGTGCGAATGAGATGATTCGCTGTGGCGACTCCCGAGTAAAAAGGGAAAAAGCTGAAAGGAAGACAGACATATATATATATATATATATATATATATATATATATAAAAGGACAGGACAAAGACTTTCTATTGAAACTCCATTTATCACTACAGAAAGTCTTTGTCCTGTCCTTTTATTTTTATTTTTATTTGCTCTACCAAAAAGTATTGAGCACTCTCCTACGGAAGGATCTACTCAGAAAATCATATATATATATATATATATATATATATATATATATATATATATATATATATATATATATATATGTATGCATATATATATATACACACATATATATATATATATATATATATATATATATATATATATATATATATATATATATATATATATATATACATAAATATATATATAATGAGTCAGTGTTTCGTTTCAGATCACAACCATCAATCAGCGATCCACTCTTTGTTTAATTAGGTACTTAAACAATTTTATGACACACACACTACTATGCCCTAATGATAATCACAGCCTAAAAGTACCATCTGCATAATCCTGACCTAAGTACAGAAAATCATTAATAAGTTTTAAGCTGTTTGTCATCTCCGCGTTTAAGAGAGAGTTTTTAATCTTAAGGTCAAAATTATCCAGTGTCCTAATCGCAGATAATTATAAACTGAACAAAAGAATTTAAATACCTCCCTAAATAAAGAGCTCCAACTTCTCTTTTGAAATGGCTCGATAGGAACACTGCAGAATTTTCAAGAGTGGCTTTACGATTAATTACCACCACCCTCATTTTTGCAGATAAATATATTCTCCATCAACAGACATTTCTGAATAATTGTTTTAATCAAGCATAAAATACTACCAAAAATGTGTAACATCACACTTTGCCTACTCTGTTGTAGGGGCGTTCAACAGTAGATCTGGGTCAGCATGGGTCTGAGTAGTCTGCGGCCACACAGCTACGGCTTTATGAATAGTTGATGTAATTGTACCAGATGGGCTGGCTATTGCTTATTCTATCTGCTTCTTCTTCTTCTTTTCCTTTCGTCTGCTCCCTTCAGGGGTCGCCACAGCAAATCATCCGTCTCCATCTCACCCTGTCCTCTGCATCTTCTTTTTTGACTCCAACGACCTTCATGTCTTCCTTCACCACATCCATAAATCTCCTCTTTGGTCTTCCTCTAGGCCTTCTGCCTGGTAGTTCCAACCTCAGCATCCTACTGCCAATATACTCACTATCCCTCCTCTGTACATGTCCAAACCATCTCAATCTAGCTTCTCTGACTTTGTCTCCAAAACATCTTACATGGGCTGTCCCTCTGATATTCCGTATATATCAAGCAGCCTGTAGCTTGTTGTCCTTCTTTGGACCACTTTTAGTTGCTATAGTAATTATATTATTTGTGGTAGTAGTGGTGGTAATAGTAATATTAATTAATTAGAGGGGTTTTAATTATCTAATTTTCTATTAATATTTCTATCTATATTGTACACAGCCAATTTCAGCTGACTTCAGTGGATAAGAGTACACCCTGGCTAGATTACCAAATTCTATTATTATTATTATTAGTAGTAGTAGTAGTAGTAGTAATAATAATAATAATAATAATAATAATAATAATAATAATAATAAAACCAGGATGTGGCCTGGTGGTAAAAGGTGCTGCATCACTGATCCCAACGTTGAGGGTTTGAGTCCCACTCTCAACAGGTTGTCACTGTCCCCCCAGTGCATCTTACTGGGTTATCAAAGGCTGGCCATATCTCTCACTGTCTATGGTGGAGGTTCATGTAAAAGAACCATTGCTGACATTCATCAAGAGTAGCTGCATAGCCGTCAGCATGTTTCTGCCCTGCAGTGGCCTGATGAGCTGTACAGGGTGTACTCTGCCCTCGCCCTAAGTTGAACCCTAATCAGGGTTAAATGGTTCATAAAATGAATGAATGAATGAATGAATAACTACAACAACAACAACAACAACAACAACAACAATAATAATAATAATAAATGTATTATTATTATTAGAGAAATTATATTCATATTAAGTTCATGATTGGAAAAAACTGCAGATTTTCATCATTGGTTTAGCAGTAACTAATAAATCAAATTTTTAAACATGCTGTTGCAGATCCATTTTGAAAAGGACTCCACATTTTGAAAATTAATTAATCCCTTGCTTTGTTTGATTAAAAAAGTTGATTCCGGTGCTATACTTTCAAGTGCTTTAATTTCTCTGTCCTTTCATTCACTGAACATGTTTTTTTATTGCCTATGATTTTTTTTTTCATAATGCCTAATGATATTAAATTATTTCTACGTATAATAATATTAATTTCCAAAATTACTGAAACATTTTCTTGACATGGATTCCGACTCTTTTGAAATCACTCCTTTTGTCTGTAGCAATAATTAAATAGTCATTCATTTATTTATCTTCCAATATGCTTTATTCTTTTGGGGTCATGGGAAGGCTGAAACCTATCTCAACTCAATCTGGGTGAAGGCAGGGTACACCCTGGACAGCTCTCCAGGCCATCGTAGACCCAGCACACACAATTATTCACACTCACTCCAAGGGAAAATTTGGAACATCCAATTAGCCTCATGTGCATGTCTTCCTACGAAGTGATGAAACCTACATAGGGAGGACATTCAAACTCTACACTGGAATGCCCTTGCCAATCCTGGGACTCAAGCTCTGACCTTACTGCGAGGCGGACGTGTTAACCGGTACACCATTGCGCCACCCATGACTAAATATCTGTCAATATATTTATTTACAAGTACAGTCAAAGGAACCAAAAGCATATTTGGTGTGTAGCTACCCTTATTTACATGGTCTACTGCCACCATTAAATGAAAGAAAATTGTGGTGTATTCATCATGCATTGTTCGTACTGTTGACATTTGGCTCTGGGCTGGAGCTTTGATACTGTTGTCTTACAAAATGGCAAATCAACGAAAGGTGTGTTCTGGGGGAAAATACAAATGTTCTTCAATTAGTACAGACAGTGTCACAGAACAGACAGCTTTACAGAAATCTGGATTCAGGTTTTATTTCCGTAATGAGCAAGCCAGAGGCAAGGAAAAAATCCCCAGGACAACATGGAAAAAAAAAAAAAAGACTGTGAAAGGAACACATTTCTAGTGAATATCTTGAGAATATTTATGAACTTGAGTGAAATAACTGAAGTTGAGGGACATGCTGAACAAGAACTCCTAAACCACAATGACTCTATATATATATATATATATATATATATATATATATATATATATATATATATATATATATATATATATATATATGTCTGTCTTCCTTTCGGCTTTTTCCCTCTTACTCGGGAGTCGCCACAGTGAATCATCTGATTCGCACGTTTGATTTGGCATAGGTTTTTACGTCGGATGCCCTTCCTGTCACAACACTTTTAAGCAAGGGAGAGAAACACGCTGACGACTTTGCAGCCTACTCTTTATGAAAGTCAGAAATGGTTCTTTTACATGCCTCCCACCATAGACAGTGAGAGACATGGCCCGCCTTTGTTAACCCAGTTAGCTGCACTGGGGGGGACAGAGAGTGGGACTCGAACCCCCAACCTTTTGGATCAGCCCTATACCACTAGACCACCACTGCCCCATATATATATATATATATATATATATATATTTATATATATATATATATATAAAGAGAGAGAGAGAGAGGATTTTCTGAGTAGATCCTTCCGTAGGAGAGTGCTCAATACTTTTTGGTAGAGCAAATAAACAAAAATAAAAGGACAGGACAAAGACTTTCTATTGAAACTCCATTTATCACTACAGATCTGTTTCGAGGGGTGGTGAAACCATCCTCTCTCTTCAGGTGATTATAGAAGAATGAAGAATCTATATATATATATATATATATATATATATATATATATATATATATATATATATATATATTTTTTACCTTTAGAATGTATTGTGACCTGCCAATTTTTGTTACACGGGAAATTGTGTGCATATCTTTCTGTCTGCAGTCCCTGAGTGGCACTCAGGGCTAGTAAGTTACAGACACTCCCGCTTTATCAAACGTTTATTCGTTTTACGTATTTTTCGATTTTACGTTTTGTAAAAAAAAAAAAAAAAAGACAAATTTTGAGTTTAGCATACTCTCTGTAGTACGAGACGTACCTACGTAGTACGCTGGCGTAGTATGCTACTTAAGCATGACGCTGCGTCCATTGTTTACAAACGACAGACTGAACGTGCCCTTTATCTTCCCACTAATGATGGTGGTAATCAGAAAAAGCGGCAAGCCATCTCGCTATTATCAAGAAAATTGATGCTGGTGAAAAACATGCGAATGCTGCGCGTTTCTTCCAAATTGCTCCGTCGACCATCGGAACCATTTATAAGCAGAAAGATCGCATCACAGAGCATGTTAAAGGTTATATTTCAGACTGTATTTGATATTTGATGAGTGAATTTGATTAAAATTTATCTATTTTAAGTTATTTTGCTTGAATTTAATTTATTTGAAATTAATGTTGATATTATTTGATACAGTTGATATTATTTTACAATGTTATGTTTGTAATAATTGATTTCGGGGTGTTTTATGAGATACGGTAATGGTATTTATGGATGTATAGTACAGTATGAATGTCATCTGTCACTGGAACATACAGTAACAACTTACGTTTTTTTTTCACCTTACGTTCGGCCGTTCGGAACCTAACTAAAACATAAGTCGGTGAGGGTCTGTATTATCTTTCGCATTAGCGAATAAACACTGTTCAAGTTTGAGAGCTTATGGAAATTATAATAAAGTAAAGTAATATTGAGATATTACATCAGAATCTGAATCAGAATGCTTTACTGATACTCTACTGGAGTTAATGGTGTAGAATATTCAGAAATAAATAGACAGAAACTTTCCAAGAGGTCTAACACCAGGATCTAACTACAGTTACAGCTCTACTTACGAGTGTCTTTTTATAATGAATTTTCCTTGATACGAGCTTCGATATCACCAAAAATCTGCCCCATCCAACATGCAAAATTTTGACTTACAAGCTCTACTTTTAAGGGCCAATTAGACTTGTATTCTTTGGCGTGTATTCCTCCATGTTCCAAGAATGCCTTGTGCAGTGCTTCTCAATTATTTTCTGTGATGCCCCCTATAGGAAGAAGAAAAAACTTTTCACAGCCCCAGCAACCCGTTCGTGACTATAAATAGAGTTTACTGCACTTCTTATCATTTGCTCTGTGCTTTCTCCCTACACCATAGGGAACACAGTGAGAGCACCACTGCCACCTACTGTAGAGGATGTGCAATTAGACTTAATTCTAGTACAGTATGGCAAAAAAGCCTGTTTTCCAGGGTCATACAGCCCCCCCCCCCCGGCATCACACTGTGCCCCCCAAAGGGGGCACGTCCCACTATTTGAGAAGCACTGGCCTTGTGGGAGATCACCATGAGCCTTACCTCACTGGCATTTGTAGTGTGCGCATGCACAAAATTCTCCTCCTCCTCCTTCTCTGTGCGACATCTTTGCCACAGTCAGTGATCAGAAGGGTTATTTGACTTATTATTTATTATTATTACTTATTGTTAATGTTAATGTATATGTATTATTATTATGAAACACTTCCTGTTTTTACATGTTTATCTTGAATATATTAAGTCAAATATACATGTTTGTGTCAGGTTATATGAGTTTTTGAGGGGGTTGGAACAGATTATTTGGTTTTCTATTATTTCCTATGGGGATTTTTGTTTTATCTAATGAACATTTTGAGTTACGAGATGACTTGCATGATAGGTTGAACAGTAAGGAGGGAGAAAATGATTTATACAGGTTAGCACAGCAGAGAAATAGAGATGGGAAAGACGTGCAGCAAGTTAGAGTGATAAAGGACAGAGAGGGAAATGTATTGACTGATGACAGAAGTGTGCTGGGAAGATGGAAAGAGTACTTTGAAGAGCTGATGAATGAGGAAAATGAGAGAAAAAAAAGAGTAGAAGGGGTCTAGGGGAGATAGCAGTAGATTTTTTGACAAGAATATTCAACAAGGTCTTAGAAAGTGAGCAGATGCCAGAGGAATGGAGGAGAAGTGTGCTTGTGCCCATTTTTAAGAACAAGGGAGATGTACAGAGTTGTGGCAACTACAGAGGGATAAAGTTGATGAGCCATACAATGAAGCTATGGGAAAGAATAGTGGAAGCAAGACTAAGGGCAGAGGTCAGCATTTGTGAACAACAGTTTGGTTTCATGCCAAGAAAGAGCATCACAGATGCAGTGTTTGCTTTGAGGATGTTAATAGAGAAGTACAGAGAAGGTCAGAGGGAGCTGCATTGTGCCTTTGTGGAGCTGGAGAAAGCATATGACAGGGTGCCGAGAGAAGAACTGTGGTATTGTAAGAGGAAGTCTGGAGTGAGGGAGAAGTATGTTAGAGTGGTGCGGGACATGTATGAGAGATTTAAGACAGTGGTGAGGTGTGCTGTCGGTGTGACAGAAGAGTTCAAGGTGGAGGTGGGACTGCATCAAGGGTCAGCTCTCAGCCCCTTCTTGTTTGCTATGGTGATGGACAGGCTGACAAACGAGGTAAGACAAGAATCTCCATGGACTATGATGTTTGCAGATGACATCGTGATCTGTAGTGAGAACAGAGAACAAGTGGAGGAAAATCTAGAGAGGTGGAGGTATGCCCTGGAAAGGAGGGGATTGAAGGTTAGTCTCAGTAAGACAGAATACATGTGTGTGAACGACAAGGACCCAAGAGGAACTTTGAGGTTACAGGGGGCAGAGATAAAGAAGGTGGAGGATTTTAAGTACTTAGGCTCAACAATCCAGAGCAATGGAGAGTGTGGAAAAGAGGTGAAGAAGCGCATGCAGGCAGGTTGGAATGGATGGAGAAAAGTGTCCGGTGTGATGTGTGATAGGAGCGTATTGGCAAGAATGAAGGGAAAAGTGTACAAGACGGTGATGAGGCCAGCAATGTTGTATGGTTTAGAGACAGTGGCCCTTGGGGAAAAGACAGGAGTCAGAGTTGGAGGTAGCAGAGATGAAAATGTTGAGGTTCTCTTTGGGAGTAACGAGGATGGATAGGATCAGAAATGAGTACATCAGAGGGACAGCACATGTTAGATGTTTTGGAGACAAAGTCAGAGAGGCTAGATTGAGATGGTTTGGACATGTACAGAGGAGGGATAGTGAGTATATTAGTAGTAGGATGCTGAGGTTGGAACTACCAGGCAAAAGGCCCAGAGGAAGACCAAAGAGAAGATTTATGGATGTGGTGAAGACGGACATGAAGGTCGTTGGAGTAAGAGTAGAAGATGCAGAGGATAGGGAGAGATGGAGGCAGATCATTTGCTGTGGCGACCCCTGAAGGGACCAGCCGAAAGGAAAAGAAGAAGAAGATTTTGAGTTACGAGCTCGCCCTCAGAACGGATTAATTTCATAAGTCAAGGTACCACTGTATATCATTAGAAGTTCAACTTTCTCTTCAAAGTAGACTCAAGTGCGTCCGGAGACTCAACAGAGATAAGCTTATAAATTTGAATTTCTCCACTAATGACGTACTAACTAATGTCATGACAGTAGAAATGTTATTGGTGGTATTAGCATAAACATGTTATTCAGGTAATGTACAGTAACATACTGTTAGATCTTACTGTACAACAACAAGGATTTGACATTATATATACCAGTTCGTGTTGTGCGAAAGCTCAGTAAACACATGTGTTTGCTCCACCAGTCATTTTTTCAGTGTGATTTTTTAATGCAGTATACCGGTAAGATTCATACCTGTCTGGTCGACCCACTTCAGATTTAAATGCAAGTATAGATGCTTATAATGTTTCGGTCTCACATAGTCAGGTGATAAGTGATAACCATGGCTGGGACTACTATGGTCATGCTGACGGATTTTGGAGGTAAGGTAAATAAGTCTGTTGGGCTTTTTACACCCGAGCCTAGTGGCTCATCAGGCTGGTGCTTATCCTCGGTTTCCATAGCGTGAAGCCACCAGGAGTTCAACTCCTCCTGGATGGGTTCTAGTTCATTGCAGGTTACCGTCCCAGTACATTTTTACTGGTACCCATTTATACTGCTGGGTGAACAGAGACACACTTGTGGTTAAGACCTTTCCCAGGAGTAACTGAAATTCGAATACACAACTTCCCGATTGTGAGCGCAGCACTATACCACCACTATACCACCAGCCCAACACAGATTTTGGAGGCAGTCAGTCACAAACATGGGCAGAAAAAAAAAATCTGTTCACACAGTAATTAGTTGAAGTGATATGTCGCTTGACCAGCAACAAATTTCAACAAAGCCGAATTTTCCCACCTCTCCAGTGTTCCAGTGGAAGTGCTATGGGAACATCTATTTGAAAATGTGAGTTGACCACCTGATAGACAAAGCATTGCCTACCATTATCTGCTATAGGAGACTGAGGCTTTGGGAACAATAAATAGCAATAGTAGCATTGCATTACAAAACTAATCGGCACACCGCTCAGTGTAGTAAATTCTCCATATCAAACCTCCCACTCAAAACTCCCATCAATGGACTCACCCAAATAGGTTACATTTAAGAATGTTTGTGATTTAGAGAAAGAAAAGTCAAAGTCCTCATTACCATTTAGTTGAATCTTGAAGCATTATACACCACCTCCATAGCAACTGGTGGTTTGGGAGCTGTTTTAAGGGCAAGAAATGAGCCGTACCTAAAAGAAGCTCATGAAATGCACCACCTGAATTTCGCCAAGTGTCACTGGAATGACAAGTTCCCTCAAGCTGCAGCAGCAGATCATCTCTCTGGGGAAACTGTTAAAGGTAAAGCCATCAACCATCCAGAAAGCACATGGGAAAGGGCTTTTAAAAGTTTAAATGATTCTCAGTGCACTGTAGAGACGTATTCTGACCCTGGCAAGAAAGGTATTTAGAAGCAATTGGTATTTCTTTGAAGACTAAATAAGGAAGAGGCAAAAATATTTAACAGAAGTGTACAAAATGTTCATTAGGCAGCCTGGGAAATTTACTTTCACAATACCATCTCATGGTACTGGGTTTTGGCTTAATACTGATTTGACCTTTAAATCTTGCAGTCATCATATGACTGGGATTGCGTTTTTTGTCCTCAGACACTGTGTGTGAATTTGAGGGAGCATTTCCCGTTATTGCAATCTGTGAAATTATTTATATTTAGGTTCACTTGTCTGAAATGCAGAATATTCTAGTAAATGGAAATACTTTGCAGAAGGTCAAGCTGTTTGAAAACAGATTTATCTGATTAGTATACAGTAATCCCCCTTATTTCACGATTAATGGGGACCAGCCCCCCCACCCCCACCCCCACGAAATGTGAAATGTGAAAAACCGCGAAATGACTTCTGGCACTTCTTAATGACATCCACCTGCCTCTTTATTATATAAATTTTATATAGAAGTTAATTTTAAAGTGTTCTATGCATGTTAATGTCATACAGGCAACGTGTATCAATATATAAATAAATTATACACCATATAATGACAATAAATATATATATTTTGGGGGGGTTGGGTTGGGTTTTTGTTTGTTTGTTTTTGTTTCTTTTTTTTTTTTTTTTTTTTGCATAATTGGCCTTGTTTTGTGGCATTGTCCTTAACTTTTCTCCTATTCGTCCATAATTTTCTTATTTTTTTAATTTGATGAATATTAAAAAAAAAAAAAAAAAAAAAAAAAAAAAATGCGATGCACTGAAGCCGCATGAATTGAAGCGCGAAATAGCGAGGAATTCCTGTATTTGCTTTAAAACCATTATTCCAAGAGGATAGTGCTCTGATAAAAACAGCAATAGTGTTTCATGGTTACTTGGAGCAGGTGTTGTTACCATTGCCCTGTAAAATGGAAAAAATAGTCATTATCTCCTATGATTATCTTTTTGAAATTGATTCATGTCAATGAGTGCGAAGAAGCCATCAAAAGCTATATGTGGTGCACAGAAGTGTGGTTAGGGGTAGCAGTCAGTTAGGTTAGGTGGGATCCTTGCCCAGTGGCCCTTGCTTTAAGCCAAATTTGATGTCTGATAAGAATTGTAGGACAGTATGCATATTGAGGAGCAGGCTTATAAAGTTGTGTTTGGTAAATGAATAATGACAAAAAAAGAAAAAAAAACACTGAAGCAGGCATGGAGGATGGTTCTGATGGTTGTATTTTGTGGCTTCAAACCACACTGAACCAACAAAATATGACAGCGGTGTAGAAAAACAGCCTCACAAGGAGGACGTTTTGAAGGTGGTTCACTGCAGTAAAACCATTGTGAGTAGTTGGTGAAAACCCAGTGTGAATGGGTTTGTATTGAACGTGGTCCAGAAAGATTGCGAAATGTGAAACCGTTGCAGATACATGTCAAATAGATGGTAATACGCAGCTTTCAGAAGTGCTGTGAAATTTTAAACATTTAAAAATCTGTCATAGTTTATGGCAATAAGTGCAAAAACACCAACACCGTGTCAACACAATCAGAACTGGCCTGGTATGAAGCCAGTTTAATTCTGAAAAAAAAAACAAGCAAAAAGAAATATATGCACACTCACTATCCGAGTTACAAGCTAGATCAATTCCGAGCAACCAGTTGTAAGTCGGATTGCTCGTAAGTGAGATATTTACCACAACGAAACCGAAACCACCCAGCACTTGCCATGAATTCATGTGAACCGTATTCTTCACCTGCACATTCTTTCAACATGTGAAATAAACTTATAGTCTTACTTTGCACTGCTCGCAACATCACTTTCACATTTCTTTGCCTATTATTTTCCAACCACGTGTATAGCAGCCTTTCCATCTCTGCAATCGGTCCTTCACGCTGTTTTGTGATGATAGTTGACTTAATTATGGCTGCTGCTTTCACTGCTTCCTTAATGCCGTCCTTGTCCTTCAAAATTGTAGACACCGTGGAGTGGGAGAGATGAAGACCTCGAGCGATGGAATTTACTTTTTTCCTCCTTCATACCGCTTTACCACTTTCATCTGCATCTCCAATGATAGTGCCTTCCTTTCTTTCTTGGTAGAATTCCCATTTGATGTTTGATGAATCGGATTTCCTCTTGGGGGCCATGGTAACGGTGTACAGTAAATGAAAGTAAAATTGTACTGTGAAAGAGATATTACTGTGACGGTATCTACTCACTGAGTGTAGTGGTAGAATACTGTGAGTGTGAGATGCAGGGATGCTGCGCTGCCACAACGATCTTACGTGCTGCGCTGCCAGACATACAGTTAACTCATAATAGGCATTGGCTAGACGTGCACGGAAGTACAGATGGTCGTAACTCGCGTACGCCGTAACTCGGATAGTGATTTTATATTTATATTTATGTTCTTCTATAATCACCTGAAGAGAGAGGATGGTTTCACCACCCCTCGAAACAGATCTGTAGTGATAAATGGAGTTCCAATAGAAAGTCTTTGTCCTGTCCTTTTATTTTTGTGTATATATATATATATATATATATATATATATATATATATATATATATATATATATATATATATATGGGGCAGTGGTGGTCTAGTGGTATAGGGCGCTGGATCGCTGCTCCAAAGGTTGGGGGTTCGAGTCCCACTCTCCACAAGGTTGTCACTGTCCCCCCAGTGCGGCTAACTGGGTTATCAAAGGCGGGCCATGTCTGTCACTGTCTATGGTGTGAGGCATGTAAAAGAACCATTGCTGACTTTCGTAAAGAGTAGGCTGCAAAGTCGTCAGCGTGTTTCTGTCCCTTGCTAAAAGGGTTGTGACAGGAAGGGCATCCGACGTAAAAAAACCTCTGCCAAAATCAAACGTGCGAATCAGATGATTCGCTGTGGCGACTCCCGAGTAAAAGGGAAAAAGCCGAAAGGAAGACAGACAATATATATATATATATATATATATATATATATATAATTCATTCTAAATTGTGTTGATTTACATGGGCCACATCTAAATACATGGCAGTCCTGAGAAAAAACCCCTACATACTACTTATGATGATGATGATGATGATGATGACGATGATGATGATCATGATGATCATGGTGATCATGATGATGATGATGATGATCATGATCATGATGATGATCATGATGATCATGATGATGATGAAAGGGCAGCATGGTGACACAGTGGTTAGCACGTCCACCTCACAGCAAGAAGGCCTTGAATGTGAGTATGAATGGTTGCGGGGTGTGCCCCACCTTCGACCAGAGTTGGCCGAGATGGGTTGAGATTTTTCTGATCCTTTGCTTAACATGTAGTATCTAACAAACATTTACACCCCTCAGGCTCGGCAGATTTCATTGATAGACAAGTCGTCTTCACACACCGATAAGGTGATAAATCTTTGCTGCTGATTAATTATAGCATTGTTATAATGTGAGTACGAATTGGTTAGAAGTTGATGTATTTCTGGAACCGCTGCACAGATAAATCTCTTGCATTGTTTGTTTTTTATCAAAATATCAGTTTTAAGATTTTTTTTTTTTTAATACCGGGATCCCTCGGTACTTCGCGCTTCAATTCATGCGGCTTCAGTGCATCGCGATTTTTTAATTATTTTTTTTAATATTCATCGAAAATTAAGGAAGAATAGACGGAAAGTTAAGGAAAATGCCACAAAAACAAGGCAAATTATGCAAAAAAAAAAAAAATCCAAACAAACAAAAACAAAACCCAACCCAAAACCCACCAACAAAACCACTTACATTTTTATGTGAGGTGGGCATTTGCGTGCTCGCGCGTCTGTGGGTGTGTGCGCGCGTCTGTATGTGTGTGTATTTATATTTTATTTACATCTTATACATTGCTTTTGAATGTTTAATTGTTATAAGCATTGGTAGCATTGAACATGTATTAATTGATATTATATACACATATACATGTACGTATACGTCAGTCAGGGCGGGTTGGGGAGGTTGATCCTACTTCTCGGATTTCGGTGGTCACGGAGGGATCTTGGTCTCAATTAACTGCGGAAAGTGAGGGATCCCTGTATTTCATCTTCCGTTATTAGTTATCATTTGTTGCTTTTTGTTTTTCGCTATAATAAATTTGAGTTATCAGCCAGAGAAACTCAATATTTTTGTTGGAATGAATTCCTGCAGTGTGCTTGTTGGAATCAAATTGCCATCAAATTGTCGCACACGCACACACATACACACACACACACACACACACACACAGCATTTTTTAATTAGAGATGAAATTTTTAATCACTCACAACTGAATGAATGTGAACACGTGTTTCTGTCATTGTTTGCATTGGATAAGAAATGAATTCAGTGCGGCAGTTAAAATGCCTCTTACTCACATAACCTTGCGTTCACTAAAACTTGTGATTTTTGCGAAGTGGTGCCAACATAAAAATTACACCCATACTCATCCAATTCTGTTTGAAGCAAATACAGTTTCTATGTTCATTATTCTTTATAATGAAATATTCAACTCCCAAGAGCTCTGATGGGAAAAAAAAAAACTTGCAGAATGAACTGCTTTGCAACCAAACATCATATTTGAGTAAACAGAATCAGAAACAAGTAGTTTCTGAACTTACAAACAGAATTTTATTCTATGTAGATAGCAACTCTACTGCTAACCTGAAATTTAAAAAGTGAATGACAGTTTGCTGGTTGTTTGAGATTTATTTTTTATACAAAGAAGCATTAAAACATAGAGACATATTATAGTCCGAGTCACATAGAAATGGTTCAGGACAAACTGAGTAAATGCCAATAATTCTAAAAATAAACTTACTCACTGTCAGTATGTGCTATATCATAGTCATGGTAGGAAACCCAGACATGCATGGGAGGTCGTTATGGATTCAGAGCCGATACCAACAACACAGGGCATGAGTCACCAGTGCATCATAGGTCACCATTCACACACTCACTGATGACTATTTAACATAGAGAAATTATTCACCTACTGGCATGTTATTGGAAAGTGGGAGGAAGCAGGCAGCGAGGCGACTGACAAAAACACCTCCGCTGCAACACCAGCCTTATGTAGTGATTACGCTGTTATTTTGGGTCGGAGTCAAACAATTTAGTAGAACATTGTAAAGCTCTTCTCTCGTACTCATTTTCTGAACCACTTCATCCTATTATTAGGCTCACGGGGAGACTGAAGCCTATCCCAGCCGACAGTGGGAGATGGTGGGGTACACCCTGAACAGCTTGCAGGTCAGCACACACAACTATTCATCTCACATCAAGGGGTAATTTGTTCAGTTCAGTTCATTTTCTGTAACCGCTTAATTCTAATTAGGGGCACAGGGAGGCTGGCGTCCATCCCAGCCGAGGGCAGAGTACACCCTGGACAGCTCGCCAGGCCATCACAGGGCAGAAACACACTGTTGGCTTTGCAGCCTACTTTTATCGAAAAGTCAGCAATGGTTCTTTTACATGAACCTCACACCATAGGCAGTGAGAGACACAGCTGGCCTTTGATAACCCAGTTAGCTGCACACTTGGGCAGTGACAACCTTATGGTGAATGGGACTTGAACCCCCAACCTTAGGATCAGTGATCCAGCACCTATACCACTAGGCCACCACTGCCCTAGGGGTAATTTGGAACAATGAATTAGCCTATTATGAATAATATTCGCCTATAGGAGGAAACTGGAGGACCTGTAGGAAACCCAGACATGCATGGGAAGAACATACTCCACACAGAAATGCCCATGCCCAGCAATCGAGCCCAAAACCTTCTTGCAGGCACGAGAACTACTCTGTCACCATAGTGCCTATCTTAAAGCCGAGGTTGGTAACCTGGAAAGTTGTCAAAATTTATAAGTAGCATCTCTGTTGGGACACATTGTCAGCCATTCATGTTTCATCTCTGGTTTACTGCATCGCCGTAAAGCTCCATGTGATTTTTCTGCATCTTCCGCTTTCTGTTCCTCAACTTGCTCATCATTCCTCTTTCTCTTCAACATAACATTAATTTTTATATGCATTTCATTTGACCCTCAACTGCGTTAGACTGTGTTTAGATACTGTTTCCTACCAAAATGATGCCGACCCCCCCAGCACTGTCTGTGGTTCTTTCCATCACCTAGGCAACCAGACATCCAATGAAAGGCACGCATTAGGTTTTCTCATTCTCATGTGTGTTTGTTTACGAAATGGAGTGGTACTGCTAGGGGCAGTGGTGGCCTGGTGGTAAAAGGTGTTGGATCACTAATCCTAAGGTTGGGGGTTCAAGTCCCACTCTCAACTGGTTGTCACTGTCCCCTCCCCAGTGCAACTAACTGGGTTATCAAAGGCCAGCCATGTCTCCAACTGTATCATTGCTGACTTTTGTCACGAGTAGCTGCAGCATGTTTCTTCCCTGCGATGTCCTGAGGAGCTGTCCAGGGTGTACTCTGCCCTCATTCAGAGTCAGCTGAGATGGGCTCACCATTTATTCATGAATTTTGCTGGGCTTAATCCACTTAATCTTGGGGTCAAATGGGAGGCTGGATTCTAACTCAGGGTACACCCTGAACAGATCGCTAGTTCATTGTGGGGCCAACACACACAACGATTCCCACTAACACTCACACATATGGTTATTTTGGAACAGACAATTAACATAATGTGCATTTTTTTTTTGATTGTAGGAGGAAACCTGAGCACCCATATGAAACCCCTGTAAGCACAGAGAGAACAAGCCAACTAAACACAGAGATGCCTGGACCCAGGGATCGAACCCAGAACCTTCTGGCTGTGAGGACCAGCATAACCATAAAAGTATAATTTAATTCATATTATTAAAGGAGCTTTTAACTATTACAGATTTTTATGCTACATGGAGTCCATTATATTTATATTATTATTACTCATGCTAACCAACTTTGGGAAAGGACGGGGTACCCTGTACACCCTGGACAGCACACCAGGCTATGGTAGGGCAAGCATACCTCTCAGACATCCAAAATTCCCCTGTAGGCCTCAGTTCTTCGACTTGAACTGAAATATATTTCTCCTGGCTTAAATTTTTCCCATATATGCTATCTGGCTAAAACTCCTTAGGGAAAGTGTGACCGATCTGACAGGGCCAGGTACACTGTTCACGGTTCCAATCACTCATGGTTAGGCCACTATTCGCTGCTAGTGACATGCTAACAAGACCCCCGAGACCAACCACGAGACCTGTGACTCTGTTGCTGCGAACAGAAGCCTAATTGGCTTCTCAGAAAGGAGATTAAGTTGGTAATACAGAACCATCCATTTTAACATTCTAGGTTTTTTTAAATGACTCCATCAATCATCAACAGGTAAAACTAATCAGAGTCCTGTGGAAAAGTGCTGGGCGATGAGATTAGAACGAGCACAGAGGAAATTGAAACTGTCCACTGAGCTTAAAAGAGTTATTGTAAGTGACAAGTTTGTAAAATGTGTGTGTCTTGTTTTAAAGAATAAACTGTGAATTAAGTATTATTGAATATTCTATCTGTTAATAAGCGAGCACCATCATAATAACAAATAGTGTCTAATGATAAAATAAGACTTACGAGACACCTGGTGATGAAAAGATCTCTCCCAGATTCCAGCAACACTTCTGAAAGACAGGCATTTAACAAAAAGGTGGCTCTTTTCCCACCTCTTTTCTAAACCTACCCAAATTCAACGCACACGCAGACACACACACACACACACACACACACACACACACACACACACACACACACACACACACACACACACATTTTATATACGGGTCTGATGACGAAACTGGTACATTTTCCAACTACGCAACTTCAAACTTTAATAAATATTTCCATGTCCAGGTTTATTTGCGAATCAATGCATCAAAATCTTTAGTTGGATTGTGGGATATTATCCTGGGAGATAATATCATATCAAAATATGTACATATGCTGAACACAGTTTTTGAAATAATTCAAATACTGTACTTTTTAGTTGACACCTTTTTCATTCTCAATTTTGACCTCATTGTTTTCACATCCTGCTGGGCCTCTGCTCAGGTTTCCACAGGTCCAATAACTACATGAATCGGTGCACGGGTGCACACACAATGAACCACGGAATTTACATATGTGTGGGAAATGTGGTCATTGATATACGTAACGCTTCCTGTCCACGTTATATGGTTTATCTTGTGCTTCCACCGATTACTGGTGGATTGGCATTTATTGACTTTTAATAAAAAAGAAAAGTTGAACATGTGAAGCTGCATCAATTGGCACAGTGTAACTAATTATAGAATTATAATCCAAAGCTATTAGTGAATAGAAGGACATTCACCCCTGGTGCAGCTAACTAGGTTATTAAAGGCCGGCCATGTCTCTCACTGTCTGTGGTGTGAGTACAGTGAACCCTCACTTTCCGCAGTTAATGGGAACTGAGACCCTCCGCGAACGCCGAACTGCAGCGAAGTAGGATCGACCCCCCCCTGACTCACGTATACGTACATGTACATGTGTATATAATATCAATAAATACATATTCAAAATTATAAATGTAATAACAATTAAACATTCAAATATAATGCATATGATGTAAATAATATATAAACACACACACACACACACACACACACACACGCAAACACGCACCCAGAAACGCACACACATACAGACAAGCGCACGCACACATACAGATGCACGTGCACACACTCAGATGCTGGGATGCCTGGATGCTGGGAAATTTGTCTCAACCAATCAGTTTGCGAGATTTCAGAGCGGAGTCAACCCGAGTACCAAACCCGAGTCAGTAGAAACCTCGTGGCGCGATGCACTAGAGCCGCAAAAACTGAAGCACGAAGTAGCGAGGGATCACAGAGTGTGTGTGTGTGTGTGTGTGTGTGTGTGTATATATATATATATATATATATATTAATATATATACCTACCGCATTCGACGTATTCTGTTTATTCTATACCTTTTATTAAATTCTGTATATTATATACCTACCGTATTCTGTTTATTTTCAGCTTTCATGTAAGTAGTTTGGTTGATTCCACAACATGAATAACACAAATGACAGTAAAACTCTTTTACTGTTCTGTTATTATTCATGTTTTCCACCTCGATGGTAATAAGCACCTACCGCTTCACTCCGCTAGTAACATTTTAATAAGCGCCCACCCACTCCAATTTTTAAAGTGCCCTGGGCGCTTATCATGTCGAATATAGTATATATATATATATATATATATATATATATATGATATAATATAATGTTGCTAGTCTGGTTGCTTTCCAGACTTAGCCTTGGGACTTGGTCTTAACATTTCTTTCACCTTAGCCTTTAATGAATATGTATACTTACACAGACACACACACACACACACACACACACACACCCACACACACACACACACGCACACACACACACACACACGTATCAACAATCTATCCCCCCTCATGTGACAGGACTCTCATTTGGATGCAGCCAGCAAGTCCCTCATGTCTCTGTTTCCAAATTTGCCATGGTTTTCAGCTCTGGCTGTGAGGCAAGAGACCAAACGAATAAAATAAGCAGTCACTCTGCTCTTCCTCATTACTCATCTTGATGGTCTTACCTGATCCTATCGATATGTTTCCTCTGATGTCTTGTGTAAAAATAAATAATTAATTTAAAAAAAACACTCAACCCAAATAACAGGACTCACTGCAGATATTTACTGAGAACACAGATCTCACTTCACGGGAAATGCAGCCGTGGGGGGGGGGAGACACTGGTTTGTGCCCCCCCCCCCCCCCCCACGGGAAATGCAGCCGTGGGGGGGGGGGGGGGGCACAAACCAGTGTCTCTCCCTCACGCCGGTCCCAAGCCTGGATAAATGCAGAGGGTTGCGTCAGGAAGGGCATCCGGCGTAAAACAAACTATAATAAACTATGCGAATCACAAGAAAGAACCACATACCGGATCGGTCGAGGCCTGGGTTAACAACGACCGCCATCAGTGCCGTCAACCAACAGGGTGCTGATGGAAATTGGACTACTGTTGGTCGAAGACGTCAAAGAAGGAGAGGCGGGAGGCGTGTCCGTTGCCAGAGAGAGAAGAGGAAAGGCATGAGTCTAGGACTGAAAGTAGGGACTTTGAATGTTGGAACTATGACAGGAAAAGGTAGAGAGCTGGCTGACATAATGCAGAGGAGGAAGGTGGACATACTGTGTTCAGGAGACCAGGTGGAAAGGTCGCAAGGCTAGAAGCATAGGAGCAGGGTTTAAGCTGTTTTATCACGGTGTGGATGGGAAGAGAAATGGAGTCGGAGTCATCTTGAAGGAGGAGTTTGCCAGGAATGTTCTAGAAGTGAAAAGAGTGTCAGACAGAGTGATGAGTCTCAAGTTAGAAATTAAAGGTGTGATGGTCAATGTTGTTAGTGCTTATGCCCCACAGACAGGATGTGAGCGAGAAGAGAAGGAGAGATTCTGGAGTGAGTTAGATGAAGTGATGCAGAGTACCCCCAGAGGTGAAAGAGTGGTCATTGGGGCAGACTTCAATGGACATGTTGGTGCAGGAAACAGAGGGGACGAGGAAGTGATGGGTAGGTTTGGTATCCAGGACAGGAACGCAGAAGGACAGATGTTGGTAGATTTTGCAAAAAGGATGGAAATGGCTGTGGTGAATACTTTCTTCCAGAAGAGAGAGGAGCATAGGGTGACTTATAAAAGTGGAGGTAGGAGCACACAGGTAGACTACATCTTGTGTAGATGATGCAGTTTGAAGAAAGTCAGTGACTGCAAAGTCATAGTGGGTGAGAGTGTTGCCAAACAGCATAGGATGGTGGTGTGCAGGATGATGCTGATGGTGAGGAAGGTGAAGAAGGCAAAGGCAGAGCAGAAGACAAAGTGGTGGAAGTTGAAAAAGGAAGAGTGTCAGGTTGTCTTCAAGGAGGAGTTGAAACAGGCTTTGGGTGGTCAGGAAGTGCTTCCAGATGACTGGACAACTACAGCTAATGTGATCAGGGAGACAGGTAGGAGAATACTTGGTGTGTCATCTGGAAGGAAAGTAGATAAGGAGACTTGGTGGTGGAATGAGGAAGTGCAGGAGTGTATACAAAGGAAGAGATTAGCTAAGAAGAAGTGGGACATTGAGAAAACCGAAGAGAGTAAACAGGAGTACAGGGAGACACAGCGTAAGGCAAAGGTAGCAGTGTCAAAGGCCAAACAGAGCGCGTTTTATGACTTGTATGCTCGGTTGGAAAGTAAGGAGGGAGAAAATGATTTATTTAGGTTGGCACAGCAGAGAAATAGAGATGGGAAGGACGTGCAGCAAGTTAGATTGATAAAGGACAGAGAGGGAAATGTATTGACTGATGACAGAAGTGTGCTGGGAAGATGGAAAGAGTACTTTGAAGAGCTGATGAATGAGGAAAATGAGAGAGAAAAAAGAGTAGAAGAGGTGACTGTTGAGGACCAGGAAGTAGCAAAGATTAGTAAGGGTGAAGTGAGGAGGGCATTGAAGAGGATGAAGAATGGAAAGGCAGTTGGTCCTGATGACATACCGGTGGAGGTATGGAAGTGTCTAGGAGAGGTAGCAGTAGATTTTCTGACAAGAACATTTAACAAGGTCTTAGAGAGTGAGAGGATGCCAGAGGAATGGAGGAGAAGTGTGCTGGTGCCCATTTTTAAGAACAAGGGAGACGTGCAGAGTTGTGGCAACTACAGAGGGATAAAGTTGATGAGCCATACGATGAAGTTATGGGAAAGAATAGTGGAAGCTAGACTAAGGGCAGAAGTCAGCATTTGTGAACAACAGTTTGGTTTCATGCCAAGAAAGAGCACCACAGATGCAGTGTTTGCCTTGAGGATGTTAATAGAGAAGTACAGAGAAGGTCAGAGGGAGCTGCATTGTGCCTTTGTGGATCTGGAGAAAGCATATGACAGGGTGCCGAGAGAAGAACTGTGGTATTGCATGAGGAAGTCTGGAGTGGCAGAGAAGTATGTTAGAGTGGTGCAGGACATGTATGAGAGATGTAAGACAGTGGTGAGGTGTGCTGTCGGTGTGACACAAGAGTTCAAGGTGGAGGTGGGACTGCATCAAGGGTCAGCTCTCAGCCCCTTCTTGTTTGCTATGGTGATGGACAGGCTGACAGATGAGGTTAAACAAGATTCCCCATGGACTATGATGTTTGCAGATGACATTGTGATCTGTAGTGAGAGCAGAGAACAAGTGCAGGAAAATCTAGAGAGGTGGAGGTATGCCCTGGAAAGGAGGGGAATGAAGATTAGCCTCAGTAAGACAGAATACATGTGCATGAATGACAAGGACCAAAGAGGAACGGTGAGATTACAGGGAGCAGAGATAAAGAAGGTGGAGGATATTAAGTACTTAGGCTCAACAATCCAGAGCAATGGAGAGTGTGGAAAAGAGGTCAAGAAGCGTGTGCAGGCAGGTTGGAATGGTTGGAGAAAAGTGTCCGGTGTGATGTGTGATAGGAGGGTATCGGCAAGAATGAAAGGAAAAGTGTACAAGACGGTGTTGAGGCCAACGATGTTCTATGGGTTAGAAACAGTGGCCCTGGGGAAAAGACAGGAGGCAGAGTTGGAGGTAGCAGAGATGAAAATGTTGAGGTTCTCTTTGGGAGTAACGAGGATAGATAGGATTAGGAATGAGCACATCAGAGGGACAGCACATGTAAGACGTTTTGGAGACAAAGTCAGAGAGGCTAGATTGAGATGGTTTGGACATGTACAGAGGAGGGATAGTGAGTATATTGGTAATAGGATGCTGAGGCTGGAACTACCAGGCAAAAGGCCTAGAGGAAGACCAAAGAGACGATTCATGGATGTGGTGAAGGAGGACATGAAGGTCGTTGGTGTAAGAGAAGAAGATGCAAAGGATAGGGTGAGATGGAGGCAGATGATTCGCTGTGGCGACCCCTGAAGGGAAAAGCCGAAAGGAAAAGAAGAAGAAGAAGAAGAAGACAGATCTATTGTATGAGGTGAGCTTCACGGGACCAGCCCGATCTGACTGGTTCCTTTTTTGGATTGTTAAAAAATTATATTATTCTAAGTGGATACTGCTTCAAACAAAATGGCAAGCACTCACAGTTTTTCAAGGTCACTTAAAGTCAGCAGTGTCATCATTATCATGCTTAAAACAATGGAAAAATAAACCATTAAAAATACATTGTAGTTTAGTTCTGTTCTGTTTCTGTGTAGTATATGTTACATACATATATATACAGGGATCCCTCACTTTCCGCGGTTAATTGGGACTGAGATTTCCCCCGCCCCCACCACTAAATTTTGCGAAGTAGAATCAACCCCCCTGAGTGACATATACGGTCATCGTTGACTTCGTGGACTGGTGTGAGCGCAACCACCTGTGCTTGAACACTAGGAAGACGAAGGAGATGGTGGTCGACTTCAGGAGAAGCACTCGAACACACACACACACACACACACACACACACACACACACTTACTAGTGAACATCCAGGGACAGGACATTGAGACAGTGGACAGTTTCAAGTACCTGGGTGTTCACCTTAACAATAAACTGGACTGGTCCCACAACACCAACGCCCTGTACAAGAAGGGCCAGAGTCGCCTCCACCTTCTGAGGAGACTCAGGTCCTTTGGCGTATGCAGACCTCTGCTCAGGACTTTTTATGACTCTGTGGTAGCCTCTGCAATCCTCTACGCTGCCATCTGCTGGGCCCCGGGCAGCACAGAGCGGGACAGGAAGAGACTGAACAAGCTGGTCAGGAGGGCCAGCTCTGTCCTCGGCTGCCCACTGGACTCTGTGGAGGAGGTGAGTGAGAGGAGGATGGTAGCAAAGCTCACATCCATTCTGTTCAACAGCTCTCACCCACTGCACCAGACTGTAGAGGAGCTGAGCAGCTCCTTCAGTGGACGACTGAGGCATCCTCAGTGCAGGAAGGAGCGCTACCGCAGGTTGTTCATTCCCACCGCTGTCAGACTGTACAACGCCACTTTGTAACTGTCTGTGAAAATACCGGTTATGTGCAATAAAAACCCCGTGCACTTTAATCAACCACATCTACCCCACTCTGAACCATATCAACCCATCTACTCTGCCCTCAGATACATTACACTTTAATATAGGCCAGTCTATACAGTTGCTCCATTCTTTTCTTTTATTGTTTATTAATTTATACTATTTATGTATCTATTTATTTATTTACTTATATAATATATATGTATGTGTGTATGTTTGTACTTGTATCTATTTTTGCAAACCCTACTGATGGTACCTCAAGAGCCTGTAACAGTGAATTTCTCCATTGTGAGATTAATAAAGCTGTATCTTATCTTATCTTATCTTACATTTATGAGAGATTTCATTTCGACTTTTTCCCTTTATCATGGGTCACCACAGCTGTTATGGTCTGTGTGTGCTGGAAGCATTTTAACTCTCTCTCTCTCTCTCCCCATACACTGCAGCGCTGGTGAGGGGTGTGGCTCTTACCTGCAGGCGAAATCCAGAGAGCGCACCTGAATTCACTCAGTAATCTGCAAGCTATAAGGAGGAGCAGCGCGCTCGCCTTCGGTGTCAGAAGATTATCCTTTCCATGTGATTCCGTTCCCCCGTGATCTCTCTGACTCCTGGTATCCTGCTTCGTGCTCGGCCAGTTTCCCGTTTAAGATATATTCCCAGTGATTTTGGTTTTTGTGGGGGGGTTTTCCCCTCTCCGCTACGGTGATTTCTACTCCCGTGCTCCTGTGCTTCCCCTGTGCTAAAATAAAGTCATTGAATCATCTTTTGTGGTCTCCTGCATCTTTGGGTTTGACTTATATGCTCCCGCTGTCACAGAATCTTCTGACAGGAAACATGGGCCCAGCAAATAACCACCAGCATGGTGCAGCTCAGCAGAAGGATGGACGCCATCACCACCCAACTCACCGCCACGGCCCCATCCACTCACCATTCACTCTCCGCTTTGGCATCAGCGCCAGCACCTACTATACTCCCCATGCACTGAGAACCACTCATCTTCACATCAGCCAGGTATTCAGGCACGATCGGTTCCTGTGCACAGTTCCTCCATCAGTTTTCACTCATCTTCAGCCAGCAGCCGTTCTCATATACCACCAGTCAAGCTAAGACCGTCTTCATTATGAGCCTCCTCACAGAGCAAGCCTCATCCTGGGCGCTAGCAGTTGCCACCCATACCCCGGAATTATGCTCCCACTTCAACCAGTTCATGCTGAAAATGAAAAGGGTCTTCAATCATCTGGCGAAAGAGGAGGAGGCGAGCAGTCAGTTACTTCAAATCCAGCAAGGCTCGCAGTCAGTGGTGGAGTATGCAATTAGATTCCAGATACTCATCGTGGAAAGCGGCTAGAAGGACCCCGCTCTCCGGGGGGGGCTTTCCTGCGGGGGCTGAATGAGAGGCTGAAGGACGAGTTCATGGCACGAGATGAGACAGTTACTCTTGAAGATTTGATTGCCTTGACATTGACTTGAGGCTGGACAACCGGCTGAGAGAGAGGGACAGATCCCGGGAAGAGCGTACCAGTCACGTCTACCGATCCTCAAGCGCCTCCGTGAGGCCCTTGAGCCTCCTCGCAATTCCCTCCTCCGAGAGAGGACAATTCTCATGAGCCCATGCAGCTGGGCCGCACCAGGCTAACGGCAGAGGAGAGGCATCGGCGACTGACCAACAGTCTATGCATCTACTGCGCAGAAAAGGGTCATTACCTCACCCAGTGCCCAGCACGGCAGGGGCCAACAGCTAGGAGAGGAGCAGCAAAGAGAGAACCCTCCAAGGTGCCCAGGGAGTGCCTGCAAGTTCAAGGTATGCTGCACTCCACACAACGCACCCATTCAGTCGACGTATTCATTGACTCAGGCGCTGATGCTGATTTCATTGATTCGGGGATGGTTGCGCTCTACAACCTCCCCGTATATAAACGTGAAACCCCAGAAGGGGTAGTTGTCATTGATGGCCGACTCATAGCTCGTATCACGCACAAGACGAAGCCTGTCAAGCTCAGTTTGTCCGGGAATCACCAGGAGTGTTTGGAGCTGTTTGTCCTCTCCGCCCCTCTCTATCCCCTGGTTCTGGGGTGGCCGTGGCTGCAGACCCACAACCCCCACATCGACTGGCACACCCTCACCATATGTAGCTCGAGTGACTACTGCCTCCAACACTGCCTACTGGTGGCCGTACCCTCCCAAGTTTCACAAACCCCAGTTGACCTGGTAGAGCTTGACTTGGCCGGCGTTCTGAGTAAACACCATGATCTAGAAGAGGTTTTCAGCAAGGACCGGGCTCGTTTGCTACCACCTCATTGGCCGTACGACTGCGCCATCGACTTACTCCCAGGTTCCACACTCCCTTCTCATCGACTATACAACCTTTCAAAGCCGGAGAAAGACCCCATGGAAACCTATATAAACGAGTGACTGACTGCAGGTCTCATCCGGCCCTCATAATCCCCAGGAGGTGTCGAGTTTTTCTTCGTAGAGAAAAAGGAAAAAACCCTGAGAC
Source organism: Plotosus lineatus (assembly GCA_024760905.1). Classification (NCBI taxonomy): domain Eukaryota; kingdom Metazoa; phylum Chordata; class Actinopteri; order Siluriformes; family Plotosidae; genus Plotosus; species Plotosus lineatus. The sequence goes on along the minus strand of CM045731.1, from coordinate 65,398,129 downwards.
CATGCATTGATTACACGGGCCTGAACAGCATCACGATAAATAATAAGTACCCTTTCCCTCTCATAGATTCGGCTTTCACCCCTCTCCACAATGCAACCGTCTTTTCTAAATTGGACCTGAGAAACGTCTACCCCTTAGTCGAGATTCGGGAAGGAGGACAAGTGGAAGACGGCCTTTAACATGCCCCTGGATCACGTCGAATATCTGGTCGTGCAGTTCGGTCTAACCAACACTCAAGCGATTTTTCAAGCCCTAGTCAATGATGTGCTCAGAGACATGCTAAACCACTTTGTATCCGTTTACCTGGACGACAGCCTGATTTTCTCTAAAGACCATGACAAGCATCTCTGTCATGTAAGAATGGTGTTAAAGAGGCTCTTAGAGAATAGGTTATTTGTCAAAGCAGAGAAGTGCAAGTTCCATGCTCCCCCCTCCCCCAGTCTCTTTCCTAGGATTCATCATTGAGAAGGGGTGGATAAGACCCGATCCGGCAAAGGTGAAGGTGGTGGCCGAGTGGTCAACTCCAGGGACGTGGAAACAACTGCAGAGGTTCCTGGGGTTTGCTAATTTCTTATCGATGGTTCATGCAAGACTATAGCCGCCTAGCAGCCCCTCTCACACAACTGAAATCACCCAAAACACCTTTCCAATGGTCACCTAGTGCTCAGGCGGTGTTCTACAGACTGAAGGAAAAATTAGTTAATGCATCCGTACTGATCCAGCTGGACCCCTCGTTGCAGTTCGTGGTTGAGGTCGATGCCTCAGACTCGGGGGTAGGGGAGGTCATCTCCCAACAGTCTCAAACAGATCATAAATTACACCCATGAGCCTTCTTCTCCCGTCGCTTGTCCTCGCCAGAACAAAACCATGATGTTGGGAACCATGAGCTGCTGGCGGTGGTCTTGGTGCTCCAGGAGTAGCCGCACTGGCTGGAAGTGGCAGCCCACCTCTTCGTGGTGTGGACCGACCATAAAAACTTGTCTTACTTCCGTACAGCCAGGAGGATGAACTCCCATTAGGCACGATGGTCCCTCTACCTAGGGAGATTCAATTTTACGCTGATGTCCCCGCCCCGGTTCCCAGAATACTAAACCAGACACTCTCTTTAGGCAGTTCTCCCTGGGGGAAGACACCACCATGGAGACCATCCTGCCCGCATGTGTACTTGTTAAATAGCATGTCTAATGTATAATCTACATTTGTGATGTGTACCCTATTTACAATAGTAGTATCATAGATTGTATTGTAATTGTACATGCAGGTGAAGGGGAGAATATACAGTGGAACCTCAACTTTCAAAAGCCCCAACAAACGAAAAATCCAGGTTATGAAAAACATTTTCCTAAAATTTTTGTCTCTGGATACGAAACAAGTTCTCGTTACGAAATCACCATCTCAAAAATTCAAACAATGCACGAGTTGCTCTCCCATTGACTACATATCCCGCTCCACTGGCCTCCCATTGGCTATCTCCCAACATCCCGCTCTGCTGGCCTCCCATTGGCTAGGAGGGATGACGCAGCTCCCTCCCATTGGCTATCTCCCAACATCCCGCTCTGCTGGCCTCCCATTGGCTAGGAGGGATGACGCAGCTCCCTCCCATTGGCTATCTCCCAACATCCCGCCCCGTTGGCCTCCCATGGGCTAGGAGGGATGACGCAGCTCCCTCCAATTGGCTATTATGGAGCACCCATAATGCTTTTCGTGTAAAGGACAGAGTTACTGTTGTTTTATGAGTTATTTGAGTGTGCTCATTGCAACGTTATCTTTTGGCTCAGGCATTTAACCTTGCATAAACATTTGTAAGAATGCTAAGAAGACATAGTCAACACACGTGTGCACACACATGCACGCACACACACACACACACACACACACACACACACACACACACACACACACACACACACACATGCACACACACACACACACACACACACACACACACGTGTGTGTGATTCCCAATGCGAGTGAACAGAAGAAGCGAGCTCGTGGCATGAGGTTGAGTGATATCTCAAAGGAATATGGCCAAACCTGTCTACCATCGGTTTGATATTGAAGCAGAAGGAGGCCTTAAAAGGTATGCTTTTAGAATTTTTAAAGGGTTTAGGAGGTAGTATTGGGGGCCTTGGAATGAATCACACCTTTTACATGTAAAATGCAGTTCAACTTACGAAAAATCCAGGTTACGAAAAAGACTTTGGAACGGATTCATTTCGAAAGGTGAGGTACCACTGTAGTCAGATATCGAGCTTAAAAAAAAACAAAACAAAAAAAAAAAACAGCCTGGCGTCAGGAGAGCACAGGACACCTGCCCTGTATTTCTGCCATACCCCAACCCTGGCTGCCCTGGCAGATGAAACCGACTTAATAGGATTCTGTCACTTTTCATAAAAAAATCTTGCTGTCCTGATAAAAGTCATGTCTTAGAGTGTAGAGGCTTCTAACAAAGAACACTGATGTCATGAAAGGTTTGGATTATTGACTGAATAAGCATTCATGGAATCACTCTAAAAGTTTGTTATCCTACTCATTGATTTTAATGTAATTATTTCCACAGAACCTTAAAATGTAGGCTTTCAAAATTAAAGGTATTTATGTTATGGTTCTATCACACATAGATAACATGTGTCAAGAGGCAGTGGTAGCCGGGTGGTAAAAGGTGCTGGATCACTGATCCTAAGTTTGGGGGTTCGAGTCCCACTCTCCACAAGGTTGTAACTGTCCCCCCACTGCAGCTAACTGGGTTATCAAAGGTCAGCCACGTCTCTCACTGTCAATGGTGAGACGTCCATGTAAAAGAACCATTGCTGACTTTTGTCAAGAGTAGCTGCATAGCCGTCAGCGTGTTTCTGCCCCTTGCTAAAGGGTTGTGTCAGGAAGGGCAAGAAACTTGTGCCAAGTCAAACATGCGAGTCATTAATATGACTTCCATGAAGATGGAGGCAGATGATTCGCTGCGGCAACCCCTGAAGGGAACAGACGAAAGGAAAAGAAAAAAGAAAAAAGAAGTCAATACATTACATAGCATATTATTAGTGATGAATATTATATGTGGCTGCACGCTGAATGAAAAAACAAACATTATTGATAAATAATAAATTAAAGTAATCGATCACATGATGACTTACTGTGAATAATTAAGGTTACTGGTTGAAACTCAATAAATAATTTACACTGAACCAAATATTTCACATGACCAATTACTTATATTTTATCTGGTCCAAAGTTGTTTTATCAATGCAGATGCTTCAGTGCTGGTCAAGTAATATCTCCTGGCTTCCACACAAAAGTGAAAATCTGTGGACACAGATTTCATTGTAGCCTCTGTTCATTCACTCTTGATCAGTGTTAATAGATCAGGAGGTACCAAACTGAGGGCGCCGAGAACAGTGGGGAGTCGGACAACTTTGTACTTTGGATACAAGCGAGACATTTCAAAGGAGAGCGCCGCATATTTTGCATGCTTTTCCTGAATCTTGTCAATCACATTGCTGACAAAAGGGACAGAAAATTCAATAATATTAAGAATTCCATTGGATTTATCAAAAAGGACACGATCAGGTTTGTTGGCTTCAATTCTCCTCAGGCTGTATATGGGCCGATTCCAAAGAAGCTTGAAATTATCATTTTCCATGACGCCCTGGACATGATCAGGGTCGTACCATGGATGGACCTCTGAGTCAAAACCACACGCATGACGGAGACAATAATAAAAGGAACGTGCCATGCCATCATGTCTTTTCAGATAACACGTTTGTGCCAAAACAGGACAACCACTGACAAGGTGTTGGACAGTTTCACTAAATTCACTACACAGACGACATTTGGGATTTACATTTTCCCTTATAATATTACGTTGACGATTGCGTGTTGGAAGTGACTGGTCCTGAGCAGCAAAAAGAAAGCCCTCAGTTTCACTTTTCAGACCAGCCGACTCCATCCAGGCAAAGGAGTCCGAAGGATTACTGTTCTGCCCAACACACTGCACATAAACATGATGTAGCGATTGATAAATATAAACGATTGATAGAGGAACGAGGGTGGTGAGCTCAGTTGTCAGACATGATCCTTCTTGTAAGGTGATCAAGACCCATGATGTTGTCCTTTGTCCAATCAACAACACCAAAAGAGTAAGAAAGGACAGGCACTGCGTAAGTATTTGTCGTTTTGACCTTGTTTCTAGCATTTAGCTCCAAACTCCAGATCTTTTTTAGATGAGATTTGTACTCGGCCCGAAGTTTTTCTTTTATGTGGACATTCTGGAGCTTGTCTCGAACTTGCATCCCCAAATAGGTGTACGATTGGCCTTCCACAAGATGCTCAATCAGTCCTCCTGCATGTAACTCAACTGATCCATCATTGATTGCCTTTCCACATTTTAAATGAAGAATGTTACATTTATCAAGTCCGAAAGTCATACCAGTATCTTGTGAAAAGGACTCGACAAGGAGAATTTGTTTCTTCAAGTTGGAATCTCCTTTGACAATCAGCTTGATGTCATCCATGTAAAGGAGATGAGTAAGAGGTGTTGGGGATCTGTGCTGTGGAGGTCCTGGATGATAACCTTCCTCTTTATTGAGCAAAAACCTCAAGGGTATCATTTTCTGGACCAATAACTGATCCTTGCATGCCCAACATCCCTTTCTGGCTCCCTTTTGCTCCGGGTAAATAATTTCATTGGAGGAGCAATAGGATGACACGAGATTTGTCAAACACCCTGTAAAGATTTTGTACATAGTATTCAGGCAGGTAATAGGGTGGTAATTTTTCTGTCAAGTCTCCTTTCTTTGGGAGGAGTATTGTGCGACCTTTACAGAACCAAGGAGGGACATCTCCTGTGTCCATCAAAGAATTAAAACAAGTGAGCAGATGTGGTTGGACACAGGGGAACAGTTTCCAAAATCGATTTTGAATGCCGTCAGGTCCTGGAGCTGTGTTAGATTTGGACATTTTTATTGTTTTCTTCAGGCAGTCCGAAGTAATGAGATACAGCAATGGTGAATTAACGTTTTCTGGCATGGCTTTGCTGTATTCTTCCACCCATGGTTCCTCAAGGTTACAGTTGCCGGGTATAGACCACAACTGTGACCAAAACCTCTCACTGGATTCCATGGGTGGTCTCTGGTCGTCATTACTTGTAGGTGTATTTAGTTGCCTGTAAAATTGTTTTTCGTTGGTTTTAAATATTTTGTTTTGTCTAATGAATTTATTCTTCCTTTCCCATTTTCTTTTTCTCTCTGTCCAAATCTTAAGCTTTGCCTTAAGGGAATCAAGTGTTTGAAGGAGAATTTTTTTCCTTAGTTGTTTGTATTTTGCCTTTAAATTGCTCCAAATTGTCTTTTGTCTTCTTGACATTGACTTGCCATGAGATCTTAATTTAAGGCAAAGCTCCAGCCACGACATGTCTTTCCTTGTTTCATTTAATTTACGTTGAAACTGGTTTTCTTTACTTTTCTTGCTTTTACCATTGTTGGAAGGTTTGGAAACTGTATGTGATTCCTCTAAAGTTCGAATAGCGGCAAAAATGCAACAATTAATATCATGCAGGGAACACTCCGCGTCAAGAGTTACAGAAATTATTTCATTTAATTTATCAATTTCATTTTGTGGAAAAGATTTTATTGCAATTTTAACTGGCTTCCTTTTGTCAATCGGTAAATCTAAAATTTCTCTATAGTAACGGTTAAACAAAACAGAAATATGATCATCATGAACTGAAGATATGGAAAAATCATTGGTCAAATCAGAAAGTGGAAAGCCAGGGGGATTTTCATTGTTGCTGTCAGGTGGGCTAACTTCATTGGGAGGAGGGGAGAGAAGGACGTGGGCATTCATCTGCAATTTAGGGTCTGCCTCTATCTGAACTTTGGGTTCTTGAGAAGGTACCTGACCACTTGCAGGGAAATTATCATCTGCATCACGGCGCATGTAGATCTTTAATCGCTTGAGTTGATCTCGCAAATTTTGTTGGGTCAGGTAAGCATACAAAGGGTTGGCATTGTCCCAATGTTGCTTTAGTGACTTGCCATTGACACGTGGATTTTCAGGCCAACTAGTCGCCTTTGCACACTCAAGTAGCATGGATTTTAGATGGTTCGTCCAGGATGTTTGTGGACGGGTTCTTTGCCTCCCCCTGGGGCAAGTCCCATTTCCAGTTTTGCTGGTTTGATTACCGGAGGGAGGCTGACTGGCTGCGAAAGTGAAAGATTTTTTTTTTTTGTTCAGTAGCCCAGTAGTAAACCAGCTTCGGGGGGGTCAGACCTAACTGGGTGATATACGTTTAGTTCAGGGAAAATCCCCTATCCAGGCCCACCAAGCGGAGACATACATCATCAGGCCCTTTAATTATTATTATTATTATTATTTTTTTTTTTATAAACAGCTCATGGTGTATGTCTGCCTCAGAGCAAAAAAAAAAGTCCTGGGTTTGATTCCCAGGCTTGAGTGTCTCTTTATGGAACCCTCGTGTGCTCTCCACGCTTGTATGAGTTTCTCCATGTAATCTGGTTCCCCATGATACAAAGCCATGCACATCAGGCTAACGACGTTCCAAATTGTCCCTGAGTGTGGATGTGAATGATTGCATATGTGTTCCCAGGTCTAGCGAGATGTTCAGTGTGGGTGAATTCACCCAGCATTGGCTGAGATAGGCTCCAGCTTCCCCGTGACAATAGAAGGTTTAAGCAGTTCTGCAAATGAATAAATTATTATTATTATTATTATTATTATTATTATTATTATCATTATCTCACTGTTAAAACGCCAAAATAAATGGATATTATTTTGAATAAAAAAGTGTTCACTGCCCCAGAAATTACTAGAATACCAAGACTCATTAAGAGTTTTCCGATGGATGGCTGGTGGCAGATTTTTTTTTTTTCTTGACTTTGTAAACTTTACTAAAATAAGGATCGAAATTTGCAGAGATTCTGGAAAGAGGAATGATCTCAGAGGAATGCTCTGTCTTGACATGACATGGCAGAAATGGTATTTTTTCCATCACTGTTTGTTACACAAAAATAAAAACTTCTGAAACAAGGACAGCACTGACATCATGCCACACTGCATTAGATCATTGCTGGCATCATCTGTCTCAGGAGACAATGGAGTCTGCACCTATTGAAATTCGGTCAGTTTGCTGTTGATCTGCAGCGCCTGTTGTGGCTATGCAGGTACCCGATGCAGGAGCTGCAGCTCCTACTGCACTTGCTGCAGATGTAGCCGACAGTGGTGATATTGGCGGCAGCACAGTCAGACTGAAGTCTCTGCTGCTGACGAGTCTTCTTTTCCTGCCGACGACTCTCTCTTTTTTCCTCAGCCCCTCTGACACCGGCTTTGATGCTTTGACGCCAGTTAGAGCAGTCCAAGGTCGCTTCCTCAAGATCTGCAGGGTTGATGCTGCACAACTTCAGGTCCCTCTTGCGGGCATCCTTGTAGCGCCGAGTGAGTCGGCCAGTTTTCTGGGTGCCTGTGGCTAGCTCACCACAAAGGATATCCTTTGGGATGCGACTGATATCGATCCTGCACATGTGACCAAGCCAGCGCAGGCACCTTAGGGTGAGAATGGCAAAAATGCTTTGCATACCTGCTTTGGCCAAGACGGCAGTGCTTGGAGACATGAACCTGCCAGGTGATGCCGAGAAGTCACCTGAGATTGAGCATGTGGAAGATGTGAGTACAGGGTCTAGGCCTCACTACCATATAGAAGGGGGCTCAGCACACATGCTTGGTACACTTTCATCTTTGTGTTGAGAGTCAGCATGTTGTTGTCCCACACTCTCTTTGCTAAGCGAGCCATGGCGCTTGCTGCTTTGCCTATCCTTACATTGAGCTCAGCATCTAGGGATTGGTTATTGCAGATGGTAGATCCGAGGTAAGTAAACTTTTCTACCACCTCCAAGGTCTGATCACGAATGGTGATTGTGGGGGTGGTGCTGACATCCTGACCCATGATATTGGTTTTCTTCAGGCTGACGGTGAGCCCAAACTTAATTCAGGCCTCTGCAAAGCAGGTGAAGAGTTACTGAAGGGCAGCTTCAGTGTGTGGTTAGGACAGTGTCATCAGCAAAAAGCATTTCCTGGATTAAGACCTTGCATACTTTGGTCTTTGCTCTGAGGTGGGTGAGATTGAAGAGGTTCCCCTGACTCCTGGTGTGGAGCAAGATGCCCTTTCAGATTCACACCAATGCATAACGCAGGAGCAGGGAGAAGAATATGCCAAAGAGTGTCGGGGCCAGGACACACCACTGTTTCACGCCGCCCTTGATTGGGAAAGGGGCCGGGGATGATCCATCATACTGGACTGTGCCAGTCATGTCGTCGCGAAATGAATAAATTACCTTCAGGAGCTTGGGAGGACATCCAATCTTGAGCAGAAAGGTGAAGAGGCCAGAACAGCTGACCAAGTCAAATGCCTTGGTCAAGTCTATAAAGGCAAGGTACAAAGAATGTCTCTGTTGCTGACACTTTTCTTGCAGCTGCCCAAGTGAGAACACCATGTCAATGGTTGACCTCCTTGCACGAAAACCACACTGAGATTCAGGGTAACCCCTCTCAGCAAGTATCTGCAGGCAGTTAAGGACTACGCTGGCAAAGGCTTTTCCCACAATGCTGAGAAGGGAGATACCATGACAATTGTTGCAATCACTGCAGTAAACCTTGTTCTTATAAAGCGTGATGATCCTTGTGGCCCGCATGTCTTGAGGTATCGTTCCCTCTTCCTAGGACTGAAGCAAAGCTCATGGAGATGTCTAAGGAGGGAGCTCTCTTTCACCACCTTTACAACGTCTAAGCATTAGATCATGATAATTAAATGAATCCATGCAGACCTGGTGCAGTTGAAACTGAATGTCATCCACTGAAATGTCTGCATGTCCTTCATGGTTATCAGAGTCTATAATGAATTTTTTAATAGCATCTTAATCATGCATACTTTACTGTTCACGAGATATTTCTGAGCTGGGTCTCCATATGTGCTCTGTAATGTACAAAAGGGTGATGGGGCCTTGGATCGCCAGGAGTTGCACCTCTCTCCTGTTCTTTGATCTTCAGATGTTATGGGGTAGAGCAGACTAGAAAAAAGACATCTGTAGCTGGACAGATTGGTAAAAAATTGATGGAAGCGTTTCTACATGCCATGCACCGCACACGCTTGCTTGCTCTTTCTCCAGCTATCTTTAACTGTCTATTGGAAGTACATAAAGTGGTTGGTTAGAGAAGCACATTGGAATTTGAGAGTTTTCTATTATTCAAGCATCAGGCCAATCTGTCAGAATGGAGGCAGAGAAAAGCAAAAAAATTGGGTTCCATGTCTATCTTACCACCGGCGCACTGAATCATAGTCCCTCTCTTACACTCGCCAGATACCATGCTGAGTATAAAAGGATGAGAGTTGATATACATATACAGGGATCCCTCACTTTCACGGTTAATTGGGACCGAGATCCCCACGCGACCATCAAAATCCGCGAAGAAGGTTCACCCCCCACCCCCCACCCCAATTGACATATATGTACATGTGTATATAATGTCAATAAATATATATCCAAATGCTATAAATGCTTAAAATAACAATTAAACATTGAAAAAATAAAAAATAAAATTACATAAGATGTAAATAAAATATAAATACAGACGCTCTCCAATTTACCAACATTTGTTTTGCAAACATCCGGAGAAACCAACATGTCCAAGGTCGAAAGTGAAAGTGAAATGAAATTGAAAAACAAGTAGAAATAGAAATTGAATAAAATCTACTGAAAAATAGACCCCCTCCCTGAATCGCCACCTTATCGTGGTGGAGGGGTTTACATGATCTAATGATCCTAGGAGCTATGTTGTCAGGGGCATAATGTCCCTGGTCGGGTCAACCAGGCAAACAGGTCCTGGGTGAAGGTCCAGATGAAGTGCGATTCAGAAGACCCTTATGACTGAGAGACAGACAGGAAGCAGTCTCCCTTGCCCAAACGTGGGTCACCGGGGTACCCACCCCCTGGAGCCAGGCCTGGGAGAGGGGTTCAAAGGCAAGCGCTTGGTGGTCGGGCTTCTGCCCATGGAGCCTGGCCAGGCCTAGCCCGAAAAGGAGACATGGGTCCGCCCTCCCATGGACCCACCACCCGTGGGAGGAGTTTTAGGGGTCGGGTGCAATGTGAGTCGGGTGGCAGCCGAAGACATGGGTTCTGTTGGACCGATCCTCAGTGACTTACTCTGACCTTCAGGACATGGAATGTCACCTCTCTGGCAGGGAAAGGAGCCTGATCTGGTGCGTGAGGTGGACAGATATTGACTAGATATAGTTGGGCTCACCTCAACGCAGAGCTTGGGCTCTAGAACCACCCATCTCGAGAGAGGCTGGATCTTATTCTATTCTGGAGTTGCTCATGGGGAGAGGTGGCGAGCCGGTGTGGGCATTCTTATTGCCCCCCGTCTCGGGGCCCAAATGTTGGGGTTCTCCCCGGTTGATGAAAGGGCAGCTTCCCTCCGTCTTCGGGTGGGGGGACGAATCCTGACTGTTATTTGTGCATATGCACCAAATGACAGTTCAGAGTACCCACTCTTCTTGGAGTCCTTGGGGGTGGTGTTGGAGAACGCTCCCTCGGGAAACTCACTCATTGTCTTGGGAGACTTCAACGCCCATGTGGGCAATGATAGTTTGACCTGTAATGGTGTGATCGGTAGGTATGCCCTCTCCAGTCTGAACCCGAATGGTGTTTCGTTGTTGGACTTCTGTGCTCATTACAGTTTGTCTATCACGAACACCATGATCGAACATAAGTGTGCCCATAAATGCACTTGGCACCAGGACACCCTAGGTCGCAGTTCGCAGAACTTTGGAGTTGTGTCATCGAACTTGCGGCCGTATGTTCTGGACACTCAGGGGAAGAGAGGAGCTGAGTTGTCTACCGATCACCACCTGGTGGTGAGTTGGCTTCGGTGGTGGGGGAGGCTGCCTTCCAGACCTGGCAGGCCCAAGTGTGTAATCAGGGTCTGCTGGGAGCTTTTGGCGGAGTCCCCTGTCTGAGAAGCCTTTAACTCCCACCTCTGGCAGAGCTACAACCACGTCCCGGAGGAGGCGGGGGACATGGAATCTGAATGAGCCATGTTTCGTGCCTCCATTGCTGAGGCAGTAGCCCATAGCTGTGGCCAGAAGTTCATCAGTGCTTGTCGTGACGGTAACCCCCGAACCAGGTGGTGGACATCTGTGGTGAAGGGGGCCGTCCAGCTGAAGAAGAAGGCCTATTGGTTTTATTAGTCTGTGAGACTCCCGAGGCAGCTAGGTACCAGCAGGCCAAACGTGCTGCAGCTGAGGCTGTTGCAGATGCAAAATCTCGGACGTGGGAGGAGTTCAGTGAGGGCCTGTGGAGTGACGAGATCCGCCTGGAATATCTCAGGGCTCTGGATGCTGTAGGATTGTCTTAGTTGACACGTCTCTGCAACATCGCATGGTCATCAGGGGCTGTACCCCTGGATTGGCAAACTGGGGTGGTGGTCCTGATTTTTAAGAAGAGGGACCGGCGGGTGTGTTCCAATTATCGGGGAATCACACTCCTCAGTCTACCTGGGAAAGTCTATGCAGAGGTACGAGAGGAGGATCCGACCGATAGTCGAACCTCGGATTCAGGAGGAACAATGTGGTTTTCGTCCTGGCCGTAGCACTCTTGACAAACTCTATACGCTCCACAGGATTTTGTAGGGGGCATGGGAGTTTGCCCAATCCGTCCACAAAACACATGCGGGGCGTGCTCCAGGAGGACGGCATTCCGGACCCGTTGCTACGGGCCATTTGATCGCCGAATTCGTTTCCGGTGGGAGTTGGAGTCCACCAAGGCTATCCTTTGTGATGCAAAATGACTGATTCAACTCAGTACAACCATCTCAATGGGGCAATAGTGGTCTAGTGGTATAGGGCGCTGGATCGCTGATCCAAAGGTTGGGGGTTCGAGTCCCACTTTCCACAAGGTTGTCACTGTCCCCCCCAGTGCAGCTAACTGGGTTATCAAAGGCCAGCCATGTCTCTCACTGTCTATGGTGTGAGGCATGTAAAAGAACCATTGCTGACTTTCGACAAGAGTAGGCTGCAAAGCCGTCAGCGTGTTTCCGCCCTGCGATGGCCTGGCGAGCTGTCCACGGTGTACTCTGCCCTCGCCCGAAGTTGGCTAGGCTGGGCACCAGCCTCCCCGTGACCCAAATTAGGATTAAGCGGGTACAGAAAATGAACTGAACTGAACAACCATCTCAGTGCACAGCCAATCGAACTCAGGTGTTTCGAATTGATTGCAGTGAGAAAATTGTTTAACCCTCTATGAATCAACCCAACAGTGGGCAGTCAAACAAACATACCATGCAATGTGTTCCTGCTTTTTTCAACAACAGAAAATAAAACCACTGTATTTGGGCAGTGGTGGCCTGGTAGTAAAAGGTGCTTGGAGGTTCAAGTCCCACTCTCCAGAAGGTTGTCACTGTCTCCCCCAATCCCCGTGCCTCCCCCCTAAGCAGCTAACTGGGTTATCATAGGCCAGCCATGTCTCTTACTGTCTATGGTGAGAGGTTCAAGTGAAAGAACCATTGCTGACTTTCGACAAGAGTAGCTGCATAGCCCATCAGTGTGTTTCTGCCCTGCGATGGCCGGTGAGCTGTCCAGGAGGGCTTTTGTCCTGACTAAGAAAGAGCAGATACATGCAATGGCCAGTGATGCCAGAAGCATGTTAACACACCATTATCCAGCAAAATAAAACTATTTTAACTTAATTATCTTATTGCCTATTTATTTCTAGCTCCATGTTCCAAAATCTGAAATGACTTTTACCCTAAGACTTTTTTTTTTTAATTCTACTTCATAGTCAGGACCAGAACCAGGGCAGTGGTGGCTTGGTGGTAAAAGGTGCTGGATCCTAGGTTTGGGGGTTTGAGTCCCATTCTCCACAAGGTTGTCACTGTCACTCCAGTGCAGCTAACTGGGTTATTAAAGGCCGGCCATGTCTCTCACGGTCTGTGAGACATTCATGTAAAAGAACCATTGCTGACTTTAGTCAAGAGTAGCTGCATAGCTGTAAGCGTGTTTCCGCCCCTTGTTAAAGGGTTGTGTCAGGAAGGGCATCTGACATAAAAAAAAAAAAAAAAACTATGAAAAAAACCCAAATCAAACATGCGAGTCATTAATATGACTTCCATGAAGATGGAGGCAGATGATTTGCTGTGGTGACCCCTGAAGGGAACAGCCGAAAGGAGGAGAAGAAGAAGAAGAAGAAGAAGAAGAAGAAGACTCAGGACCAACATCATTATGTCTTATACTGTTTGTCCAACTGGGCCAGTCTTGTGAACACAATGTCTTCAAGAACATCATCATCATCATCATCTTCTTCCGCTTAGTCCAGGGTCGGGTCGCGGGGGCAGCAACCTTAGCAAAAAGGTCCAGACATCCCTCTCCCGAGCTACTTCCTCCAACTCTCGCGGGGACACCAAGGCGGTCCCAGACAAGCCGAGAGACATAGTCCCTCCAGCGTGTTCTAGGTCGACCCCGGGGTCTCTTCCCGGTTGGACATGCCCGAAACACCACACCAGGGAGGCGTCCGGGGGGCATTCTGACCAGATGCCCGAGCCACCTCAACTGGCCCCTCTCAATGCGGAGGAGCAGCAGATCTACTCCGAGCTCTCCCCGGATGGCGGAGCTTCTCACCCTATCTCTAAGGGAGAACCCCGCCACCCGGCGAAGAAAGCTCATTTCAGCCGCTTGTATCCGTGATCTTGTTCTTTCGGTCATTACCCAAAGCTCGTGACCATAGGTGAGGGTTGGAACGTAGATCGACTGGTAAATTGAGAGCTTCGCCTTGCGGCTCAGCTCCTTTTTCACCACAACGGACCGGTACAGGCACCGCTTAATAGCAGAGGCTGCAGCGATCCGTCTGTCGATCTCTCGCTCCATCCTTCCCTCACTCGTAAACAAGACCCCAAGATACTTAAACTCCTCCACTTGGGGCAGGACCTCATTCCCGACCCGGAGGGTGCATTCCACCATTGTCCGACTGAGAACCATGGCCTCGGACTTGGAGGTACTGATCTTCATCCCGGCTGCTTCGCACTGCCTGCGAATCGCTCCAATGAGAGCTGGAGGGCCCGATTTGATGAAGCCAAAAGGACAACATCATCCGCAAAAAGCAGAGACGATATCCGGGGGCCACCAAACCAGAACCCCTCATCGCCTCGACTGCGCCTGGAAATTCTGTCCACCCAAATTATGAACAGCATCGGGGACAAAGGGCAGGCCTGGCGGACTCCAACTCCCACTGGAAACGAATCCGACCTGCTGTTACCAATACGACCAAACTCTGGCTCGGTGATACAGCGACCGAATCGCTCATAGCAACGGATCCGAACGCCGTACTCTCGAGCACGCCCCACAAGATCTTTCGAGGGACACGGTCGGAAGCCTTCTCCAAATCCACAAAGCACATGTGGACAGATTGGGCAACCTCCCATGCCCCCCCCAGAATCCTGTGGAGCGTATAGAGTTGGTCAAGAGTGCTGCGGCCAGCACGAAAACCACATTGTTCCTCCTGAATCTGAGGTCCGACTATCAGTCGGATCCTCCTCTCTAGTACCCCTGCATAGACTTTCCCAGGTAGGCTGAGGAGTGTAATTCCCGATAATTGGAACACACCCTCCGGTCCCCTTCTTAAAATTGGGACCACCACCCCAGTTTGCCAATCCAGAGGTACAGCCCCCGATGACCACGCGATGTTGCAGAGACGTGTCAACCAAGACAGTCCTACAACATCCAGAGCCTTGAGATATTCTGGGCGGATCTCGTCCAACCCCGGAGCTCGACCACCGAGGAGCTTTTTTACAACCTCAGTGACCTCCACTCCAGTGATGGGCGGACCCTCACCCGAACCCCCAGGGTCTTCCTCTTCCACGGAGGGCGTGTTGGTGGGATTGAGAAGGTCCTCAAAGTATTCCCTCCACCTCTCAACAACATCCCCAGTCAAGGTAAGCAGCCTTATGATGTGGAGGCATTTATCCGTCAGGCAGGTGTATTTGTAAGTAACTGTATTGCTGGTTTAACTTAAAAAAGAAAAACCTCAATTATTCCCTCATGTGGTCGCCTGCCATTTCTCATCCATCAAACAGCAATAATCCAAGAAAGCTCTCGATCTCAACTGTTGAAACTGCTGCACATACTGCTTCACATCTGGAGAAAGGCAGTACCTACCCTCTTCCCAATACATAACCTCACAGATGCTCCTGACTGGCAGCATCACAGTGTTTGAAAGACGTTGGGATAAATGTGCTATTTAAATATCAATCCATACTCAGAAAATATGATATTCCAACAACAACATGGACATTTTCCTCTAATTTTTTTTTCTTCAAAGAAAATCTCAAACTTTGCTTTGGTGTTTTCTTTGGAAAAGGTGTTAGATAATTTTTTACGCCAAATGAAATCTCAGCAAAAATAACCCAAAGTAACCAGATGTTGACCTGTGAGTCATTTCAGCGTTACACACTCAAACCAGCACACATCAAGTTTTTATTTATTTATTTATTTTTATGATCTGTAGTGAGAGCAGAGAACAAGTGGAGGAAAATCTAGAGAGGTGGAGGTATGCCCTGGAAAGGAGAGGAATTAAGGTTAGCCTCAGAAAATCAGAATACAGGTGTTACAGGGAGCAATGGAGAGTGTGGAAAAGAGGTGAAGAAGCGTGTGCAGGCAGACTGGAATGGTTGGAGAAAAGTGTCCGGTGTGATGTGCGATAGGAGAGTGTCGGCAAGAATGAAAGGAAAAGTGTACAAGACGGTGGTGAGACCAGCGATGTTGTATGGTTTAGAAACAGTGGCGCTGAGGAAAAGGCAGGAGGCAGAGCTGGAGGTAGAAGAGATGAGAATGCTGAGGTTTCCTCTGGGAGTAACGAGGATGGATAGGATCAGAAATGAGTACATCAGAGGGACAGCCCATGTAAGATGTTTTGGAGGCAAAGTCAAAGAGGCTAGATTGAGATGGTTTGGACATGTACAGAGGAGGGATAGTGAGTATATTGGTGGTAGGATGCTGAGGTTGGAACTACCAGGCAGAAGGCCTAGAGGAAGACCAAAGAAGAGCTTTATGGATGTGGTGAAGGAAGACATGAAGGTCATTGGAGTAAGAGAAGAAGATGCAGAGGACAGGGCGAGATGGAGGCGGATGGGATTTGCTATGGCGACCCCTGAAGGGAACAGCCGAAAGGAAAAGAAGAAGAAGATTTTTTTATTTTCCATTAATACTCTGGTTTGTAGTGAAGAGGTCATTTTTTCAGATTTTGTTAGACTACAACCAGTGACTCAGATGAATCTCATTCCACCACCTGGGTATCAGAACATCAACGAATCATGATGAATCATGGCTCAAGTTTTGCTACAGGCTGGAAGGGAATCTAGTATGAATGAAGAATTATAGAATTAATAAAAGCCTTCGGGTAGATGGGTGCCATTTTTTATTTATTTTTTTGCCTGTGAAGGCAAGCATCAGTGTTTTAAATCTGATGTAGGTATTGACAACACACCAGCTCTGTACTGGTGTGATGTGGGAGAATGTGTAGGTCATCACTCCTTTCTAAACCTGCGTGAAGTGAACAGAAAAGTTAGCAATTCTGGAAAAATACTTGGCAAATAGTGTAGAACTGTGTGTGTGTGTGTGTGTGTGTGTGTGTGTGTGTGTGTGTGTGTGTGTGGTGGGGGGGCTGCTGTTGTAGTCATTTCTCAGCCACGTGGTTACTCATCCTCCACCTCCTTCTTCTACCTTCGGGTATATGTAGAGGCATGGTGTTCTCTGACAACAGAACTCCAGCAGGCATCATGTCTGTTTTCATATTGAGTACCACAGCGTGGAGTCCTCTTCGTGTGTAAACATGTGTTTATCCGACATCACGCAACAAAAAGTACCTTCTGCAGCTCTCTTCTGCCACTTCTTTTAAGGAGAGGATGAGTGTATTAATGTATGTGTGTATAAGATAAGGGTGTGTGTGCGTGTGTGTGTGTGTGTGTGTGTGTGTGTGAGCAAGAGAGAGAGAGGGAGAGAGAGAGAGAGAAAGAGAAGAGAGAGAGAGAGAGAGAGAGAGAGAGAGAGAGAGAGAGAGAGCGCGAGAGAGAGATGTGTGTGTGAACTTGGCCAACTGTCTTGTTGGCATACACATCTAGCAGCAGGATGCTGAGATTTTCAGTACAGTGGAGGAAGGGTCATGCCAAGATTTCCTCTTGGTTTTCACACATTCACTCCGTCTCTACTCTGAGCATGATGATTCATATGCATTTCCACCTAGTGCTTCCTTATGTAGGAGTCGGACTTTATAACTGAAACGAATATTAATACAAGTCCACAGGGACAAATATAGAACGGACTAAACCAACACACACAGTAAGACAGAGGGACATGCGCTTAATCCTAATTAGGATGGTGGGGAGGCTGGCGCCCATCTCAGCCGACTCTGGGCAAGGGCAGAGTACATCCTGGACAGCTCTCCGAGCCATTGCAGGGTAGAAACACGATGACAGCAATGCAGTCTACTTTAGTAGCCAGTGGTTCCTCCGGTTAGCGTATGCAGCTAGTACAAGTAGCTGCATATGCTAATCTGCTAACAAAGCTAGCATGAAGCATGGTCAATAATTTGTAAATCAAATAAGCATGTTATAAACACTGATTTTTGTTTTAGGTGCATTTAAAGACCTCACTTCAGAGTAATCACATGGTAAGAACTATTTCTCATCCATACCCCCTTCCAAAAAACCCACAGGCCGCACCCACAAGTGACAGTCACATATGCTACAGATCTACAAGAGACATGCGAGACTTGTCACCTTTCCATGTGAACGCGTGGTAAGGTAAAAAGCGCATCAGGGAGGATTTTCATTCTATTTAAGTACATCACTCCTGTCACAATGCCATCATGTGTTTTTGATGCTGATAAAGCTGTAAGCAGCAACACCTGTCAATCACCAATCAATTTTTGAGCAGAACATCGTCTCAGTTGCTTCCATTCCAAGCTCTTTCTCTCTTTCTCTTTCTCGCAAACCAGATATTAGGGAAACCCAGAAGTATTTGATCTCTATATCGTTCATTGGATTGTAAGAGGCTGCAAAACATAATTTCCATTTTTATCTGTATACTGTGCTCCCACCTCCAAAATTCATTCTTTCTTCCCTAAAGCAGACTGCCACAAGACAGCATGGTATATTATATCACCATGTGCTCACATTTAGCCAAAAACAGTATGTGTGTGACTGAAAATAGAGGAGAAGAGATTGAGAGAGAGAGAGAGAGAGAATGATTATAGCATGTGTTCGCCCCAGAAACGTTTTGTATGGCATGAAAAAAAATCTATCTATTCTGGTTGGAAGCAAGAAAACAAACAGTCATTTTGCTGGTAGGCTGTTTCCGACTTCACCTGCTCTAACTAGGTTAACCCGCTCTCAAGTGTGTCAGAGAAAACAGCAGACAAGATGCTATAAAGAAAGAATTCTTCTCATTACTCAGATCCCGTCATGCCTGCACATGGACTGTCAGTCTTTGAACGGCGGAGCATCCTGACAGGACCAGCACAACGCACCTCGAACCTCCACACGGGCGGTTCTCTGTTGCATATGCAAATAGACATCTGCTCCTGAACTGCTTCTCCAGCCTCTCAGCATGTGTGTGATATGCAAATTTAACCAACTTGGTTCCCTCCTCTCGCATCCCCCTCCCCCGTTTCTCTTGGTCTCTCCAGGTTTTTTCCATGAGCTGGCCGCATGAGCAGATGTGCCCAGAAACCAAAGGTAGAACTTCAAACACTTATAATAATGATGTTATGGCTCATTTTCAAAAAAAAAAAAGGGGGGGGGGTGGAGTCTAATCTTCGAGCCTATTAGCAAACAATCTTTGGGAAAAGGGACAAATAAAAAAAAAAAAAGACAATGTGTGGATGTGTGGGAAGGTGGATGATTACACAACATTGTGTTGTTGTTTTCCTCCTCCAGGAGCTTCATTAAGTGCTCTGGACCATTTGTAGGTTCTCTACAGTTTTATTACCTTTAATGAGGACGAAGTTTGGCAACTTTCCACATTCTTGGTGTGTTTTTACAGCATTCTTCACTTTATGATGCAAATCTGATAGAATAATTGGCTTTCTGTTTACACAACAGCGTAAGCCAGACCAGTCTTTTGAGATTTTAAAGCTGGAATGTGAACAGTGTAGTTCTGAAGCTAAAAATATATATATGTATTAATTTATTTATTTATTGCACCTATATTCTGTAGCCAAGTCTGAAAAAAAGTCCTGTAGATTCTGTATGTGGGTCTCCTCTGGGTTCTGTAGCTTCTTAATACCTCACAAAAGCATGTCTGTAGGTGGATTTGCTACTATTGAGTATAGCTGTGAGGTCTGTGATTTATTTTTTGTAGAATGGTGGAAATCAGTCCACAGAACACAGAACTAACCACAATTTTTCATTCATTCATTTTCTGAACCCCTTAATTCTAATTAGGGTAGCGGGGAGGTTGGCGCCCATCTCAGCTGATTCTGGCGAGGGCGGGGTACACCCTGGACGGATCTCCAGGCTATCGCAGGGCTAACCAAAATTATTAGGTGCATTAAATGTCACCTGAAGTCTAATGACAATTTAACTGTTGGTCCCAATCCCGGATAGATGCAGAAGGTTGTTTCAGGAAGGGCATCCGACGTAAAACCAATGCCAAAGGTTACAAGGCAAATCACACATATTACCTCCATACTGGATCGGTCGAGGCCCGGGTTAACAACGACCGCCATCAGTGCTGTTAACCAACAGGGTGTTGGTGGAAATTGGACTACTGTTCGTTGAAGAAGGAGAGGCGGGAGGCGTGTCCATAGGCGGAGAGAGAAGATGACTGAGAGTAAGGACTTTGAATGTTGGAACGATGACAGGAAAAGGTAGAGAGCTGGCTGACATGATGCAGAGGAGGAAGGTGGACATACTCTGTGTTCAGGAGACCAGGTGGAAAGGTAGCAAGGCTAGAAGCTTAGAAGCAGGGATTAAACTGTTTTATCATGGTGTGGATGGGAAAAGAAATGGAGTAGGAGTCTCCTTGAAGGAGGGGTTTGTCGGGAATGTTCTAGAAGTGAAAAGAGTGTCAGACAGAGTGATGAGTCTCAAGTTAGAAATTGAAGGTGTGATGTTCAATGTTGTTAGTGCTTATGCCCCACGGGCAGGATGTGAGCTGGAAGAGAAGGAGAGATTCTGGAGTGAGTTAGATGAAGTGATGCAGAGTACCCCCAGAGGTGAAAGAGTGGTCATTGGTGCAGACTTCAATGGACATGTTGGTGCAGGAAACAGAGGGGATGAGGAAGTGATGGGCAGGTTTGGTATCCAAGACAGGAACACAGAAGGACAGATGTTGATAGATTTGCAAAAAGGATGGAAATGGCTGTGGTGAATACTTTCTTCCAGAAGAGACAGGAGCATAGGGTGACTTATAAAAGCTGAGGTAGGAGCTCACAGGTAGACTACATCTTGTGTAGATGATGCAGTTTGAAGAAAGTCAGTGACTGCAAAGTAGTAGTGGGTGAGAGTGTTACCAAACAGCATAGAATGGTGGTGTGCAGGATGACACTGATGGTGAGGAAGGTAAAGAAGGCAAAGGAAGAGCAGAAGACAAAGTGGTGGAAGCTGAAAAAGGAAGAGTGTTGTGTTGTCTTCAAGGAGGAGTTGAAACAGGCTTTGGGTGGTCAGGAAGTGCTTCCAGATGACTGGACAACTACAGCAAATGTGATCAGGGAGACAGGTAGGAGAGTACCTGGTGTGTCCTCTGGAAGGAAAGTAGATAAGGAGACTTGGTGGTGGAATGAGGAAGTGCAGGAGTGTGTACAAAGGAAGAGGTTATCTAAGAAGAAGTGGGACATTTAGAGTACCGAAGAGAGTAAACAGGAGTACAGGGAGACACAGCGTAAGGTGAAAGTAACGGTGTCAAAGGCCAAACAGAGAGCGTATGATGACTTGTATGCTAAGTTGGACAGTAAGGAGGGAGAAAATGATTTATACAGGTTTGCACAGAAGAGAGATAGAGATGGGAAGGACGTGCAGCAAGTTAGTGATAAAGGACAGTGAGGGAAATGTATTGACTGATGACAGAAGTGTGCTGGGAAGATGGAAAGAGTACTTTGAAGAGCTGATCAATGAGGAAAATGAGAGAGAGAAAAGAGTAGAAGAGGTGACCGTTGAGGACCAGGAAGTAGCAAAGATTAGTAAGGGTGAAGTGAGGAGGGCATTAAAGAGGATGAAGAGTGGAAAGGCAGTTGGTCCTGATGATATACTTGTGGATGTATGGAAGTGTATAGGAAAGGTAGCAGTAGATTTTCTGACAAGAACATTCAACAAGGTTTTAGACAGTGAGCAGATCCTAGAGGAATGGAGGAGAAGTGTGCTGGGGCCCATTTTTAATAACAAGGGAGACGTGCAGAGTTGTGGCAACTACAGAGGGATAAAGTTGATGAGCCATACGATGAAGCTATGGGAAAGAATAGTGGAAGCTAGACTAAGGGCAGAGGTCAGCATTTGTGAACAGCAGTTTGGTTTCATGCCAAGAACGAGCACCACAGGTGCAGTGTTTGCTTTGAGGATGTTAATAGAGAAGTACAGAAAAGGTCAAAGGGAGCTGCATTGTGCCTTTGTGGATCTGGAGAAAGCATATGACAGGGTGCTAGAAAAGAACTGTGGTATTGTAAGAGGAAGTCTGGAGTGGCAGAGAAGTATGTTAGAGTGGTGCAGGACATGTATGAGAGATGTAAGACAGTGGTGAGGTGTGCTGTCGGCTTGACCGACGAATTCAAGATGGAGGTGGGTCTGCATCAAGGATCAGCTCTGAGCCCCTTTTTGTTTGCTATGGTGATGGACAGGCTGACAAACAAGGTTAGACAAGAATCTCCATGGACTATGATGTTTGCAGATGACATTGTGATCTGTAGTGAGAGCAGAGAACAAGTGCAGGAAAATCTAGAGAGGTGGAGGTATGCCCTGGAAAGGAGAGGAATGAAGGTTAGCCTCAATAAATCAGAATACATGTGTGTGAATGAGAAGGACCCAAGAGGAACGGTGAGGTTACAGGGAGCAGAGATAAGGAAGGTGGAGGATTTTAAGTACTTGGCTCAACAATCTAGAGCAATGGGGAGTGTGGAAAAGTGGTGACAAAGCGTATGCAGGCAGGCTGGAATGGTTGGAGAAAAATGTCCAGTGTGATGTCCGATAGGAGAGTATCAGCAAGAATGAAAGGAAAAGTGTAAAAGACAGTGATGAGACCAGCAATGTTATATGGTTTAGAAACAGTGGCACTGAGGAAAAGACAGGAGGCAGAGCTGGAGGTAGGGTTCTCAGAGAGAACTATCAGCAGAGACTAAGTGCATGCACTCATTCACACACAC
The DNA here is from genome assembly GCA_024760905.1 of Plotosus lineatus. Classification (NCBI taxonomy): domain Eukaryota; kingdom Metazoa; phylum Chordata; class Actinopteri; order Siluriformes; family Plotosidae; genus Plotosus; species Plotosus lineatus. Next base: position 65,375,726 of record CM045731.1, on the reverse strand, counting down.
ACACACACACACACACACACACACACACACACACACACACGCACTGTGGGGGCACGGTGTGATGCGGGGGAGGGTGTGTATGACCCTGGGGAACATGCTAGAGTAGTTGGCAGTGGTGCTGTCATTGTCGCGCTATGGTGTAGGGAAAAAGCACCCAGCGAACAATATGAAGTGCAGTAAACACGATTTATAGTCGCACACCGGGTGCTGGGGTTGTGTGAAATGTTCTTTTTTTCTTCCTATAGGGGGCATCACAGAAAATAATTGAGAAGCACTGCACAAGGCATTCTTGGAGTGCAGCGGAATACAGGCAGAAAAATATGAGACTATTCGGCCCGGAAAAGCCATTTCCCCAGCAGAGCTTGTAAATCGAAAATTTGCTCATTGGATGGGCGGATTTTTGGTGGGATTGAAGCTTGTATCATAGAAAATAAGGGACACTCGTGTATGTATGTATATATATCAGGGACTGCTTGCCAGACCATCGCAGTATATATATATATATATATATATATATATATATATATATATAGATAGATAGATAGATAGATAGATAGATAGATAGATAGATAGATAGATAGATAGATATAATAAAAATAAAAGGACAGGATAAAGACTTTCTATTGAAACTCCATTTATCACTACAGATCTGTTTCGAGGGGGTGGTGAAACCATCCTCTCTCTTCAGGTGATTATAGAATTATTTTTAAAAATATTATTTTAATAATATTAAAATATTATTCTTCTATAATCACCTGAAGAGAGAGGATGGTTTCACCACCCCTCGAAACAGATCTGTAGTGATAAATGGAGTTTCAATAGAAAGTCTTTGTCCTGTTCCTTTATTTTTATTGTTATTTGCTGTACCAAAAAGTATTGAGCACTCTCCTACGGAAGGATCTACTCAGAAAATCCTCTCTCTCTCTCTCTCTCTCTCTCTCTCTCTGTATATATATATATATATATATATATATATATATATATATATATATATATATATTCACACATACACACACACACACACACACACACACACACTCACACATACACACACACACACACATTGAGCAATTGAAGGTTAAGGGCCTTGCTCGATAGTGGCACCATGGTGGTAGAACTTAAGCCCCTGACCTTCAGATGAATAATCCAGAGCTTCAATCACTGAGTCACCACACTTTTATTAAAGCTGTATTTGAATTTGCTTTACATAAAGCAGACATTAAAGGATGCCTGACGGTGTGCTGGAACTGCTGTATCTAGAATTATAGGAGGAAATATTCCGTAAACCGTTTGCTATGAAATGGTGATGTGGTTGTCTATCTGCATTACAAACAATCAAGAAGGTGATTGGAGCAACAGATAAGCACTGGCCGTATTCCCAGTTAACCCTACATTTGAATTCTGAAAAAGGCTGTCGAATCAGAGAGCAAAACTGGCCGTCATTAACACACCATGGGTTTCTGTGAGATCATGAATGAGGCAGAGTGCAAAGAGCACACTCAACAGCACAGAGTAGGCTTCACTGTTCTGTGAAACCTATAGCTGTGTGAAAGGATGGCGTCGGTTGGTGTTACATTGCTTAGAGGAAGCATGTCAGCCATTATAGATGTCTTTCTTTAAAACATGACTAAATTGTAAATCAGCTTGAGGGAGGAAAAGAAAAGACACATAAATGTATGATTTTCATTTAATATTTATTACACTGTCTGTATAATATAAAAACACTGTTTTATACACTGTGGGAATGCAGTAGTAATTTTATAAAAGTCCTCACTGCTCCTTCAATGTGCTGTGAATAAAACAAACAGTTTGAAGATAAAAAGTCCTTCTTTCTTTTGTTTAAAGACACAAAAACCCTACGAATTCATCTCAAGTTTTGTCATAAGTGTTTTATTTTTACGTATTTATTTCACAATATAAATATTCCAAATACACTTTGCCCCTGTTTTTCGCGATGGTTCAGTTCTGGCCCTTCTTGTGGATCAAGAGAAAATCCCCGAATTATTGATGCAGTTTTTAAACCCAATGTATGATATTAAGGTAAAGTCCATTGGCTAATATGCTATGGTAGGCAGCTCAATGCGAGCCGCACTCCAGCGGACAAGAAGACCAGGCGGGAAGAGGCCGAACGACGACTCCGGCGCTTGGGATTGCAGGGGATGAAGGCCGTGTAGCCGGCTGGAGCAATCGCCTCATCGGGTGTACGCTCCTCGAGCCATGTTTCACAGAAACTCAGTCCTGTAGATCCCGCTGCACTTCAATCTGAGCATGAAGCTCGTGCATCTTGTTTCACAGGCACTGAGCATTTTTAAGTAGTATGGCCAGAAGCCTCTGAGAACTCCGACTGGGCTTAGCCGGTAACCGCTAGCTAACCGCTAGCATTGAGCTCCCATGGCATATAAGTTCAACATAGAAGTTGTTATGTGCTTAGTTGCCCGAAGCTGAAGCTGCTCATCGCTGTAGTAGGGTCGACCGATCATAGACGAGCATACTGCAAAACATGTACAAACAAATAAAACAAATTAAAACGAACAAAGAAACAATTTGAGTCTGAGAACTCTGCAACGTTGCCCTCTAGGCAGTGCCATCTTGGACATGTCACTCCAAGACGTCACTCCAAGTTCAATGTAAAAGGACATGAAGCGTAATAAAGTTTATCCTTTTGGTATCATTTGTTAAACATGCTACAGAACATAAAATCTCACACACAAACATTCTCAGAATTAACTTCGGTACTGTACTGGAATAATAATTGAAAAAGACTTTAAAACGAGGGCTTTACAACAGTACATGCTGTATAATGTTTATATTTTTTTGTTATCAATAAAAATAAGAGTAAACATTGAAAAGTTTTTCTTAATCATTACTATATTTTCTACATTAATACTGAATGAATGAGTAAGACTGTCTATAGAATGTTATTATTATTATTATTATTATTATTATTGTGGATGCTTATATAGCGCAATTTCATACACACGTATGCTCAATGCGCATGAGACCCCAGCGCTCCCTGCGCTCCGGGTACCCGTCGCCACTGTACGGCACCAGTTGTTGCGTTGTTCTATCCTGTTGATGCTGAGCACCAAGCAGGTAGCAACAACTCCTAACTTTTAACGTCTCATGGTGTGACTCGGACGGATTCGAACTCCGATAATAATAATAATAATAATAATAATAATAATAATAATAATAATAATAATAATGAATGAGTAATACTGTCTATAGAATGTGTTTAAGAAGCATATTTTAGCGCATGTAATAGATACAGTATTTTACTTCCGGCTGCTCATTCGCGCATGTGACGTGTTTTACTTCCGGGTACAGAACTCGTGGGTTATCTCGATTCGCGGGAGGGCTCGGAACCGAACCCCCGGAATGTCGAGGGCCTACTGTACACATCATCTGCAACCAATCAGCAGGAGGGAGAAACAAAAGCTCTCAGCAATTGGCTAAATTTCTAGCACGTGTCAGTTTCTTCCAGGTTTGTCACCAATCCACGAGTTCACGGGGGAGCGAGCACTGAAGCGCGATTGGTCAAGAGCCTACTGTATATGAATGCACGATGAATTTCAAATAAATGTTACTCAAACTTTCCTGATTTGAAATGACTGTAATAAAGCCACGTATTTCTGCTTATCATTAAGATCCTCAATGCAATTATCAATGGTCAGTAAAATACACGGTCTTATTCATGTTTCCTTTCTACATTTTCCAACTGGCTCAATGCCAGGGACAATTTTGGCTGCATTCCCTTTTCCTTCTAACTAAAGATCGAAGTAAAAATTCTAAATGGACCAGTATTGTATAAAATAAATAAAGCATGGCATTAAAAAATTAAAGGCCTAAATGATTTGTCACCTCTGCGCTGTTATAAGGAGGTTTTTTAATACTTGATTAGTTTGGATTTTATTTCTTTTTGAAATACAGTAAAACCTCCGCTGACGAACGCTTAAGCTCACGAACTTTTCGCCTCAAGAACATTAAATTTGCGAGCATATTGTTTCTGCTGACGAACTAGTTTTCGGCAGACGAATCAAACCACGTGGTCGAACAGCGCCACGGTGGCGGCCACGAGAAGCTGGCCTTGACGCTCACGGCGTCACAGTTCGTCACACCCCTTTCTTTGAGTGCGAAAGTGGTTTGTGTTTGATAGACATTTTGGACCATATTGAGTGTACTTTTGCTATTATGGGACCGAAAAAGACCCCACCACAGGCGGAGATCATTGAAAAACACGAACGAGGTGTGCGTTTGTGTGACTCAGCATCCCAGTACCAGTACACTAAGTCTACCACCATCCTTAAGAACAAGGAAGCTATTAAGGGTGCGTGTGTGGATAAGGGTGTTTCCAAACAGTAGGCGTTTCCAAACACTCCTTCCAAACAGTAAGTCCCTCCCTCCCTCCTCCTCCCACTCCATTCCATCAAGCCATCAACTACCATCACAAAGGTAAATAAAACCACTTTATTATACAGTACAGTTTATTTCTTTAATTACAATACAATAGCACATTTATTATACATAAAATAAGGTATATTTTTGTGTAGTTTTAAGGCTTATTTAGTAGAAAATTATGTTTTATGGGGACCTGGGAACGGATTATTCTCATTTTAATGGTTTCTTATGGGAAATAAATGTTCGGAAGACGAACTTTTCGCCTCACACACACTTTCTGGGAACCAATTATGTTCGTGAGCAGAGGTATCACTGTATAAGCTTTTTACTGGTGGGATTTTAACATTAACTTGGTCTTAGATGAGATTTGGAGATACTGTATTTATAAAAGCGTGCGCGCGCACACACACACACACACACACACACACACACACACACACACACACACACACACACACACACACACACACACACACAAATTCACATTTAAAGAGAAACCACAAATATTCAATTAGCCTAATGTTCATGTCATTGGACTGTGAGAGGGCACCAGAGCACCGGGAGGAAATCCACACAAGCATTGGAGGAACATCCAGACTCCTCAGGCAAACACATCCTCACCGAGGACCGGGACCCAAACCAGGGACCTTGAAGTTGGGCCAGGAAAATACTATTTGCTGTCCAGAGTGAAATGAATACAGGGATGTGGCGACTGAATAAAAACAGAGGACAAGCCAAAGGAGACTGCAAGGGTAAACGAGGCCACAGAGAAGGAAGCGATGAATTCTGCTAATCGGGTTGCTTACTTATGCGTTCGTGTTATTCGGTGTCTCAGCCACATTACCAGATTCCATATTAATCACAAGCTTTTGTGTGTGTGTGTGTGTGTGTGTGTGTGTGTGTGTGTGTGTGTGTGTGTGTGTGTGTGTGTGTGTGTGTGCTGGGAGAGAGATGCGGTGTACAGCTGTATAAATTTCATGGATAAAAGAGTGTTGAAGTGCAGATTCGGTCTGTGTGAAGAACATACACAAGTGAGAGAGAGAGAGAGAGAGAGAGAGAGAGAGAGAGAGAGAGAGAGAGAGAGAGATAGAGAGAGAGAGAACACGAGTGAGAAAGAGTAGTTCTTTATCACATCCACTATAACAACTGGGTGGTGGGTGGACAGCGCTCACTGACAGTGAATCTCATCCCACCTCTCTCTCTCTCTCTCTCTCTCTCTCTCTCTCTCTCTCTCTCTCTCTCACACACACACACACACACACACACACACACACACACACACACAGCCCACCATTGGGAAGCGAGAGTAGGGGGAGTTAAGGCGTGTTCTTGGAAACAAATCTCTCTATCTCACGGCTCTGAGTGGAGGCTGAGAAATGGAGAAGAAGAGACACATTGCAATTATCTCACTGGCAGTCGGGCAAGAAACACCGCCGTGCGTGAACCGTCTCCCAGCACCATTTACATAAACAGAGTTTAAAAGAATTTACCGTGCAGTTTACAAACCTCTACTAATGAGACAACACATTCTGCTTACGTTAACCACAGGATAAGTTTTGGGGGGTTTTTTGTTTGTTTGTTTGGGTTTTTTTTTTTTTTTTTTTTTTTTTTTTTACCCTGAGCCCTCTCTGTAACAAGCTAGCTTCAATTCAGCAGAGGAAAAAAAAAAAAAAAAAAAAAAAAAAAAAAAAAACAGTGACACTACAGTCAGCTAGCTTGCAATAGAAACAGAGCTTTGGGACTGAAAGGATGTCGTGATGATCAGTGTCTTATCTCTGCTTCCATCAGCTAACTGCTGCTAAAAAAAAAAAAAAAAGGGTAGACAAATGCTTCAGGTTTTTTTTTTTTTATCATTTTGTCAGCAAGAATTCGTGAAGTGAAGATTTTCTATCCTATTTGAGGGCTTAGACATGATTTACTCCCTCACAAGAAAAGAAGTTGTAGGAATACATCAGGATTAATGCCAACAGGTTCATTTTTATCTGTGCGGTTACTCAAAAAGCTACAAATAGACCACTGTATTCGATTTTTATACCATAACCTTGGCTAGTAAAGAGATCAGATCATGACTGAACTGCATCCTGCACTGATATGTGCATTCTTCAGAATAGCAGATAGGATGGAACATATCTCAGCCAACTGTGGGTGAAGGTGGGGTACACATTGAACAGCTCGTCTATTGCAGGTCCAACACACATACACACACACACGAAACCATTCACACTCACACATAATTTTAAACAACTAATTACAGTAGATTCCCCATCCCCACCCCCATCCCCCGCGCATTCGCGGTTCACCAGTCGCGGTCCCCCCATACTCACGGATTAGGATTAACGACAACCTCGGAAATTACTGCCACATGATTCAAATTTAGCCAATGGCTGAGAGCTTTTGTTTCTCCCTCCTGTTGATTGGTTGCAGATGATGTGTACACCTATTTTTTTCTCCTTTGCACACATGTCATCAGCGTGATTGCTTGAATTGTGAATTCACTTTTTTTTTTTCATGTGTTTTTATTGATTATTTAAGCGCTATGATGTCACTCAAACGCCCTGCATCTTCTCTAGCATCTGGTAAGGAGCCTCAGCGCTTTATTTATTCATAAATATCATCACAGTACAAAATTAAAAAGGTTTTACTTCATCATTACTCCATAGTATTATAGTACTGCATTATTACTGTATTAATGAGTAGTAAGACTGGCTATAGAATGTGTTTAACAAGCATATTTTAACGTATGTAATATACATCGGGTTTTAAAACCGCATCAATAATTCGCGCGTTTTCAGGATCCGCGGGAAGGGGAGGAATGTAACCCCCGCAAATAACGGGTGGTTACTGTATTATAATGTGCATGTCTTTAGACTGTGGGAAGAAACTGGGGTACCCAAAGGGAACCCATGCAAACGCCACACAAAAGTACCCTCATTGAGCCTGGAACCCTTTTTGAACACTGTCTATGAGGCGGACATGCTAACCACTACGCCACCATGTCGCCACTAATGCTCAGCGTTTTCATCTTTTTTTTGTATGAATTGTACTTCAGTGAACAGTACTAATCCCAGAAACACAAAATGTTTAACAACAGTGACTTAACCACAGTACCTTCATGTACTATACATGCTACTATACATACATGCCAAGCTATACATTTTGGGCTGCAGATATAGTTTTGAGGAGAAATTTATAGAATAGTCTTTCAGGAAATATTACAGGCGCCTCAAAAATTTGAGTCATGTAAAAGAGTGAGCTCTTAAAGCCAGTTGCAAGCCTGGGTAATTATGGAAGGTTGCAACAGAAATTAATTGTGTGTAAAGCCCAGTTACGTGCATATCAAGGGAGTCAGGTGAAGTAGAGCCTCCCCTGTCAATCTTGAAAAGAAAAAAAAGTTAATCATAAAATATAATAAATGTTAATATTTGTCAGCTGGTATGTATTACAAAAATGCTTTTGTCATTCGATATTAAAGTTATTTTTTCAATAAAGAATAGTAGAATTTCCAGAAGTCTCGTTCAGATACAGGGCAGAGCTGCACGGTGAGGCTGTACTTTGCTGTGCTGCTCAGGGAACTGTGTCCCTCACAAACTTAATCCTAATTCGGGTCGCAGGGATGCTGGCGCCCATCCCAGCCGACTCCGGGTGAGGGCAGGGTACACCCTGGACAGCTTGCCAGGCCATCGCAGGGTGGAAACACGCTGATGGCTTTGTAGCCTACTCTTGTCAAAAGTCAGCAATGGTTCTTTTACATGCCTCACACCATAGACAGTGAGAGACATGGCTGGCTTTTGATAACCCAGTTAGCTGCACTGGAGGGGACAGTGACAACCTGTGGATAATACATGTATAAGATGTATTTTTGTAATGTGTTTAGGCCTCAGAATAATCAGAAAACACAGTAAAAAAAAAATAATAAAAATAAAAATAAAAAGTTCCCCGGTGAGGCAAACAGTACCCCTGACTCATGGCAGAGGGTGCTTTTGAGCCCACAGATTTTTGAACAACCTACACTCTTCTTTATTTGTTGTATTATATTTTCTTTACAATGCACCTTATTGAAATGGAAGATTACATTTCCAAGCTGAGAAAATTCACACATCTGGACTGTCAATCAAAACAAGAGGTAATAACGAAAGGAAGACCAACACAGTTGGAATAAATTTTTACCTCAAATGAGATACGCGTCACATATTTGTGTAGAGAATTCCGATATGAGATATAAAACACAACAGAATGTCTGTTGTCAATCAAATGATGAATAATATTCTCTTTTGAGTTCATTTATATTTGTAAATCTGACTCTGAAAGAGTCAGTGCCTCACCAGCTGTCAGCCCCACTGCACATCTCTGGTGAAACCGATGCCAAACAAACATGGCAATTCTTAACTGAAGCAGCCAATAAAAGAAGAAGAAGAAGAAGAAGAAGAAGAGGAGGAGGAGTGATGATAATGATGATGATGATTACTAGTAATATCTTTAAAGTACACTCTGGGGTTTTTTTGTTTGTTTGTTGTTTGTTTTGTTTAGTTTTGCTGTACTGAGCATATCAAAGTAGACAGCACCCTATTTGACGGTATATTTGCTGATAAGGCGCACAGAATACTTTATGTATGAAATGAGAAAAATTCAGGGCAGTGGTGGCCTGGTGGTAAGTTTCTGGATGACTGATCCCAAGATAGGGGGTTAACTCTGAAAGCGCTCCTCAGTTTAGAGCAGGGGTGTTGAGTCAGCTGATCTGAGTCTTCAGGTAGTTCATTGGTCAGTCTCTGTACAGAGCACAAAGATTGACCAATCCACTGCCTGAAGACTCAAACTGTTTGTTTAAATGAGCAAAGTCAGGTGTGCTGCTGCATGGTTGAAACAAAAGCCTGTATCCACATGGCCCTTTGTGGCATGAGTTTGACACCCCTGGCTTAGAGCTTATCTCAGTTTCTGTAATTTGACGAAACAATGAGTTTACCGCCTCCTGGATGGGCCACTATTCTATAACTGGTGACCTTCTCAGCACGTTTACTGGCACCCATTTATATTGTTGGTGGACAGAGGCAAACTTGTGGTAAAGTTGTAGTACAATGAGGATCTAACCAGGATGCAACATCACGACTCGTTAGCCTACTAATCCAGCCGCTAGCCCCTACACATTTCTGGACAGCTATAATATCAGTGAGAAATTTGATGTTAGGGTGCAGCATGTGCACTCATGCCTTGGAGTTTAAAGACTCGTCAATTGTCAGCATCAATGGCTTCTTTCTTTCTTTCTTTCTTTCTTTCTGTCTGTCTGTCTGCCTGTCTGCCTGTCTGTCATGTCCTCCAAGAGGAAGTTAACTCTGCATTTATCTCATCCAAAGTGAGTACACACATACAAAACCGTGTAAAGAGTGAGCCTGGAGAGCAGCTGAGTTTAGGTATCTTGCTCATGGGCACTTCAGACATGAATGTGGAGGAACGGGAGGGCAATCCACCACCAGACATTTTGTCCTGTCAGTCCAGGAATCAGTAAAGTGACCTTTCAGTCCCAATCTCACTGCTCTAACCATTATGCCATGGTTGCCCCTTTTATAATAGAATACTTTTGAATCAGAGAACACTGCCAACACTTTGAAATTTCTTGGATATAAAAGTTATGTGAATTTGATGGATTTTAGGTCACACAAAAAGACACTAATTTAACCTAATAATAGCACCGAGATTAATTTCATCTGCGGTGAAATATTTATAGTTTAACATTAGGCCTGGAATGAAGAGCTGAGATTCCTCTATCTGAGATTAGTCTGGCTAATACATGAATTTTTCAAATGTGTTTAATATTTCAAAACACATTTTAGATTCACTCCGAAGATAAAATTAGTTTTATGAGTATGTATTTTTAGAACGCAAGGCCGTACATCATGTTTCTGTTCCTAATTCCAAAAGAACAAAGTGGAGGTCCATCATTTCTTCACAAAACCGCCTGGATTAATAGAATGCCCTGACCAATATTTCAAACATTTCAGTCATCCAAATTTAGGTGCACGATTAATTTTAACAATTAATTATTCACCTTATTGTTCCATTTTTAAAGCATGGTAATGATCGCATGTTCATGGTAATGATGCCGCCTGTTCCCAGTGACCATGATGAACCATGAGTGCATCAGCCATTTCAATTCAAGCATCATCTACTCAGGATAATGTCTGGTTCCTCAAAATAGTAAACCAATCAGATCACACAGTTCCAGTATCGTATGTACTAATGTCTACTATCCCCCTGAATCATGAAACAATCAGATCGCACTGTTCCTGTGTAGTATATACTAATGTGTTCGATCTTGCACTGTTCCTTTTGTATATAATAATTGCACTAGACATTACATTGCAAAAATTAAAGCTTAATGATTGGTTGCCTGAAAAGAAGTGACAATGATGACACTGGCACCTGTCTGTAAAGACAAGAAATTTTCAAGTCCAAATATTCCAAATGCCCCCAAAAAAGTGTTGTGCACTCTGAGAAAATAAAAGATGCTGGTTGTAGGGCTCTTTCTTACGGCAACCTACTCTCTTCTTCACCGTGTGTACATGAGCCTTTACTTTTTTTTTTATTTGTTGCTTTTGTGTTTTCCAAGTTTTTTTTTTTTTTTGTCTACACATTAGTTTGTCTATATCTGCCTACTGTCTCGGAGTTTCATTTACAAAGACTTTTCATGCTTAATGTCCACATTTTTAAGCCACGAGTCCTGCATGTTGACACTCCATATTATTTCAAATGTGATTATACAAACCTCTATTTTGTTGATAAAATCTACAATGATGATTCACAATGTGTCAAATACAGTTGTGATTTGCTTCAGCAATACACCAATCAGCTATAACATTAACACCACCTAAACGGTCAGCCGCAAGACAGCCCCGTACAGAGTGAGCTGCAATACACTGTGTCCTGACTCCTTTCTCTCATTTGCGGCATTAACAGTCTCAGGATTTTGTGCTACTCTTCTGTGGGAATCAGACAGATCAGACATACTCCTTTCAAAGTCACTCGGATTTTTCCAACGTTTCATTACATCCACATCAAGAACTGACTGTTCACTTTATGCCTAATACGTCTCACTCCTTGGCAGGTGTTCCCATAACAAGATAATCAATGTGATTCACTTCACTTTCAGTAGTGAGAATTTTTTTTTGAATGTTATGACTAATGGGTGTAAATCTTAGTGTGAAGCCATGCTCTGGCAACTGTATTTCTAAGGCTAAGGCTTATCTTTAAAACATTTTTCAATGATGTCACCTTCATTATTTAATTAGGTCAGAGTCCATAAAAAAAATATATCATTTTTATCCAGTATCCAATACTGCTTTTGGCATTTGGCCACGGAAAATAACTTCAGACTTAATTAGCATACAATTGCATAGTGAAGGTTTTAATAGTCCAGACAAAATTTATAAGTGTACGCTGTACCAGGAAAAAAATAATAAGTTCTGTGTTAATATTTCAATTTATTATTCCCTGCCAGGAAAAAAAAAAAAGAAGTCCCATATTAATATTTTATTGGGCCACCATAAGCCTTGATTGCAGTACATAATTACCATGGCATTGTTGCTTTGGTTGGCCAGGTCAAGGCTCAGCAACACTATACCGTCTGTCTGTCTTCCTTTCGGCTTTTTCCCTTTTATTCAGAAGTCGCCACAGCAAATCATGTGATTCGCACGTTTGATTTGGCAGAGGTTTTTACGTCGGATGCCCTTCCTGTCACAACCCTTTTTAGCAAGGGACAGAAACACGCTGACAACTTTGCAGCAACTCTTTACGAAAGTCAGCAATGGTTCTTTTACATGCCTCTCACCATAGACAGTGAGAGACATGGCCCGCCTTTGATAACCCAGTTAGCTGCACTGGGGGGGGGGGGGGGGGACAGTGACAACCTTGTGGAGAGTGGGACTCAAACCCCCAACCTTTGGATCAGCGATCCAGCGCCCTATACCACTAGACCAACAGTCAGCAACACTATACAGTCTTGCACTAAAATGTATTCAGCTGTTGAAACTGAATGATCACATTATGTGTTCCATCAAGTTTGTCAAAGCTATGCCATGAGAATTACATTCTGGAGTCTAAAGGTGGTCCAACAATAAATTAATATTAAAATATGTGAGGTGCTCCACCAAATGTAGGCGCTTGTCGCAAGTGACGTATGGTGCTTGTGAGACAAAGTGTGGCTTATCCGGACTTCTGATCTTTCAAGTGAGCAAGTGCGTGTTGAATACGTGTTTAGTACTCAACCTTCACTTGCTCAAATTGAAAGATCGGAAGTCATGATAAGCCGCGCTTTGTCTCACAAACACCACACGTCATTTACGACAAGCGCCTACATTCGGTGGAGCGCCTCACATATGATTTATGTTGGACATAAATGGTGAGAGGGACGGTGTTGCTGCAGTTAGCACATCCACCTCATATCAAGAAGGTCTTGGGTATGAGTGGATTTCTGTGTGGAGTTTGCATGGTCCCAACCCCCCCCCCCCCCCCCCACACACACACACACACACACACACACACACACACACACACACCCATGCTTGCATGAGGTTCCTCAGAATACTCCAGTTTTCTCTCACCATGAAAAGACCTGCCCATTAGGCAAATTTTCTGCTCCAAATTGCCCCCAAGTGTAGATGTATGAATGTTGGCTTTGCAACACCCCTTAAATGTGCACCCCATCTTCACCCAGTGTTGAATGAGACAGGCTTCAGTCTTCACATGGCCCTAATAGGATTAAGCAGTTCGGCAAATGAGAAAGTGTTTCTGTGCACATTAAGTAACATCACTGCCTATTAGGAATTGTCATGCTGAAGGACTGGCATTGCTGGAACTGATGTGTTTATGTGGTTCAGCAAATTAATGGTCGGCCACAAAATTCAGTCTTATTTGTTTATTTATTTATTTATTATATGTACTGCTTATCCTGATTTAAAGTCTCGGGGAAGCTGGGGACAAAACTCTGGTCGAAATGTAGGATACACCCTGAACAGCTTGTGGGTTTATGACATTTGACTGGTTGTAATAAGTGTCCTCCTACATATTTCTCTATGTTTATGTCAATTGTCATAGCTGACGCAGGAGTGCTGCATCCCCACAATATACAAGTATTTGAACAAGTGTTATACCAAATCCTCTCTGCATCTCCACATGGTTCAAGAATAATTTGTTTGACTTACAGACATACCTGCTTGTATTGCTCTCCCTTTTCCCTTGAGTACTGCAATTTATCTATCGCTTTCCTGCATGTGGTCCATTCATTTTCCCAGATTCCATGTTATTTTTGAAATCGAGCCTGTCTGGAGCCACCACTTGTCACCTGATACGCCACTCAGTTCATTGTAATTCATGCCTCGTCTCAAAACATTCTCTTCAGGGTTCCTCTAAATTCATGTAAATGTAACCTGTTCACTTGGCTACTGCTTCCTGCCACCCCTGGTTGGGATACGCTGCATCCTGTAATAGCCAATACCAGACAGCAAGTGCTGACCCCTGAGACAGGGGCCTTATAATGATACCAAGATACAACACACACACACACACACACACACACACACACGTGTGTGCGTACAGACATACACACACCACCCTTTTTTTCCACTTACCAACCCTCACCGCCATGTTCCATGCTTTCCTATAAAAAAGAAAAAAATGAGGGAAAAAATGAAAAAGTGAGAGAAGTCTATTTCGAAAGCAAACTCCCACACCTCCAGGACCTGTCATCGACTGTCTGCTATTGAGCTCGAGCACTATATCAAGCTAATGGGGAGAAAAGTGGGTCATCATGAATTATTCACAAGCTTCCTGCACATAAAAGGAAATGTTTTCAATATGTCTTTTGGAAATACAGTATAATAGGCCTGAAAACATGGCACAGATAGGGATGATGATAAATCAAGCATGGCCATTAGTTCAGATAGCACTGATATTTGTCCACATACGATTTTTAGTGCAAAATGTAGGCAATTAAAAGTTGTTTCTGACTCAGACTGGTAGAACAACTCATTAATTTCCATGAAATGAAGGAACCTGTCATTCCCATCTGCAAGGATTACTCCCCTGCACCTCTGGCTGTCATTGAGGGAAACAGACTCGCCGAAAGAGGAGTGACATTTCGAGTGAGGTTTTCTCCCCTCTGCTGTCTTCTCCTGGGCATGATGCTGACATTTAATTAGTGGGAGAATGGAGACAGTACTCCAGATTGAGCTTGTACTAACTCTGACCTTTTCAGGCCTTTGCTCTGCTCTGTCATTAGAATACCATCCGCCAGAAAAACACTATCGCAATAAGAATGCCAAATCATCAGCCTCAGGGCGCAGAGTAGCTCAGTTTAAAGCATTGCCATTAAACTTGCGTTAAGTCTGGTCACTGTCGTCTCCAGTGCTCTCACACACTTACATTTATCCCTCTCACATTCGCACACTTGGCCTGTCTTACATTACACACTTGACAAAGGGAAGTAGTTAAAATAGGACTTTTTTCCCATAAGGATTGGTGTACTGTCGAGGAACAGTTCCAGTTGGCAAAGTAGTTTTTTCTTAATATGCCAAAAGCAGGAGTACTTCACGTTTACTTTCCATCCTCGCAGTACATGCAGTTACAAATATTAAAATATAACTTAAGTAATATTGAAGATTCGATTGTATAGACCCTAACCCTGATCTAACCCTAGATCTGCAATATACTATACATGTGACATACATATGCAGGCATTTTGCCACTGCTCCTCTGCCTTGTACACTCCCTGAGCACTGCAACACTAACATGGTTCATCCGACTTTTTAAGATAGCAAGGCACCCTAGAGAAATAGTCAAGAGCAATTCATCTTTGCATTATTCAGTACTTTATACTGGAGTGCCTTTATCCCAAATAAGTATTTAAAACCCACCTAATAGACCCTCATAAGTGTACACTTTAAACATTTATCACAAATGAGAAGATTACCATTCAAGCTGGAAACTATTCCTGAATGTACAAAGACCTCAGTTCATCCTCTTTAAAAAAGACAAATTAATGGTTGCCATAAAACCAGAGTTCAAATTCTAAGTACAACCTCATTAATAGACTAATTAATTACTTCACCTATTACACCTACTTATTTTATTAAATCAAGTAGTGTACTACATTTGAGAGATGTATAACATCATGTATAACAAAGAAAATACCTCCTAGTCAAAGTCACCAAACCTGTTCAAAAAATAATCTTTTGTGATGTGTATGCACATAAACTAAAGTTTTTTGTCTATGCACATAAAACTGAAGTTTAAATCATTTGTTCAATAAAACTGACATTGAGAAATGTTATACCATATGTATCCACAGAAACTATAGCATATAGTATAGATAACCGTTCCGGTTTATATCTAAAATTTCAGTTAATATTGTATCTCATGGCTTTATTCACAAACTTTTTAATCAGACTTTAGACCACATCACAGTACTGAGACAATCTAGCCTAAGTAGTGAATTACTTACTACTGACTTCTGATCGGGTTTGTGTTTCTTTGCTTGTATTATTCAATCTCAGTGCAGTTTTTGATACCATCAATCACTACATTCTCTTCGACAGACTGGATTATTTTAATGGAGTTATGGAAATTGCAATTCTTTAATAGCAAATCTCTATGGAAATGATTTGTGCTACACAACACTCTATTCCATGACTCTTTTCTCATTATTTATTCTACATCTGGGTACAACTATGCTAATAACACACAGCTGTTTGAGCAAGGTCAGATGACCAATATAATGGATGCTGAGTAGTTTTCTGCTGATGTAATTATTGTTCTCATCTTTTGTGTGTACAGACGCTCCTCGACTTACGTTTTAGTTATGTTCTGAATGGCCGAATGTAAGGTGAAAAAAAAAAAAGTAAGTTGTTACTGTATGTTCCAGACATAACCTTTTAGCAAGGGACAGAAACACGCTGCTGGATTTTCAGCCGACTCTTTACGAAAGTCAGCAATGGTTCTTTTACATGAACCTCTCACCATAGACAGTGAGAGACATGGCTGTCCTTTGATAACCCAGTTAGCTGCACTGGGGGGACAGTGACACCCTTGTGGAGAGTGGAACTCGAACCCCAAACCCTTGGATCAGCAATTCAGTGCCCTATACCACTAAGCCATCACTGCCCTTCATACTGTACTATACATCCATAAATACCATTACCGTATCTCATAAAACACCCCTAAATCAATTATTATAAACATAACATTGTAAAATAATATCAACATTAATTTCAAATAAATTAAATTCCAGCAAAATAATTTAAAATAAATAAATTTTAATCAAATTCACTTATTACCACTGATTCTGATTGCCACTATCACTGGTAGGCTTACGCTTCTGACCAACCATATTTGCTTAGGGTTACAAATATGCAAAACAGTGTAAACACAAAGATCACAGAGACGATGTCTTAACACAAGGGTAAAACGTGGTGAACTGGGAAGAAGCAGGGCACATTCAGTCTGTCGTTTGTAAACACAAAAAGCAGCGCCATTTAAACAATGGACGCAGCATCATGCGTAAGTAGTGTACTATGTCTACGTACTACGTAAGAACGTCTCGAACTACGGAGAGCACGCTAACTCAGAATTTGACTTACAAAAAAATTTTTTTACAAAAATGTTTTTATAGTCAGTTCAAACGTAAAATCGAAAAAAAAAGTAAGGCGTATAAATGTAAAGCAAGGACCGTCTGTACTGATTTCAGTTTCTTGTTTGAAGCTAATGTATAGAGTGAGACATTGTTCTTATAAATGTTTATAGGCTAAGAAAAACTGAATTCTAATTATTTCACCTTTTAAAAAATATTTATGGCCTGTTTTGTTAAATATCCTTAGCCAAAGAGACTTACGTTTTGTTTCCCTTATACAACTGAGCAGTTGAGGTCTAAGAACCTTGCTTCATTACCATGCAGTTGCAGCTTGGTAGCACTGAAGCTTGGACCCCTGATTTTCTGATCACTAGCTTAGAACCTTCACCACTGAGTCACTACAGCATCATCAAATAGTCTTTAAATAATAACGAAAAGTAGCTTGTCCTTATTTTTTACTTTTGAAAACATTTATAACTCATATTGTAAAACCTTAATGCCTAAATGTACATAATATTGTTACATAATGTATACATACATAGGATTATCTGTCATCCTTTTTAAGTGTTGCTATGAATTTTAAAAGCAGCTACGAATACCCTAAATTATTCTATCCATACTCACTAGATATGAACAATCACACTTTCTGAATGACTGATCTACACCTATGACATCAGTTAATGTACATAGTTTATACATTCATATATTTTTTCAGTACTTTTTATTATTTTACTTGATATAAACCTGCTGGGAGGAACAGGCCTCTAGTCCTTGCAGCAGACTTATAGTAATTGCCTGTGCTAGGCTAGAAGAATACTAGTTAAATATTTAATGGTAAATATATATCCATATTGTAATTACCAATCATTTAAATAAAATAATAAAAATGCTTTATTTCTCAGAGTCCAGTGAGTTTGGATTAAATAAAATGATTATTACAATTACTCTTGTCAGATATTTCTGATAACCGACTCAGTACTGCTTTCCTCACCTGTCAATCAGGGAATGTCAGACTTGAATTCATGGATTATTTCTTGTTAATTAATATCGAAAGTCAAACATTAATTTTAGGTATATATCAGCTCTTTAAAGTGTGATGCCAAAATACCAACGACACTCGACAACTCAAATGAGCTCAGATCCGGCTCATCCAAGACACTGAAAATACTTTATTTGTTTAACAACTCAAAAAGAATTAGATTCTGTAGTATGATATATATATATATATATATTTCCACAGTTAATTGGGACCGAGATGCCCATGAGCCCATTGAAATCTGGGAAGTAGGATCAGACCCCACCCCCCGTGCATGGCTGATGTATTTCTTTCTTTCTTTATTTCTTCTTGTGTGTGCATGTGATGTCAATAAATACATATTCAATGCTATAAATGCTTATAATGAAAACATTAAAAAATAACACAAGATGAAAATAAAATATAAATACACACACATACAGATGGTATTGTATGAGAAGACAACAACACACATACATTGCCTTGTTTTTGTGGCATTTTCCTTAACTTTTTCCCCTATTGTTCCTTAATTTCCTTATTTTTTAATTCAATGAATATTTATAAAAATAAAAAAAATGTATGTGTGTATATATATATATATATATATATATATATATATATATATATATATATATATATATATATATATATATATATATATACAATTGGCCCTCTACTTACAAAATTAATCCGTTCCAGAGCCTGTTTTGTAGCCTGGAGTTTTCGTAAGTAGAGGCGCATTTTACATGCAAAATGCGTGATTCGTTCCAAGGCTCCCAAGACTACCCCATAAACCCTTTAAAAATTATAAAAGTACACCAATTTTGCATGAAATATATGTTAAAAGTAAAATAAAATTATTTATTAAACCATTTAAACATTTTATTAACATATTAAATATAAAGTCAGAGAGGCTAGATTGAGATGGTTTGGACATGTACAGAGGAGGATATTAGTATTGGATCTATTGTGAGGATATTAGTAGTAGGGTGCTGAGGTTGGAACTACCAGGCAGAAGGTCTAGAGGAAGACCAAAGAGAAGATTTATGGGTGTGGTGAAGGAGGACATGAAGGTAGTGGGAGTAAGAGTAGAAGATACAGAGGATCGGGTAAGATGGAGGTGGATGGTTTGCTGTGGTGACCCCTGAAGGGAAAAGCCAAAAGGAAAAGAAGAAGAAGAAAGAAGATTAACATATTAAATCATTTTATTAACATATTTATTAATTAAATCATTATTAAACATTTTTTATTAACGCACATACACACACACACAACACTGTCTCTATCTCTCTCTGTCTCTCTCTGTCTCTCGCGCTCTCTCTCTCTCTCTCTCTCTCTCTCTCTACATATATATATATATATATACATACATACATACATACATACACACACAACTCTCCCTCTCTGGTGTGTTTTGCCGAATGCAGGCTCCGCCCACACGCAGCACACAGCTGACGGAACAAGTTTATTTAAATGTTTAAATGGACGGGATATTGTATTTAAAGTGGAATTACAGGACCTGTTTGAAAGATCAGAGGTCCTGATTCAATATTAACTTCCTTCCTTGCGAGATCGGAGGTCTTGTCCCATGGAACAGTCTGTTTTCCTTCTGCTTCAATATTATTTCGAAATAATCACCTCCGTCACTGTATTTCTGTTTTTTTATATTTTCCGGGTCCATGATGGATAACGAAATATAACACTGATGATCAATCTCAAAGAGAACTCACGAGCTAACATTCCTGTTCAACTCTCCTCTCTCACGCATGTGACAAACAGGAAGCATGGGTACAGGATGTATGGGTACAGTTCAGCTGCCTCCTGGCCAATGGGAGGCCAGCGAAGTGGGATGTTGAGAGACAGCCAATATGAGAGTAACTCGCACATTGTTTGAATTTCTGAATGGCGCATTTGAATTTCTGAATGGCGCATTTGAATTTCTGAATGGCGCGTTTGGCGCTTTTGGTAAAAAGAGGTTGTTTTCGTAAAAAGAGGATGAAAATTTAGGAAAATATTTTTCGTATCCTGGATTTTTCGTATTCAGAGGCTTTCATAAGTAGAGGGACGCCTGTGTATGTATATATATATATATATATATATATATATATATATATATATATATATAATTCAACAAATATATATATAAGTTGACATATATTGTATACTGTATAAGTTGACAAAATGTTCCTTTTAAATTTTCATGACCCAAAAAAGATAAAAGTAGCTGAAAAAATAAGCCAAGAGACCTACTGTGAGGTTCTGTATGTGTGATAAGCAACAGGGTGCCCATATGGTGGGAAGTGTCATGACTTCTGTCCCTTGCTACATTCTTTCAGCAAGTCTGCCCAACCATAGACCACAATTTTTCTGCATAATTTAGCCAGTATAACACAGGAAGCAGCTGGTCAATGAGCCATGTGTTCCCAGACAAATGGAGTGCTTGATCGAGAAGTCTATAAGGGATCCAGCACCACAGGAATATTATTAGAGATATCATTCAAAATCCTTCTCACATACATAGCATCATCTTAGCTCCCTTTAGAGTAGTCAGTGATGTATAAAGCTCTGGCTAATATTACTCTGTGTGTGTCCAGAAAACATTACATACATCAATAGATCAATTTCTGAGTTCTCACTAAAATATTGCTGTATTCTCACTTTCAGTCAATAATAGATGTTTGATGTACATACCTTTGAAGATAGCTATTGCTGTAAAATTACATTTTTCAGTATTCAAGCAATCATGGTCTATGATTTTTTTTACTATTGTAGGAAGAAACAGACATTTCAGGTTGTCAGCAGGACTCAAAATCTTCTGTGAATGTGATATCATGCTCCCTTAATATTTCCGTCTTGTTTTTTCTTATTCATCTACATCACTGCCATTTGTTCTTCTATGCCGGCCTGTATAGACAGCTGCAAGTTTAAAATTTAAGAAGTATTGGACTTGGTTACATATGTTTGCGCTTTGAGTGCTCTTGTTCAAAAATCGGTTTATGTGGAAAGGGAAATGTTTCAATGCTACACTTACTACATACACTATGTAGTACTATGTATATTTACAGGTGCTCCCCGACTTACGTTCATTCGTTTTACGTATTTTTTATTTTACGTTTAAAAAAAATTATGGGGTGAGTTTATCATGCTCTCTGTACGTAATACGAGATGTTCCTACGTAGTAGACTGACGTAATACACAACTTCCATATGACACTGTGTCCATTGCTTACAAACGACAGACAGAACGTGCCCCTCCTTCTTCCCAGTTCACTGCGTGTTTCCCTTGTGTTAAGATGTCGTCTTTGTTATCTTTGTTTTTACAGTTTTGCGGACTTTTGCAACCCTTAGCAAATATGGTTGGTCAGAAGCGTAAGCCTACTAGTGATAGTGGAAATCGGAAAAAGCGGCAAGCCATCACATTAGAAATGAAGATGGCTATTATCAAGAAAATTGATGATGGTGAGAAACATGTGAATGTTGCACATTTCTTCCAAATGGCTCCGTCGACCATCGGAACCATTTACAAGCAGAAAGATCACTTCATAGAGTATGTTAAAGGTTATATTTCTGAACCGCTTAATCCTAATTAAGGTCACGGGGAAGTTGGCGCCCATCTCAGCTGACTCCAGGCAAGAGAATGGTACACCCTGGATGGCTCGCCAGGCCATCGCAGGGTAAACACTCACACCTCCATTCACACCTAGGGGAGATTTGAAACAGCCTATTAACCTACTCTGCATATTTTTAGCGAGGCAGTGGTGGTCTAGTGGTATAGGGCACTAGATCGCTGATCCTAAGGTTGGGGGTTCAAGTCCCACTCTCCACAAGGTTGTCACTACCCCTCCCAGTGCAGCTAACTGGATTATCAAAGGCCGGCAATGTCTTTCACTGTCTATGGTGAGAGGCATGTAAAAGAACCATTGCTGATTTTTGACAGGAGTAGCTGCTAAACCATCAGCATGTTTCTGCCCTGCGATGGCCTGGCGAGCTGTCCAGGGTGTACTCTTTTGTTGGCTGGGATGGGCACCAGCCTCCCTGCGACCCTAATTAAGATGAAGCAGTTACATAAAATGAACTGAACTGAACTGCATGTTTTTGGACTTGGGAGGAAACCTGTTTACCTGGAGGAAACCCATGCACGGGAAGAACTGGGAATCAAACCCAGGCCTTCTTTCTGTGAAGCGGACGTGCTAATGTAATTATTTTCAGCAGTTACTAAATCACTGTCAGAGGTGAGACGCATGTAAAAGAACCATTGCTGTCATTCATAAAGAGTAAGCTATTGGATTCTCATCAGTGTGTTTCTGCTCTGTGATGGCCTGTTGAGGCTTCCTGCCCTCACCCAAAGTTGGCTGAAATGGGCGTCAGCCTGCTCATGAGCCTATTTAGAATTAAGTGGTTTGGCAAATAAATGAATGAATGAGGAGTTCACACTAAAGGATAATTAGGCTAATTTTGGCTTTGATAATTGCAAGACGGTCTCAATCTTCGGTTGGTCAGAAGGTATTATCTCTCCAAAGTATCCCAGGAGGAGAAGTTTACAAAAAATCTTCGTCAGAAAATGATCTAAAAGAAAGCAGAAGCTTATCGCACTGCTAACAGAAGAGGCCCCAGTGTGACCTATTTGATCACCAGCTTGACCAGCGTAAACAGATTATTCAGTTTAGAAATGTTTGATGCTGAATTTGTGCCTAGAAACTGTGCAGCATTAGACGACACCGACTGAAAACCTATGAAGAAGTGATCTGAAATATTTAGCAGAAACACAGAAAAGCCAATGACAGCGAACTAGGAAACAATGTGTATCAATGCGTTTCCAGGGCCATGAAAGGTCAGAGAATGTTTATTTCTCATGACGTTTCACTCTCCCCTCTACACACAACAGTGTGAGCTTGTGGCAGTATCTTGCACTCGCTAACCTCAACTCATCTTGCAGAATGTAGAAGGGCGGGTGCTCATACTACCTTTCATTCCTCCTAAACACAGCAACGTTTTTTTTTTTTTTTTTTTCAGCGTGCTCCACATTTTCCATTCATCCACTACAAGTGCTTTCAACTCTGAACTTTTCCTCCTGAAATTCCGTGAAATCCTAAAATCCTACTTTAATCCTTCAGTGTAGTTGCCAAGTGTATAGTCCTGGGTGGGATTTATCGGTTAAAATATCTAAACATCAGGTAAGTATCTGATCATTTATTTGGTCTCAGACAATATTAAAATCGGTTAAGAATTGAAAATATTTTAGCTTGTACCAGGCATTAGTTTTCAGGGCGCCCTCTAGTGTAAGCTAACAGTCTTCCTTCCATTTCTAAATGATCCCGCTACCACTCCATGCCCTTCATCTTACATTCTGCCTCATTTCTCCACCGCTCTTCAGTTTTGACACCAAAATCATGGCACAGGATCTGACAAAAATGTTGAAAAAAGCAAGACCGACTTCTTTTAGACCATCAAAAGCACTGAGCTGTGATGTGCAGACAACCCTCCCCACCACCACCACACACAAACAGAGGCCCCAGGCTCCACTAACTCCACTTAACCAAAGGAAGGAAATCAAAATGGCAGGGGGAAAAATATTCCCCCTACTGCACTTCAGCTCGTGTGATATGAAAATACAAGCTGTCCCAGCTAGCAGCACTGTATATAAATATTGGTGTTGATTTAAGAGAGAGAGCGAGAGAGGGAAAGAGAGAGAGAGAAAGGAAAATAACGAAATGTGATTTGCATGAGAGGAGCAGGAAGGGCAGGTGGAGTCCTCAGATGAAAAAGGAATATTAAATTGTCTTGCCCATTAACAAATGGATAATCATCCGAAGCCTTTTAGAGACTGTACAATTTCAGTAATCTTATAAGATCATGACAAATCACACTGTGCAACATGGAACTAAAAAAATGGGGATGACCGGTATGTATAGTGTACAGCTATGTATGAAGGTATATAAACTGTACAATAGTATGGATAAGATGGTATCTACAAAAAATATGTGGATTACGACGTTATGTAGCAATGTACGTAGACTGTACGATGGTTACTCATTCACCTGTTGAATCTTCGGCTACAAAAAACTCCCAAAAAAAAGTAACTCTGTCCTTTACATGAAAAAGCATCATGGGTATTATGGAGATGCAGCTCTATAATAGCCAATGGGATGTAGCTGCATCATCCCTCCTACCCAATGTGCGGCCAGCGAGGCAGGATGTTGGGAGATAGCCAATGGGAGGCCAGCGGGGCGGGATGTTGGGAGATAGCCAATGGAAGGCCAGCGGGGCAGGATGTTGGGAGACAGCCAATGGGAGAGCAATTCACACACTGAATTTTTGAGATGGCGCTTTCGCAGCGTGAATTTGTTTCGTATCCAGAGACAGAAATTTTAGGTAAATGCGTTTTTCGTAACCTGGATTTTTCGTTTGTTGTGACTTTCGTAAGGTGAGGTACCACTATAAACAAGGGCTCCATAATATGTATAAACAAGTGCTTTTTTCTGCCATAACCCCACAAAATTTTCTTTTATATTGTGATTCAACGTACAAGTAGAGGGATCCCTCACTTTCCGCGGTTAATTGGGACCGAACTCCCCCCGCGGCCGTCAAATTCTGCGAAGTAGGATCGACCCTTCCTGACCGACCTATACATACATGTATGTGTGTTTATCATATCAATAAATACATATTCAATGCTATAAATGCTTATTATAACAATTAAATATTCAAAAATAATGCATGAGATGTAAATTAAATATAAATACACTCTCATACAGACAAGCATATGCGCACCTTACTTAAAAATGTAAGTAGTTTTGATGGGGGGGGTTGGGTTGGTGGTTTTTTATTTGTTTTTGTTTGGGGTTTTTTTGTGTAAAATTGGCCTTGTTTTTGTAGCATTTTCCTTAACTTTTTCCCCTATTCTTCCTTCACTTCCTTATTTTTTTAATTCGATGAACGTTTAAAAAAAAAAAAAAAAACGCGATGCACTGAAGCCACACGAATCAAAGCACAAAGTAGCGAGGATCATGTATTCCTTTGTTTTGCCAGTAGGCTATTGAGTTTGTGCTGCATGTTGTTTTAAAGCATATTTTATTTTATGCTGTAGTTTTATTGGTTAGGTAGTAGTCATAGATCGTAGTGACACATACATTGTCATTCTTAATTTCTGACAAATTATCGCATGCTATCTTTGGTCACATGACGGTGACCGTGGCGGTCTTTGAACCTCTCTTATAGGAGACACGACCAACAGAATCGCCACAACTATTTCATATTGGTCGTCGTTCATATATAACGGCCCAAAATCATACATCACATCGGAGTATGGGGCACTGCTGCAAAAACGCATGCATTTCATTAATAATTTTAATAACCTAAATGGATCGCTAAAAAATCAACATAAGTATATACTTAAGTTAATCTTGTATAACTCTAAATATGACTCAAATATATGAGATTTGCCAAAATCAGGGATGAGAGTGTATCGTGATGAAAAAATCTGAAAAATTAGCCTGGGGTCTATGGAGCTCATGGATTTTTAATAAATGGATTTTAAAGATTTTTTTTTTTACCTTAAAAACCATTATTTTATCATCAAAATTCACGTTTGCTTACAAAATTGACACTTATAGAACAGTAGAACTCTCATTCAAATATATCCATTACTTAAACTTTCATTCGATAAAAGATCAACTACACCTATGTAAAGAAAATATTGACATCTGCCTTTGGTGATAAATTTTGTATATAAAGGGATCCCTTACTTTCTGCGGTTGAGTGGTACCGAGATCCCCCCAAGACCACCAAATTTTGCAAAGTAGGATCAACACCCCCCCCCCAATACCCCCTCACTGACGTATATGTACATGTATATGTGTATATAATATCAACAAATACATATTCAATGCGATAAATGCTTATAATGACAATTAAACATTAAAAACATAATGCATATGATGTAAATAAAATCTAAATACAAACACATACAGACATGCGCGTGCACGCACTCAGATGCACACCTGGATTTTTTGCATAGTTGGTCTTGTTTTGTGGCATTTTCCTTAACTTTTTCCCCTATTCTTCCTTAATTTCCTCATTTTTTAATTCGATGAATATTAAAAAAAAAAAAAAAAAAAAACCACGATGCAATGAAGCCGCATGAATTGAAGCACAAAGTAGCGATGGATCCCTGTATAAAGATAAAGATTTTATCATGAAAAATATATCAGCGTTTAAAATTGTTCGTGCCATAAATTGTTGCTAATATCTGAGTAAATTTAGCTTAAATTAAAAAAAAAAAAACAATCCAAACACAGGCTATTCTTTACTCTGCTATTTTCACAAACTACCCAGCTTTCTTTCTGCCTGAAATATGTTACCTCCCTCCATCTCAATTGACCCCGAGTGCTTCCTTCAACCTGGGCTACAGCAAAGGGCAAGCACACAGAAGAGCTTTCACATTAAAGATTCATAGGCTGCCTGCTTATATCTGTCATATATTAATGTGAGCAAAACACATATAGCCTGCTGGGAATTGTTGGCTTTGTCACTACAGGTGGAGGCTTGCCAGCAAAAATCAATAGAGCCACTTGTGCTTATCTTCCGCAGGGTGCGGGGAGGGAGGAAGACAAATTCGGGTTTACCTTTCACACATATAAAAAGGTAGATGAGGTGTTCAGCCAGACTCACAGAGAGCACACACAGTGCTCACTTAAAAAAAAAAAAAATCAAGCCAGAAGTTGTGTTTCTGCATCCTTAAATGGTACCAGATCATCTACCAGAAATATTACTGCACAGATCATTGGACTGCTTCAAATGGAAGCTGGATGAGATTCTGATATCTTTTAGGTCGGCTTCACATACATTCTTCTATATTGACATTGGCTGCGATGTCCTCCGAGGTAGAGGGATGGGACAAATGATGAGTGAGGCGTGAACATGGGTCATCTCACTTGACCTGAATCAGAACATCTGATTGCAGGGACACTGAAACAAAAATGGTATGAACATCCTGTTGATGATCGAACTGGACCTCCTGGATTTTATGAAATATTTGGGCAAAAAAAAAAGATTCATCATCATTATCATCATCATGTCCATCAGTTTTGATGCTGACTGGCTGGAAAGTGTCTACTCAGCAGCATACACATTTGCGAGCTAGTAGTCCAGTTCTTGGGTGGCAGCATCTCCCACGTCTTTCATGACGGTGATCAGAACTTTACTAATGTAGAGAGTCTTGATTCTTGTGCAGCTTCGTGTGCATTGAGATGGTGTTCCTCTGTCCTGCCGATCGAGCACCTGACAGCTTTACTCCATTCTTGTCTGGACTCTGCCAGATCCTCCCGTGTGTACTGCTTTTTTTAGATCTGAAGATGTCATGTGATGCTGTCTGCATGTTAGGTATACAGCCAAATATATCAATTTATTAGCTCATTTTTGCTCGGCCCAGTTCAGAAGCCAGGCAAAACAAAATATGACATCCATCCACTACAGTGGTACCTCACTTTATGAAATTAATCTGCTCCAGTGCCTTTTTCGGAACCTGCATTTTTCGTAAGTTGAACCGCATTTTACATGTAAAACGCGTTATTCATTCCAAGGCTCCCAATACTACCCCATAAACCCTTTAAAAATTATAAAAGTACATCAATTTCACATGAAATATGCCTGAAATATGTGTTAAAAGTAAAAGAAAATTATTTACCTTTTTTTAAATCTCTCGAACCACCCATGCAACGCTTTAAAATCCGGAGGTTGCTGGTCCGAAGAATCCTCACCCCCACCCTCCTTCACGAGGTCCTTAAATATGGCGATTGCTTTTTCCGAAATAATTGCATCTATCACTGTATCTCCGCTTTTAATGCCTCCTTCTGCTTCAATATCGTTCCGATTGTAGAGGGGTTTCGGCCATTCTCCTTTGCGATTTCACTCAACTGCATCCCACTTTCATTTTTTTATCATCTCCTGTTTTACTTTTATTGATATCGGAGCCCGCCTCTTCTTTTCAGTCTCACCAGGAAATACTTTCTTGGGGCTCATGATTAATTACAAAAAAATAACGCTACAATGAGCACACTCAAAAAACTCACGGAACTCACGAACCAACAGTACAACTCTCCTTCATGCGTTTGTAGAACAATGGGTCGAAGGCACACGAAAAGAATTATGGGTACAGTACTGTATTATGGAGACTCAGCTCCCTCCGAGCCAATGGAAGGCCAGCGGGGCGGGGTGTTGGGAGACAACTAATGGGAAAGCAACTCACGCATTGTTTGAATGTTTGACTGTCGCGTTTGAATTTTTAAGATGGCGCTTTCGTAAAGTAAACTTGTTTTGTATCCTGAGACAAAAATTTGAGGAAAATGCGTTTTGTCAACTGCATTTTTCGTTTGGTGAGACTTTCGTAAAGTGAGGTTCCACTGTATACCTCGCATTTGTCAGGCTCACAAAGAATGCTAGAGTCAATACCAGCAAACATTGGGCGAGAAGTGGTGTTACATGCTAAACAGGTTGCCATTCTATCACAGGGCCAAAACTCACACCCATATACAGAGACATTTAGAACAGCCAATCGGTCTAATGTGCATGTCTTTTGGACTGTGGGAGGAAACTGGACTACCTAGGGGAACATGCAAACTCCACACAGAAACCGGACCTACTCGCTGTACGGTGAACATGCTAACCATTACCCCACTGTACACACTATCTGTGCAAACTGTAGTTGAATCCTGTCGTTATTCCTGATAATATTAAGATATAATTAGTTGGAAATAATAGCGGTATTACTACAAGCATTGGATCAGGGGAGTTAGGGGATTTAAACCCCAACACGGGCCACAAAGCTAAAACTCCCATTTGTTCTTTATCAATGAAAACGATTAATTATAAATAAACCTGGATGTGTCATGCTCTTTGTGAGACATCATAGAATTCTCGGGTTTCCCTCAGGGATTCCTTTAGGGATTCACAAGAAAGGATGTTGAAAATAAACTGGAGATAAAGTGGATTTAGGTCATTGAAATTTTTATCATTTATCACAGAGAAGACATGAAAAAGTCATGAAATTTTCTATGGGATACCTGTAGGAACTTTTGGAAGTTATTTTCTGGGACGTTATACCGCCAGAACCTGCGAGTGGAATCCTTTCTAAACACTCCTGGGTACAAGGGCAGTGGTTACCCGGTGGTTGGCTGCATAGCCGTCAGCGTGTTTCTGCCCAGTGATGGACTGATAATCTGTCCGGGCTGTACTCTGCCTTCTCCCAGAGTGGGCAGAGATGAGCGCCAGCCCCCCCCGTGACATTAATTAGGATTACGTGGTTCATCAAATGAATGAATGAATATCTGCATACCTTATAGGCCTGAAAACCATTGATGACTGGACTTGTTTTCCATATTATTACTCAATGCACGACGGATTTAACAAGAATTTAAAAAGCAATTGTTATCTCACAAAATTTCAATACTACAGCTCTAGATGGAAGTGATATACTGTATTAGAAATTGAAATGATAAAGCACCTGATCATGTGGGGGGATCAGCACAAAAAATAAAAAATAAATAAAATCCTAGATCTGCTCCTGCTAGAGTGTTGAAATATAAAAGTAACTTGATAAATAAAAATGTCTTCAATATTAATAGTCTTCTATTAATAAAATGTCTTCTTCTTTTCCTTTCGGCTGTTCGCTTCAGGGGTCGCCACAGCGAATCATCTGCTTCCATCTTCATGGAAGTCACATTAATAATTTGCATGTTTGATTTGGAATGGGGGCAGTGGTGGTCTAGTGGTATAAGGCGCCGGATCGCTGATCCAAAGGTTGGGGGTTCGAGTCCCACTCTCCACAAGGTTGTCACTGTCCCCCCCCCAGTGCAGCTAACTGGCTTATAAAAGGCCAGCCATGTCTCTCACTGTCTATGGTGAGAGGCATGTAAAAGAACCATTGCTGACTTTCGTAAAGAGTAGGCTGCAAAGCTGTTGGCGTGTTTCTGTCCCTGAACTGATTTGGCATAGGTTTTTACGTCGGATGCCCTTCCTGACACACCCCTTTAGCAAGGGACAGAAACACGCTGACGGCTTTACAGCTACTCTTGATGAAAGTCAGCAATGGTTCTTTTACATGAACCTCTCACCATAGACAGTGAGAGACATGGCTGGCCTTTGATAACCCAGTTGGCTGCACTGAGGGGGACAGTGACAACCTTGTGGAGAGTGGGACTCGAACCATAGGATCAGTGATCCAGTGCCCTTTACCATCAGGCCAGCACCGCCCCTTCTTCAATATTAGTATATCCTTACTTTAGGCCAATTGCTGTTCCATTATACTTATTGATAATCAACTTGCTGATTGTGTGTGTGTGTGTGTGTGTGTGTGTGTGTGTGTGTGTGTGTATATATATATATATATATATATATATTATATATATATATATATATATATATATATATATATATATATATATATATATATATATATATATATATATATATATATATATATATATATATATATATATATACATATATATACACATATATACATATATATACACACATATATACATATATATATACATATATATACATATATATATATATATATATATATATATATATATATATATATAGAGAGAGAGAGAGAGAGAGAGAGAGCGAGAGAGAGTTTGCTGACTAGTGTCTCATTCTATTTGATTAGTCAATCCAATAAGAACAAAAACAAGTTCGAGTCATCTTTTCCAAATAATAAAAAATAATAATAGTAATAATAATAATAAATTCACTTCATGCTGCACTTTAATTAACAGCTATGTGCAAGCTCCAGATTGCATTTTCCAGCTTTAATGCCTTTAAAGCTTCACTGTTTATGACAAACAAGCAAACAACACACACTATATATATTTATTGTCATATAATTAAATGATCTTCAAATTTTTAATGCATGCTTGTGTAGAAGGACTCGAGGTTCCCAGAAATAATTGAGGTCCAAATTTTGAGTAGACATCCAAATGGAAGAACAGCCTAAAGTAGCAAACTTGAGAAGTTTTATTATTATTTTTTATTATTATTATTTTTTTTTTTTTTTAAATTGACACAAACTGCAAGCCACTCTAACCTAAATGATTGTGATTGGACAGTGACAGGCAGCCCATGGATGTGAATACACTCTTTCACACAGTGCTGGTAGAGACACAATTTAGTCTGATAGAGCACAAGCGGGTCACGGGGTGGGCCCCTGCGACCCGACCCAGGATTACGCGGCGGAAGATGACGTGAGAGCGCAAGCGGATTCATTTTATGAAACTACAACGGCCAACAAAAATCACAGGGAGGGGATTTAATTTAGGAGAGATTAAGCGTGAAATGGACCTCTACACTTTACACAAAGTGATTTAAAATTTATATTGCTCCATTAAAGAGGACAGAAATTTAAGAAAGGATTTTTTTTCCACTCAGTGCATGATGGCTTTAACAAGAATGAAATGGTTTGGATTGAAGCAATTTGGCAGCATGCGCTTTTTGTGCAGGTGTGCAAAATGTCATAGTGATTAGGACATCCACCTCACAGTGAGACGACCGTGGGTTTGAGTCCCAAGCTCGGGCATTTCTGTGTTGAGTTTGGACGCTCTTCCTGTGTTTGCGTGGGGTTCCTTTGGTTACTCCACACAATTGACAATTCCAAATTGCCCCTTGGAGTGAGTGTGAATAGTGTTGGAGCTGCGATGGTCTGGCGAGCTGCTCAAGATGTACTCTGCCTTCACCCTTTACCTAAGAT
The DNA here is from genome assembly GCA_024760905.1 of Plotosus lineatus. Taxonomy (NCBI): domain Eukaryota; kingdom Metazoa; phylum Chordata; class Actinopteri; order Siluriformes; family Plotosidae; genus Plotosus; species Plotosus lineatus. The sequence continues at coordinate 65,343,951 of CM045731.1, read as the reverse complement.
AGGAGTGGGCCTCCCTGTGACCATAATAATATTAAACAGTAAATTAAATGAGTGATTGTTTCTGTGCACATCAAGTAATACAAATGTTTATGCTGTGAGACTGGTACTGCTCGTATTGATGCGTGTCGCACCTGCTCATCTACTCACGAATACCTTAATTGTGGAGTGCAGAAAAGGGATTTGTGCATGCGTTGCTACATGTAGAATACAGAATACAGGGAATGTGTGCAGTCATTACAGGCTCCACGAAAACTTGAGCTGTCTAGACTTGTCACTGCACAGTCAGTTGAGTTGGGGGATGAGAGTGTGCATGTGCATGAGTGTGTGTTTGACAGATTTAATTTCGCCTGTGGGGCAGTGACACAGCTCAGATGTTCATTGTGCGTATGTGCGAATGCGGATCGGTGCATTCGGGTGCTTAATTGAGTGGGATTCCAGCCAATCCTTGGCATGAGGGTCTCTTTTAACTCCGCTCTGTCCTTTCTGGCCTTCACTTGTTCTCAGTGCCACACAGACAAAGTGTCATACATGTACACCAACACTGGTCTCACACACACACACACACACACACACACACACACACACACACATTTCAAGGTCTAAAATCCAACAGCAAACATCCAGTGTCTCATGTAATTAAAATTTACTCATCTGATGCTTATTATTTAAATATAATTCAAAACATGACTAATCATAATTTTAAATGTCTGCGAAACCGTCTTATAACATTAAATTGGATCTCATATAAATTCCCATACTTGAAATTCTGTGATTGTTTACTAAACCCTGTACCTCTCACTCATTTGCCAAACCGCTTAATCCTACTAGGGTCGCAGGGAGGTTGGCCCTGGATCTCAGCCAACACGGGGCGGAGGTGGGATACATCCTTCATAGATCACCAAATCATTGCCGGGATAACACACACACACACACACACACACACACACACACACACACACATACACACAGAAAACCATTCACACTCATCTACACCTAGCAACAATATGGAAAGGTCAATTACTACTGTGCATGTCTTTGGACTGTGGGAGTAAACCAGAGTACCCGGAGGAAACCCACACAAGCACGGGGAAAACATGCAAACTCCACACAGTAATGCCCGGAGCTCAGTGGGACCCACCTCCAGGACCTTTTTTCTGTGAGTCAGACATGCCAACCACCAAATATATAAAATATATATATAATATATATATATAAATATATAAAATATATAAAATAAATATATAAAATATATAAAATATATAAAAAAAAAAATATATATATATATATATATATATATATATATATATATTTTTTTTTTTTTTTTTTTTTTTTCATTTAAGATAATAATCAAAGAACAAAAACATTGAAACTTAGTCACAAAGATTTAAGTAAGGAAATAAACATGACACGTTGTGCCAATGTTGGTAAATAATCAGTGACAGCTTTTACTCCCTTTAGTGTTACCCACTCAAAGTTAAATATTTTTTCAATAAGATGGTTTGGACATGTACAGAGGAGGGATAGTGAATATATTGGTAGTACGATGCTGAGGTTAGAACTACCAGGCAGAAAACCTAGAGGAAGACCAAAGAGGAGATTTATGAATGTGGTGAAGGAGGACATGAAGGTAGTTGGTGTAGATGCTGTAGAGAGAAGAAGATGCAGAGGATAGGGTGAGATGGCGGTAGATGATTCACTGTGGCATCCACTGAAGGGAGCGGCCAAAAGGAAAAGAAGAAGAGACCATCTCCTGAAGTGGTTTGTTCTACATCTAACAGTTGTTATGGGCATGTAAATAAATTTGCAGTAGGCCCTTAACTATTCGCGGTTTTGCACTCACGGTTTGAGTATTCACGGTCTGCTAAGCAACTGACACATCACTCAAATTCAGCCAATGGCTGTCCTCATTCCTGCTGATTGTTGAGATGATGTAACGCCCCTTTTTCCTCATTTGTGCACAAGTTGTCAATGAGCCTCTTTTTTGTGTTTTTTAATTACCAGTTAAGCTCTATGTTGCCACTCAAACGCTGTGGTCTTCTCTGGCTAAGCGATAGAAAATGTTGGATGTCTCTTCTGAAAAGACTTTCTCCTAAAGAAATGACAGTTTCCTCTGAACTGTTGTATTAAAGTCTTTTTCAATTATTATTCCAGTACAGTACCTAAGTTAATGTTTAGAATGTTTGTCCGCGAGATTTTATGTTCTGTAGCATGTTTAACAAATGATACCAAAAGGATAAACTTTATTACGCTTCATGTCTTTTTACATTGAACTTGGAGTGACGTCTCCAAGATGGCGCTGCCTAGGGGGCAACGTCGCGGAGTTCTCAGAGTGAAATTGTTTCTTTGTTTGTTTAAATTTTTTATTTGTTGTTTTGTTTGTTCATGTTTTGAACTCTGCTTGTCTATGACCGGTCAACCCTACTACAGCTTTGAGCAGCTTCAGCTTCGGGCAACTAAGCACGCAACAACTGCTATCATGAGTTAATATGCTATGGTAGCTCTATGCTAGCTGCACCCTGGCTGACAATAAGCCCAGGCGGAGTTCTCAGAGTCTTCCGTTCTTTGTTAGCACTTCGTCCGTTTAGCACTTCCGTTCATACTGCTTGAAAATGTTCAGTCCCTGCAAAACAAGATGGACGAGCTTCATGCTCAGATTGCAGTGCAGAGGAATCTACAGGACTGCTCCTTGCTGTGTTTCTGTGAAACATGGCTCGAGGAGAGTACACCCGACGAGACGATTGCACAAGCCGGCTACATGGCCTTCATCCCCTGCGATCCCAAGCACCGGAGTCGTTGTTTGGCCCCTCCCCGCCTGGGCTTATTGTTAGCCAGGGTGCAGCTAGCATTGAGCTACCATAGCATATCGTCGGGTGTACTCTCCTCGAGCCATGTTTCACAGAAACACAGCACAAAGCGCCAAACGAGCCATTCAAAAATTCAAACGCGCTATTCACAAATTCAATATACGAGTTGCTCTCTCATTGGCTGTCTCCCAACATCCCGCCCCTCTGGCCTCCCATTGGCCAGGAGACAGCTGAACTGTACCCATACTTCCTGTCCCCATACAACCTGTTTGTCACACGCGTGAGAGAGGAGAGTTGAACAGGAATGTTGGGTGAGTTTATTTTGAGATTGATCATTGAGATTGATCATCAGTGTTATATTTCATTATCCATCATGGACCCGGAAAATACAGAAAAGTGGAAATACAGTGATGGAGGAAATTATTTCAGCACGATATTGAAGCAGAGGAGGCATGAAAACAGTGCTCCGTGGGACAAGACCTCCGATCTTGCAAGGAGCAAGTTAATATTGAATCAGGACCTCTGATATTTCAAACAGGTACTGTAATTCAGCTTTAAATACAACATCCCGTCCATTTAAACATTTAAATACAATTTCTCCAATCATTGCACGCTGCGTGTGGGCAGAGTCCGCATTCAGCAAAACATACCACTCCACAAAGCACACCAGAGAGACAGAGTTTTGTGTGTGTCTGTGTGTGTGTGTGTGTGTGTGTGTGTGTGTGTGTGTAAGAGAGAGAGAGAGAGAGAGAGAGAGACACACACACAGAGAGAGTGATAGAGAGAGATAGAGAGTGTTGTGTGTGTGTGTATGTGCGTTAATAAAGACCTTCGATCTCGCAAGGAAGCAAGTTAATATTGAGTCAGGACCTCTGATCTTTCTCATTCGCGCATGTAATATGATACATGGGGTTTAACTTCCGGGTGCAGAACTCGCGGATTGTCTTCATTCGCGGGAGGGGCCGGAACCAAACCCCCGCGAATATCGAGGGCCTACTGTAAATATAAATGTGACTGTCTAAACGTTGTGTAAAATTATACAGTGGTACCTCACTTTATGAAAGTCTAACCAAACGAAAAGTTCAGGTTACGAAATGCATTTTCCTAAACTTTTTGTCTCTGGATACGAAAAAAGTTCACATTACGAAAGCGCCATCTGCCATTCAAACATTAAACTGCGCTATTCAAACATTCAAATGTGCCATTCAAACATAAAAATGCGCCATTCAAAGATTCAAACAATATACGAGCTGCTCTCCCATCAATGATGTTCAAACATCCCGCCACGCTAGCCTCACACTGGCTAGGAGAGATGACGCAGCTACCTCTTATTGGCTATCTCTCAACATCCCGCCCCACTGGCCTCCCATTGGTTAGGAAGGATGACGCAGCTCCTTCCCATTGGCTATTATGGAGCTGCATCTACCATAACGCTTTTCATGTAAAGGACAGAGTTACTGTTGTTTCAAGCTTTATTTCTAGACTCAGGCTTTTAACCTTGCATAAACATTTGTAAGATTATAACTCTGCTAAGAAGACATGGTCAACACACGCACGCACACACACACACACACACACACACACACACACGCGCGCATGTGATTTCCGGCGTGCGTGAGAAGAAGAAATGGGCTCAAGTGATATCGCAAAGGAATATGGCCAAACCCGTCTACCCTCAGTACGATACTGAAGCAGAAGGAGGCCTTAAAAGGTATGCTTTCATAAATTTTAAAGGGTTTAGGGGGTAGTATTGGGGGCCTTGGAACGAATCACATGTTTTACATGTAAAATGCAGTTCAACTTATGAAAAATTCAGGTTAAGAAAAAGGCTCGGATTAATTTCGTAAGGTGAGGTACCACTGTACTCCATTAGTGTGCTGTAAATAGTGACACATGACTCAGCTGCTTTGGGTCTGGAATTTTCCATTAGGGAACCTAGTTGCGCATGCGTCCTGGTGGCGGGTCAGGTGATGTGAAATTTTCCAGAAAGGAACTTTCTGGAACTTTAGAGAATCTATATTAAGGACCTGTTGCCGACTGGCTCCAGTCTCTTTGGGTCTCTTTGGACAGATCACGTAAGGAGTCTCTTCGGCGCACGGATGGTCTAAGGAAACTCATCGCGGCGGATCAACTCATCCAAGGCAGATCATGGAACGCGCATCAACCAAGTTTCGTCGTTCGGGACTTCATCATCAAAGTCCATCATCCACGTTCACCCACAGCCCACACGAGGATATTCATCCTTTGTTTCTTTCAACACGTGGGATTCCAAGCCTTTCCCGGCCAGTGCGCACACCATCTCTAAATTTACCCTGCTGCAGGTGCTGGGTGACTATGGGACCCTTTTTTTTATTTGTATTTTGTTTAGCTCTAAGATGTAAGTTATTATTTTGTCTTATTTTGTTCATCTTATTAAATTGTATATAGTTTATGTCATGGGGGCAGTAATGGTCTAGTGGATAGGGTGCAGGATCGCTGATCCTAAGGTTGGGGGTTCGAGTCCCCACAGAGTTGTCACTGTTCCCCCAGTGCAGGGAACTGGGTTATCAAAGGCGAGCCATGTCCCTCACTGTCTATGGCGAGAGGCATGTAAAAGAACCATTGCTGACTTTCGTAAAGAGTAGGCTGCAAAGCCGTCAGCATATTTCTGTCACTTGCTAAAGGGTTGTGACAGGAAGAGCATCTGACATAAAAAACCCATGCCAAATCAAATGTGTGAATCAGATGATTCGCTGAGGAGACTCTCAAGAGCGGGAAAAAGCCTAAAAGAAAAGAAGAAAGAAGATATAGTTTCTGTCATGGTTTGCCGTGCTTTGCTGGTTTCACGGGACAATTTCCATCTTCTACATTCCATACGTAACACAGTAAATTTCCAAGAACACCATATCATACTTTTTATCCGTTTCTTCTTATAGTGAAAATGTTTTAATTAATGCCTGCAGTATTCCTGCATTCTGAAAACCATCAATATGATCAGGCTCATCAACACCATGGTAAACATTGCACTATTTTTTAAACTGCCTTTGTGTTCATTGACCTGACAGCACCAATGAGCAGTGCAAAAATAATAATAATAATAATTTTATTTTGAATAAATAAATAAATATATTAATAATAGATAAATATTTATCTTTGAGCATGAGCAAGCAAGTTATTCTGCATGGACTTCAAATATTCTGTCCTAAAAATTCATATACAAACAAAATGGGCGCGACAGTTTTCCATCATAAACTTCACTGGAGTCTTTAGTAAATTTCGTTAAACTGACCCAGTGTATAGTAGCTATAAATGGTCTTTCCTTCACCAGTCTTGTTCAGACATTGTTATGTCCTCGTGTCTCATAATAAGCAATGCAAAATTCTTTTTTCAACATTTTTTTGAAGGATAAAAAATATCTTTTTTAATACAGTACTATTAAAAATACCGTATATCCTGTATTAGTGTAATTCATGAAATCTCTGTACAGTACAGTGCTCTACTCTGTACAGTATGTAATCAGAATATCAGAGTTGTGGAGCCTCTTGAAATCCATGACCTCAGTCCTGTGGAAAAATTGCAAAGCAGAAACGCCGTGACAGGCTGATTGATGCTTGTAATCTGGCTCCATCAGGCATCGCTCAACACAACTGTCACTCCGAGGTGGTATCGTCGTCATCTGCTCAAGCTCCTGGGAAATGAACGGATTGATTGAGGAGACTGGGGCATCAAAAGCCTGACTAATGCCATTAGCCTTTATTTTCTGTTTAGGTCAAAGTGACTAATTTTGTGTCACAAATTTTGTTTACAATTATTGAAAGAATATTACTATTGTTATTTTTTTTTTACATGTGGATCAATAATCATTCATTTTTTATTTTCAGATGTACAATAACATGAAGCATTGCTTTCTATTTCTAATTTTGATTTATACTGTGGATACGTTATCTCGCCCAAAGAATGAATGGACAGATAAATAAACAAATAAATAAATAAATAAAGTCGTGCAACCTTACATCTTAGCCTTGATTCCAGTATGTAATGATCAGGGCATTGTTCTGGTAAACTTAAGCAACATCACAACATGTACTAGTATATCCATCCAGACTTGGGTTAATTTTTCATAGTCATCTTCAGTTGATGAGAAAATCAAACCACTCCATTAAGTCTTATACCCCCATTTCACTGGACTACAGCATGCAAGGATCGTGCAGCGGAAAGGCGCGGAACGCAGTCTACAGAAGAGCTTCGGCATTTTTACACGGAAAATGGGTGGAAATCCTACGGAAAAGTGGAAATTCTTACGCTCTCGGAACGTTCACAGCATGTGCGGAACAGGTACGCCAAAGTACGCCAAAGTACGCCAAAGTACGCCAAAGTGACTACATGGAACACTCACGGGATTTTTTTCCGTGAACGTGCTTTTGAACATGTTCAAAAGCCCGTTTGTGGAATATTTTGGCATGCCGGAAGCAAATGGAAGTGGAGAAAGTCTTGAGGAATAACTGCAGAATCACACAGAATGACACGGAAGATGAGGGAATAATTGCGGAAGGTTTGCGGATGATAACATTTTTCCTTCCGTAAGTCTGCCGTGCTCCAGTGAAATAGGGGTATTAAGGAATTTAAATAGGGTAAAGGTCAGTGCTCTGTGGTCCAAATTTGTTCATGAAAAATATCTCATGGTGCCTGAATCAATATTTGAGCCCTAATTTTTCATCTGGTAATAAAAAGGTGGTGAGATAACGTTGTCTTTTATTGAGATTTTTTTTTTTTGCTATACAGTGATACCTCTGCTCACGAACATAATTGGTTCCCAGAAAGTGTGTGTGAGGCGAAAAGTTCGTCTTCCGAACATTTATTTCCCATAAGAAACCATTAAAATGAGAATAATCCGTTCCCAGGTCCCCATAAAACATAATTTTCTACTAAATAAGCCTTAAAACTACACAAAAATATACCTTATTTTATGTATAATAAATGTGCTATTGTATTGTAATTAAAGAAATAAACTGTACTGTATAATAAAGTCGTTTTATTTACCTTTGTGATGGTAGTTGATGGCTTGATGGAATGGAGTGGGAGGAGGAGGGAGGGAGGGACTTACTGTTTGGAAGGAGTGTTTGGAAACGCCTACTGTTTGGAAACACCCTTCGCCACACATGCACCCTTAATAGCTTCCTTGTTCTTAAGGATGGTGGTAGACTTAGCGTACTGGTACTGGGACGCTGAGTTACACAAACGCACACCTCGTTCGTGTTTTTCAATGATCTCCGCCTGTGGTGGGGTCTTTTTCGGTCCCATAATAGCAAAAGTACACTCAATATGGTCCAAAATGTCTAGCAAACACAAACCACTTCCGCATTCAAAGAAAGGGGGTGACGAACTGTGACGCCGTGAGCGTGTGTCAGCTTCTCGTGGCCGCCACCGTGGCGCTGTTCGACCGCGTGGTTTGATTCGTCCGCCGAAAACTAGTTCGTCAGCAGAAACAATATGCTCGCAAATTTAATGTTCTTGAGGCGAAAAGTTCGTGAGCTTAAGCGTTCGTCAGCGGAGGTTTTACTGTATAATGTTGCTGAGCCTCGACCTGACCAACTGAAGCAGGGATACGAACGGTACCATGGAGCTGTACTCAAGGCTAAAGATAGTCCAACAATAGAGTGAGAGAGTGCTATTTTTTTTTCTTCGTCTTTTGGGGCTGGTAAGTGTACGCGAAAGACTGTTTTTATAAGTGTACCACAAATATTGCCTTTTATTAAATCTGTGATGAAGATTTGTTTTACATGTTTTAAAAGTCATTTTACAGTTGAATTGAGAAGCAATCAAAAACAGACGACCAAGTCGATTCTACATCTTCTGCTGAGAAATAAACAAAGCACAAGTGCAAGCACACTTAATTACACAGTTGTTTACTTGTTCAAATAGATGTTTACTTCAATGAGTATATCTGTAAATTTGCTGAATTACAGAATAAAAACTGAATAGCCTTAAAAGAATAGTCACTTCCTCTCCAGCACTCCGTAACGCAAGAATTAATCACACTGTCTCCCTGATCCTGTCCGCAATCTCATTTTCTGTGAAAAAGAACGCACTCTACATGCTCCGTCTCCATCTCACTTATGAATCTAGGGAGGAAACAATGCAGCAGCACTAGTGTCTAGAAAAGGTCACCAGTGTCTTTGAAACAAGGAATTGCTTTTGCTATTAAGCACATCGATTTCTCATTATAATATGCAACACCCCCTCCACCCCACCCCCACCCCGGGCTGTTCGCTTTTCAGGGGTCGCTACAGCGGCGTTTGATTTGGCATAGGTTTTTACGTCGGATGCCGTTCCTGACACAACCCTTTAGCTCTAGCTAAACACGCTAACAGCTACAGTATATAGCTACTCTTTACGAAAATCAGCAACGAATCTTTTACATGAACCTCCCACCATAGACAGTGAGAGACATGGCCGACCTTTGATAATCTGGTTAGCTGCACTGGGGTCATTATAACATGCATAAAATCACTAAATGCCAATCTCTTGTCTGAAAAATGCCCTGTCACAGTACAGACATCAGAGGATTTGCTTTACAAGAGAAAAAAAAAAAAAAAAAAAGAGAGTATCCGTTGCTTGTAAATCACTGCTATGATTTTGTAATGATGGCTAGAATGGCTTTCAATGTTTATGGTGGTTGTTTATTCACTATAAATGCACTTGACCAAATATAATCTGTTGAGATCTGAACATAGTGATGGAAAGCTTCTCAGAACGCCGGCGGCAGCATTTTGCTAAGGTCGTTCCTAACTGAAGAATCGAAAAGTGCTTTCTTTATAGCGCCATTCTAAATGGCCACTACTAAAACGACCAACTGAACACTTTTCTCGCTATATTATTTGCCCTGTCGTGGCTTTGAATGATAAAAAGTGCCCAGCTATACTCCTTTGTCGCCATCTATAAAATGCAGAAATGATATTTAATGTCATATTTATGTAACTGGACAGATAAGTAGTCAAATCAGTTTGTACTCAGCTGTACAGGATAGTATATTTGGGTTGTAATGCAATTCCGCTGTCTGTATTGGTTTAACATTTAATCCATCTGTATCTGGGGTGGAACTGTGGTGTGGGGGTTTGCACAGTATTCTCACAGAAAGCAAGCTCTTACCAGCTGGTCTACTGGGGCTATTCTGCATGGAGTTTGTGTGTTGTTCTCATGCCGACCTAGAATTCCTTTGGGTACTCCAGTTTTCTCCCACAATCTAAAGAAATGCTGGCAGATTAACTGACTGCCCTAAATATCCCATAATCGTGAATGTCTATTTGCAACTGTGTTAACCGTGTGGCAGCTTGCCAACCTAACAAGGACGGACCGCAACTCGCACCTGATGTCAGCTGAGATTGGCTCCAGCTCCAACACCACCTGCAATGGTTCAGCAAAATATATGTGAATTAATATCATTATTATAGCTGAAAATGTGCGTGGTCTGGATCAGACAGGGTTATTTTTTCTTTATTATGTACAATAATAATGCGGGCAGTGGTAATAATAAGTAATAATGCGGGCAGTGGTGGTCTAGTGGAAACGGCACAGGATCGCTGATCCTAAGGTTGGGGGTTCGAGTCCCCACAAGGTTGTGACTGTCCCCCCAGTGCAGCTAACTGGGTTATCAAAGGCGGGCCATGTCTCTCACTGTCTATGGTGTGAGGCATGTAAAAGAACCATTGCTGACTTTCGAAAAGAGTAGCTGCAAAGCCGTTGGCGTGTTTCTGTCCCTTGCTAAAGGGTTGTGACAGGAAGGGTATCCGACGTTAAAAACCTATACCAAATCAAATGTGCGAATCAGATGATTCGCTGTGGTGACTCCCAAGAAAGGGAAAAAGCCGAAAGAGAAGAAGATGTACAATAATAAGGCAGTACTGTAGTATACTGGTAAGCATTCTCACCTCACAAAAGGTCCTAGGATCCACCCATGTGGTCAGGAAGGAAGGTTGCGGTGTGGAGCAGTATGTTTTTCTTGCAATTGAAAGACATGCACATTAGGTGCTGGAATACCAATCCCAAGGTAAGGGGTTCAAACCCCACTGTCAACAGTTGTCACTGCTGTCCCCCCAGTGCAGCAAACTGGGTTATCAAAGGCCGGCCATGTCTCACTGTCTATAATGGGAGGTTCATGTACAAGAACCTTTGCTGACCTTCATTGAGAGTATCTGCATAGCCGTCAGCGTGTTTCTGCCCTGCGATGGAATCGGGAGCTGTCCAGGGTGTACTATGCCTTCGCCCAGAGTTGGCTGGAATGGGCTCCAGCCTCCCTGTGGCCCTAAATAGGATTAAGCGATTCAGAACATGAATGAACGAACACACATTGGGACAACTGGATGTACCAAATTGCCCCACTGTGTGGATGCGAGTTTGAATGATTGTGTGTATTGCTATTGCTCTACAATGGCCTAGCAAACTGACCAGGATGTACCCTGCCTTTGCCCAGCCTCACACAAGCTTAATAAGAGTTTTAAGCAGTTTGGCAAATGATCAAAAGTGAGTGATTATAGTTTAAATCAGTGGTCCCCAACCCCCCCGGGCCGCGGATCAATTGGTACCGGGCCGCACAAGAAATAATTATTTATTTCTGTTTTCTTTATTATTTGAGTCTGAACGATCTTTTATTTTTGAAAAAAAAAATATTTTGAAAATGACCGGATTCTCTCTGTTACATGTCGGTCATTTGAGCGCTAAAATGTAACCCCACAAGGGGATGGCACATGAACAGAGGTGAGTTGGACATGTTTCAAACAATAGCGGGGATTTTGGGTGAGACTGAGCCTGAGCCTTCATTCTCCCCGCTGGTGCACCATCACAACTGTGTTTTTTTTGTTTTTTTTTTTTTTTTAAGAAGAGTTCGACTCGATTAGAAATTTAACGCTTAATCCTGATAAGGGAGGCTGGCAAACATCTCAGCCGACTCTGGGCAAGGGCGGGGTATTATGTATTATATTTACAATATAAACAAGCTACCCCCCAGGCCGCAGTAAAATTGTCAAGCGTTGGTGACAAAAAGCTGCGGTGATAAAAAGGTTGGGGACCACTGGTTTAAATCAGTAGAGACCTTTTTGGATTCTCTTTAGTTTTAGGGTTTGAATTTTCAAAAGATCATAAAAATTTCAAATAAAATGAAGGCAAGAAAGCAACTACACCACCGGCCCCACACCTTATAGTAAGAAGGTCCTGCATTTCTGTGTGGAATTTGCATGTGCTTCTTCTGCTTGCATATTTTCCTCTGGGTAATCTAGTTTCCTCCTACAGTCCAAAGACATGCAAATCTGGCTACCTGGCTGTTCCTAATACTCCCATTTCACTGGAGCACGGCAGACTTATGGAATCAAAATTATCCCCCCATTTTCCATGTGATTCCGTAGTTATTCCTCAAGTCTTCCTCCACTTCTGTCTGCTTCCGGCAGGCCAAAATATTTTCCGTGAGTGTTCTGTGGAGTCACTTTGGCGTACTTTGCCATACCTGTTCCACACAACGTTCTGAGAGTGTAAGAATTTCCACTTTTCCATCGGATTTTCACCCATTTTCCGTGTAAAAATGCCAAACCTCTTCCGTAAACTGCATTCCGCACCTTTCCGCCATGATCCTTACATGCCGTAGTCCAGTGAAATGGGGGTATAATCAACTTGCCCACAGGTGTGATTGATTGTGTGACTGTTTCATCTGTGACGGTCTGGTGATCTGTTCAGGTTGTACTGCACCTTCATCCAGTATTAGCTGAAATAGGTTCCAGCTTCCCCATGACCCTAATGAGATTAAGTAGTTCAGCAAATGAGTAAGTGAGTGCCAGAACAGTATTTAAAAAACAGTTGAACAACGGTTTTATGCTTTGGAAAATCACGGTGACATGCAGGCCTAGTCATTCCAACAGAGAACTGTTTAGAGCTGCCAGCTCATCACATTGACTGTCACAAGCCGAGTCTCGCTGTCCAGGATGCAGCCGAGCCAGACTGCGTTTTCTACTGTTACATCACCTATAACTCTTTGATCCTGGAGAATCTTGTGAAGACGACGAAGAAATTCAGACTTGGTTTGACACAACTCTTAATGACAACTTCCATATCTATCTAGACTTTCCCTTGCTCATGCCTTTAAAAATATAAAATATCCTCCACTACAGCTAGTAGATAAGGCCGTGTTTCTGGCTATGACCTCCAGCTGCGCTCCTAAATCTCTGTTATTGATTACGCTGTCTACCAGTGTGTTCCAAGTCCTTGACTATGCTTTCCATAGTGCTGCATGATAAAGAGATTAGGTCAATTCAGACCTCTGGCTCTTGCATTGTATTACGTACATCCATTCAGGACAAATATAAAATATTTTACATTTACTGTATATAAAATTGTACATGTCACACTCACTGTGCTGTGATGTATCAGTGTGTCTGAATGCATACTTCAGCAAATTAGCTGGCGAGGTAGTTAAAATCCATCAATTTGTCCATTGTTTTACATCGGATGCCCTTCCTGACACAACCCTCTGCATTCCTCTGGGCTTGGGACCGGCATGAGGGGGAGAGACACTGGTGAGCCCCCAACCCCCACCCCCACCCCCCACCCCCCACCCACCTAATGGCTGCATTATCAATTTGTCCATTGTGTGACAGATTAATTGAATTAAATGACTTGTGTGTACAGACGCTCCTCGACTTGCATTTTAGTTACTTCCCGAAAGGCCGAACGTAAGGTGAAAAAAAAAAAAAAAAAAAACGTAAGTTGTTACTGTACGTTCCAGAAACCTATGACCGTTCATACTGTACTATACACCCATAAATACCATTATTACCTAAATCAATTATTATAAACATAACATTGGAAAATAATATCAACATTATATCAAATAATTTCAAATAAATTAAATTCAAGCAAAAAAATCTGCAAAACAGTGTAAACACAAAGATCACAGAGACAAGATCTTAACACATGGGTAACACGCGGTAAACTGGGAAGAAACAAGGCACGTTCAGTCTGGCGTTTGTAAACAATGAACGCAGCATCATGTAAACAATGCACGCAGTGTCATGCGTAAGTAGTGTACTACGTCTACATACTACGTAAGAACGTCTCGTACTACGGAGAGCACGCTAAACTCAAAATTGGACTTCCAAAAAAAAATTATTTTTTTTACAAAAATTTTTTACAGTCAGTTCAAACGTAAAATCGAAAAAACATAACGCAAATAAACGTAAAGCAAGGACCATCTGTATTAAAAAAAAACTCGTTAAGATCAATACCCCTAACTTTTTTATTTGTATTTACATTGCAACATGTGCAATGAAGAAGCATGGTGGTGGAAACATTATGGTTTGGGGACTTTTGCTGCCTCAGGAACTGATCAGGCTGAAGTTACTAATTCAAGTATTAATTCTGCAACATCAAAGAGAGCTTGAAGATTGCCCCAGAAATAACATTCATTCATTTACTGAACTGCATAATCTTAATTAGGGTTGCGGGGAGGCTGGCGCCCGTCTGAGCCAACTCTAGGCGAAGGCAGAGTACACCCTGGACGGCTCGCTAGGCCATCACAGGGCAGAACCACGCTGACGGCTATGCAGCCACGCTTGTCGAAAGTCAGCAATGTTTCTTTTACACGGACCTCTCACAGTGAGAGACATGGTTGGCCTTTGATAACCCAGTTAGTGCACTGGGGGGGGGGGGGGCAATAACCTGTTGAGAGTGTGGCTTGAACCTCCAACCTTGAGAGCAGTGATCCAGCACCTTCCCACCAGGCCACCACTTCCCTCCCAGAAATAACATTCTAGGTGTTTAAGGGTAACTCTCTGACATGACATTGCTGAATATTTTTGACCACTTTTCCTCCAGGTGGACCTCTCTGGGTAATGATTCCAAGCACACTCATAAATCCACCAAATAGTATGTCAAAAAGAGGACATGGAATTCTGGAGCGGTCTATTCAAAGCCCAGCTTTGAATCCTGATTAAATAGAGTAGGGGCTTTGAAAAGGAGAATACAAAGTGCAAGAAATCCCTCAAACACCTTTCAACTAGTGCAGGGGTGGCCAAGCAGTCAGAGACCAAGAGCCACATCATACACATGGGCACACATGAACGTCACCAATCCCTCTCTCTCTCTCTCTCTTTCTCTCTCTCTCTCACACACAAACACACACACACACACACACACCTCTGCTCAGCCAGATTTATTGTAAATTCATACACCAACATCATAAAATATATCTTTGAAAGTCAGAGTGCAACTGTGATTCAACAGCCGTGCTAATGTCAGAAATTCTGAGTTCAACAGTGTGGTGGGACAGTTGGACGTCCAATACCAAGTGTTTTAGTTTGTCCTTTTCAAGAGAGTCACTTTGACCCGTCGACGGGTCACTTTGGCCCGTGTAATGTTCCAAGCCAGTTGATATGATGTAAGCGTTACGGTCTCTGAGCACTTCTTAAATTTTTGGGAAAAACTGTATCTGCTTTTCTTCCTGACTTTTCAAAGTGAGCAACTTGTACTTGTGACGTTCAGTCCCTTTAGGAAATTCCTGGTGGAAGTTCGCATGCAGTGAGCTGAAGTGGCGCTGAAGATTTGAAGTTTTGAAATGCGCCAATGACGCCTGACATATAAGGCAGAACGGCTTTCCATTACATTCAACAACAACAAAATAAACCCCTCCCACTCTGTTAGAAACGTCCTGTGTTCATCTTCATATTTTCATTTTGTGGTGCATTTTTTTTTTTTTTTTTTTTGCCATTTTCAGAGCAAATCTGACACAAATTGTTTACTGAAATGATCTCGCCCATACTGAGAAGCTTTGCAGTATTTTCATCTTACGCACATAAGCATTTGACAATATTACCGTATTAAACTCAAATGAAGCGAACACGCACATTAAAACAATACAAACTTCAATATGAACATAACAGCCACATGGAACTAGGCAAAAAGCCACGTGTGGCACGGAAGCCGCGGATTGGCCACGCCTGAACTAGTGAAAGAGGTCAAAAATATTCAGCAATATTCTGATCTTCTTCTTTTTCTTTCGGCTGTTCCCTTCAGGGGTCGCCACAGCAAATGATCTGCCTCCATCTCTCCCTATCCTCTGCATCTTCTACTCTTACTCCAACGACCTTCATGTCCGCCTTCACCACATCCATAAATCTTCTCTTTGGTCTTCCTCTGGGCCTTCTGCCTGGTAGTTCCAACCTCAACATCCTACTACCAATATACTCACTATCCCTCCTCTGTACATGTCCAAACCATCTCAATCTAGCCTCTCTGACTTTGTCTCCAAAACATCTTACATGTGCTGTCCCTCTGATGTACTCGTTTCTGATCCTATCCATCCTCGTTACTCCCAAAGAGAACCTCAACATTTTCATCTCTGCTACCTCCAGCTCTGCCTCTTGTCTTTTCCCCAGGGCCACTGTCTCTAAACCATACAACATCGCTGGCCTCATCACCGTCTTGTACACTTTTCCCTTCATTCTTGCCGATACCCTCCTATCGCACATCACACCGGACACTTTTCTCCATCCATTCCAACCTGCCTGCACGCGCTTCTTCACCTGATGCCAGAGAAAATTATACAAAACACCTACAATAAAAAAAGGAAGAAAAAACCTACAATAAGTTATTTCTGGGTGCAATACAATGCAAAATAGCTTCTGAGGCCAAGAGTGTGTTTACTTACTCAACAGATGAATATTACATTACATCTATTGGTACATTTCTTCCCCATCACCTTTATCTGTACACAGACATCCTAGGAAACTGTACACATTGCTAAAAAAACCACAATAGTTCCCCCGCCACGCCCCACCCCCACTGTAACTGACCACTCATACACTCATGTGATGTAGGCAAGTTGTATTCCCAAGTCGTATGGCAAAGCTGTATTAAAAAGGCATTTACCATCACAATCACCATCTGGCTGATTTCAGAAAGTAATCAGCTCACCGATCAGCTTTCCACATGAAGCCTAAGATCAAAAGAGGTCAATGAACACAAAGTACATTTATTTCAAGTAAATGTCAGTCACCTCTATATATTATAAAACCACCATCTGTTCCCATCACATACATGATCTCATGCGCCCACCTACACTCACACCCAAGCCCACACAGTCGTGCAGGCATACACACTTTTTTTTTTCTCCAAAATCTCATTTTGATGCTGTTTGATGTTTTGTGCTTCTTCTTTGATCGCATGTTTTATAATTTAAAAAGGTTGCCGTTATCCTACAAGAAGTAGCTCTATGAAAATGGAAGGAATCACTGTTGTGTGTTTTCTATAATTATGTCTTTGTACACTGTCATAGTGATGGTACATATTATAATTTTCTTTGACTTGTTTACAAGAACAATCTGAAAAGTCAACTTAATATTGGCTCCAGAGTCTAATATATATATACTGTGGCTCCTCCCATTTATCCTACTGCTCGGCTTCTATTAAAAATTACCTTTTAAATATTAAATTATGCAAAATATTTTATGCAAAACATAATTTATTCAAATTATTTAATGTTCATTATAAAATGTTCAGCAAATTCTAAGAAATTACCAAACTATGACTTACCCAGTACGAGAGTCTCCACTTAATACTTTGCAAGAGGTTCATGAGAATCCAAAGTATTATAATGATGCGCTGCGACTTCTAGTTTAAGTTGAAGAACGACAGTTCTTGTGAGAAGTTTAACCAGAACCAGGTCCGCACGCTATCGCTATAAATAAAAGTTAGCTTAACATACAGACTCACAGCTAACTTCTTAGACTGAAGCATGATGTTAGTACGCAGTACAGAAATCCCTCGCTAGGTTGTGCCTCAGTTTCTGCGGCTTCAGCGCATCGCGGGTTTTTCAAAAATATTCATCGAAAAATTAAAAAATAAGGAAATTAAGGAAAAAATAGGGGAAAAGTTAAGGAAAATGTCACAAAACAAGGCCAATTATGCAAAAAAAGAAAAAAAGAAAAAAAAACAACCCAAAACCCCCCAACCGAACTACTTACATTTTTATGCGAGGTGCGCGTCTGCATGTGTATTTATATTTTATTTACATCTTATACATTATTTTTGAACGTTTAATTGTTATTATAAGCATCCATAGTGTTGAATATGTATTTATTGATATTATATACACATACATGTACGTATACATCAGTCAGGGGGGCCGATCCTACTTCGCGGAAATTGGTGGTCGTGGGGGAGTTTAATACATTAACCCCATTAACCGTGGAAGGTGAGGGATAGATACCTGTTTTTTTTTTTTTCACTAAAATAAATACCTTTGAAAATAAATAATCTATATTCCGTTAAGGGTGCAATCTAAGCAAGACTGGAGCATTGCACCTTCTGTTGCTGGAAGTTGGAGTTTTGAACCAAGGAGGATCTGTGGAGTATTGCAACTAGATCCGCGGGGGATGTAGTTTTGAGGCAGAGCCTCTTGGGGGTGGAACATTACAGTGACTACAGATGCTCTGTGATGTCTTTGGAGATGTCTTTGATGAAACTACCTGGAGGATATGTATGTGATAAGTGACAGAATTTATGTAATGCTCTCAAAGATGTTCTCAAAACATGCTGTTCCAGAAAAATAATGAGCGAATGACATGGTGTAGCCAGAGGGAAAACATGGTTCCTGTTGTCATCACCAACCTGATTGTTTTCAAGTAACACCACAGCCTGGAGTATTTAATTCTTCTTATACCACAACATACATATATTTTTAATTGTAGTAAAGAAGCACACATTATCTATTCATAGCTATGAAGAATATTGTGGAATGTACATGTCTTATAGCAGCTATTATCACGCATTTCTTCAGCAGCTTCAGTTTTCTTTCGTTTCATGATAATGACAGGCAAAATGAGTTTATGTTACAGTAGAACTCCAAAAGGAAAAGTTGTCCGTCATGATGAAAACTGCAAAGGAACCGCCATGTTGTTGCTTATTAAAGAGCACGAACAGTGGAAACTGTTACTGGTTGGTTAATGTCTACTTATGGAAAACATCATATCCATGATTATGAACATCCAGTATACAGTACACAACTTTATGCAAGTTCTCACTCACTTATTTAGCATGCCGCTTAATCATACTATGGTCATGAGAAGGCTGGAGCCTATCTTAGCCAATACTGAATGGAGGCAGGGTACACCATTCAGTCCCTAAACATCTTTTAAGTGGTGCAAGAAGAATGTCACCATAAAATATTGAATACTTTACCATCAACCTTTTTTAATGTGCTGAACAAATGTTTGTTTTTTAAAATAAAATAAACAATTCAAACCACAATATAAGACTTAAAGAATGTACTGTTTTATTGTTTTATGTAAACTATATGTCAAGGATATGTATACAAATTGTTTTGGATTAAATTTCAACATACCATCCCAATTTTTTTTTTTCTAATTTAGTGTTGTAGCAATACATGGATCCCTCGCTACGTCGCGCTTCAAGTCATGCGGCTTCAGTGCATCGCAGGTTTTTTTTTAAAAATATTCATCGAATTAAAAAATAAGGAAATTTAGGAAGAATAGGGGAAAGGTTAAGGAAAATGCCACAAAACAGGGCCAATTATGCAAAAAATAAATAAATAAAATTATTTAAAAATTAACAAACAACCCAAAACCCCCCAACAAAACTACTTACATTTTCATGTGAGGTGCGCATCTATGTGCCTGTATGTGTGTGTATTTATATTTTATTTACATGTTATGCATTATATTTGAATGTTTGTTATTATAAGCATTTACAGCATTGAATATGTATTTATTGATATTATATACACATATACATGCACGTATACGTCAGTCAGGGGGGTTGATCCTACTTCGTGGAATTCAGCGGTCGCAGGGGGATCTCGGTCTCAGTTAACCGTGGAAAGTGAGGGATCACTGTATTTATATCCACTAGATTTTATATTGAGATATATTTTTAGGGCAATGGTGGCCTGGTGGTTAAGGTGCTGGATCACTGATCCCAACGTTGGGGATTCAAGCCCCAATCTCAATGGGTTGTCATGGTCATCCGAGTGCCGCTAACTGGATTCTCAAAGGCCACCCATGTCTCTCACTGTCTATGGTGTGAGGTTCATGTTAAAAAAAAACATTGCTGACTTGACAAGACTAGCTGCATAGCCGTTAGCATGTTTCCATCCTGCGATGGCCTGGTGAGCTGTCCAGGGTGTACACCTCACCCGGAGTCAGCTGGGATTGCTGCCAGCCTTCCCTTGACCCTAATTAGAATTAAGCGGTTATAGATATATTTTTACTGTTCTGAACAAACTTTTTCCATAAAACGGAGCAGACAGGTGTTTCAAGCATTTAATCTAGTTGGCAACATAACCTGGATTGCTGAGTTTTCTTATCAAATAAATAATCATGATCTACACTGCCTCATTGAAGCTAATTAAATTTTCAAATTAGAATGGAAAATTTGTATAAATTGAGCTGTTTATGTGAAGAAATTTAATACCAAACTAATCCAATTTTTTTAGATATTATTAGGGACTGTGTAGATGTAGCAAGAGGTGCAACAGTGTAGGGTTTACAATGTATGAACATTTATAGGTATTGTATAAAAGCATTCCCATAACACTAGAAGAAGAACTGGAACATTGTTAAAACCACTATAAAAATGTTCTGCTTTGAAACAGGAAGACAGTGGTGAACTCAGCAACTGCAGAGAAACTGGTTGACCACTGAAGATAAAGTAGTAAATTACAAAGGAACACTTTCAGGCATGAAATAAAGCATGGCAGAAAGATGGATGAAGCACCAGCAGGATGCCAACAGAAGCATTTTAACTGCAGCAGGATTACACACTATAAAAGCAATTGTGGTGTTTTGCTGGACAAAAAAAAAAAAAAAGTGGAAATTATTTTTACTAGCCAACTCATTCACAAACCAGAGAAAAAGTCCTTGATACAGGCAGGAAAGAATGGAATGGAGAATCAATACAGAAATGTATCGCAAGTCCTGATATTTAGTTTACAGAATTGAGCAATTCCAAAAAATTTCATACAACTACAGCATACTGTATATAAATAATGATTCTGTAAATTAAATTGTCATGTGTATTGAATGGGACTTTTTTGTTGCCATCAAATACAAAGCACTTTCATGCAAACATGAAAAAAAAAATTAAAAATATATAGAGGGGAATTTGGAGAGAAAGGTTCCACCAATAGGCACAAAGGATCATCATAATTGAGGTTTTGGTATCCGCAAAAAAAGTCCATTTTATAATAGTTAGCATCTTCGACATGATTCCCAAAGATGAAAATGTTGAGATTCTCTTTGGGAGTAATGAGGATGGATAGGATCAGGAATGAGTACATCAGAGGGACAGCACATGTAAGATGTTTTGGAGACAAAGTCAGAGAGGCTAGATTGAGATGGTTTGGACATGTACAGAGGAGGGATAGTGAGTATATTGGTAGTAGGATGCTGAGGTTGGAACTACCAAGCAGAAGGCCCAGAAGAAGACCAAAGAGAAGATTTATGGATGTGGTGAAGGTGGACATGAAGGTAGTTGGAGTAAGAGAAGAAGATGCAGAGGATAGGGTGAGATGGAGGCAGATGATTCGCTGTGGTGACCCCTGAAGGGAACAGCCGAAAGGAATAGAAGAAGAAAACTTTTTTTTTTCTTTGCCTACTCTAAAAATAAACTCATCAAAATTACTAAATAAATTTGAGTTATCTTGCACACAAACAAAACAAACCAATACAGGTGAACACACCCATGAGATATTGTAAGTTTGAATCCAGGTTGATGCAGCAGCCATCTATGGCCAGGAGTCCATTGGAGCTAATTGACTGGGCTCTCACAAGGGGGGAGGGAGGAGGGATGAAATATACTCACCAACCAATCCACGAGCATCTGTGGGCTCATTTGTACAAAAAGGAAATGCTTTCCTATTGAGCGTGTTCAGCCTCCAAACACACATCTGCAGCTGTTCATAAAGAGGTTTGTGGCAGCATTGCATGTCACAGAGGTGCATGTGCATGCTAGGGTTTGCCCCCCCACCCCCCTGTTTTCTCTCCAATTTGGTCATATCCAATTCCCATCCATGGTGTATTGCCTTCCCTATCACACCACCAACACCA
Organism: Plotosus lineatus; assembly: GCA_024760905.1. NCBI lineage: Eukaryota > Metazoa > Chordata > Actinopteri > Siluriformes > Plotosidae > Plotosus > Plotosus lineatus. Next base: position 65,322,065 of record CM045731.1, on the reverse strand, counting down.
TCAACCAAGGAGGGGCAAAAGCATGCACATGCCCCTCCATGACATGTGATGCTAGTCACCCGCCTCTTTATGAACTGTGATGCCTTGCGTGTTTGGTTGTGGTCTAACACACTCCAAGTGAAAGCGCTATCTGTCCCCTCGTACAAAAGAGCTCACAGACGCTCAGATATGATTGACTGGTGATCGCTGCGAGTGACAGGGAAGCGGGTGTATGCCATCCCTCCCACCTGTGGGAGCTCAACCAATTAGCTCCCATGGACTCTTGATTTCAGAAATCTGAAAATAGACGTAGCATGAGATTCAAGTCATGACTTCAGTCCATGTAGGGCCAGGAACTCAATTTCTTCAATATTTGTGGTCATTGCTGAGTTGAAAGTTGATCTATTCTCAATGTCAGCATACTGCAAGAAGCAAAAACAACCAGTAAAGAAGCCAGCATCACCAAGAATTAACTCAAGTGAATCGTACATGGAGTACAAACGCCAGGCATGCGAAGAAGTACTTGAAAGTCGTGCAACATGGACTTCACTCACTGGGAGGAGACTGCAAGGGACAAAAATCTCTGTTGAACCACCATATGAGAAGGAACTGAAACTCTCAAAGCGAGATGATGTCAAGAGTTGGAGGAGAAACGAAGGCATAAGAAAAAGTGCCAACAACAGCCACGGCCTGCTCCCTGTCTGGTACCAGATGTCCACATTGCAACCGAGTCTCTTGAGCAAAAATTGGACTTGAACACACACACACACACACGTTGATCAATGCAAAGATCATCCTCAAACTTGAGGGACAGTCATGATGAGACACGTTCTCCCCAGAATTAGTTTCTTGGTCAATAAGAATAAAGATTCCTTGAATACGCACCAGTACATTGATCTATTCATGTTTCCTTTGAATGATGTGCAATCCCACAGTACCATCTGCTTCACTGAGAGTAAGATGGATTATTCCGACAACCCTTTTTTCCCCAAAAAAACATGATAAGTTGAATTACTGCCAATGAATTCTGGTTTCATTTAATTTATGTAAATGTGATTTTTTTTTTTTTTTGAGAGCGAGAGAGAGAGCGAGAGAGAGAGAGAGAGAGAGAGCGAGAGAGAGAGAGAGAGAGAGAGAGAAATTTTGCCTGGGTTGTAGAAACCGTGATGACTTTGCAGTTCATTGCTTTGTTCATTGTTCACTGTTGCTTTCAGTTTATTTGTTCTGGTTAATTTCAGATCATTTAGCAACACTTTCTTCAACTTATTACCTTTCAGGAAATGCTGTATCCAAAAATCAAAGAATTAAAAATAACCTCATTTATTCTAATAAATACATGGATATTGTTTTGTGGGTTTTTTTTTTTTTTACATTTACGCATGAAAGTACTGCAAAGAACCACTACAAAAATAAATACCTATTTTTCCCCTAGAAGTATTAAATACTGGCCTCAAATGACATTCCACGTTTTAAAAATGCATTTACAGCCTAAATATATAACTTTCACTGTGACATTGTGAATTACAGCTGACTGAGAGAAAGGGTTGCTGGAAGTAATACAGTTGTTCACTCAAGCCAATATTGCACAAGAAAGTGGGCTTCAGTCCAAAAAGGTAAAAATTGCATGAAACGGAGATCGGCTCCATTCCATGCGTGCAACCCAGCCAGTCTCTTAAGTCCATATTTCATCTGAGTTCTGAATACTTAATGTGCACAATTTCAATATTAACTTCTTAGTAGTCAGTGAAAAGAGTGAGACTTAACTTATAGCTACAGTTCGTTTTATCTTTATCCACTGGATATAAGCAATTATACATCCTGATTGGTTAATCAACTCAAAAGGTATAACTTAAAATATCATAAGTTGTGCCGGTGGCTGAGGTGCTGCGCTCATGATCGTGAGGTTGTGTGTTCAAATCCCAGTTAGACCCCCGGGCATGGTCTTAACCACAAGTGTGCCTCTGTTCACCCAGCAGTATAAATGGGTACCAGTAAAAATATACTGGGAAGGTAACCTGCGATGGACTAGCGTCCCATCCAGGAGGAGTTGAACTCCTGGTCGCTACGGAAACCGGGGATAAGCACTAGCCTGATGAGCCACTATGAATTTTATTTTACCTTATATATCATTAGTATGGATGCCACTACAAAAAAAAAAAAGGGGGGGGGGGTCACAACTTGTGCTAAACTAACTACAATTGCTATTCCATTGATTTTGAATTAATGTGTTAGCTATTCCAATGTATTCATACTGCAATAGAAATAAACACTACATGCATTCAATTCAAATTTTTTATTTTGTTTCTTGTAGTGAGTGGATCAGTTCAAATGCAGTGCACCGCACCATCTTGTAAACTTTGTTTGTTCCCCTGAGATCTATTGATTGCGTTAGCATGATAAATAAAGAAATTCACTGAACAGGAATTAAGGACTTGCGTTGTATATCCTGCCACTAATAATTCATTTGTAAAAAGAAATCTGTCTCCGTTATATACGTACAGTCATATACACTAATGTGACTGCAAATGCATCAATTAAAATGCTAAACACTCTTCAGGTGCAGCAAAATAATGTTTGATCAGTGTGCCCTTGGCAATATCCAAGATTTGAATAAGAATTTAGAAAGAAGGTCATGTGATTAGCATTCATAACTTGTGTGGGTGGGAAACGGGGAAGGTTTTTAATGGCTGCCCAGGCAGTGTTGGCCTTATGAACCTAAAGAAGATGGTCACTGATTAATTGATTTTGATATACATTACGGCTTAGAAATATAAAAGAAAAACTCTTTTGATGTTACATCATTTTGCAAGCAGCCAAAAATAACATTTGTCTACATGAAGACATGATTTTCAAGAGACAAGATGTTCCTTTAGTCCCTTCCTCATCGGTTTGAGCTCCTCTAGGATGTGACCTGGAGCTAGAACAGTACTGACATTCCAGGACTTATATATATATATATATATATATATATATATATATATATATATATATATATATATATATATATATATACACACACACACACACACACACACACACACACACACAGTCGGGCCTCTACTTACGAAAACCTCTGAATACGAAAAATCCAGGTTACGAAAAACATTTTCCTAAATTTTCGCCCTCTGTATGTGAAACAACCTCTTCTTATGAAAAGCGCCAAACGCGCCATTCAAAAATTCAAACAATGCGCAAATTGCTCTCTCATTGGCTGTCTCCCAACATCCCGCCCCGTTGGCCTCCCACTGGCCAGGAGGGAGCTGAACTGTACGCATACTTCCTGTACCCATACTTCCTGTTTGTCACACGCATGAAGGAGAGTTGAACAGGACTGTTGCTCCTGAGTTTTTTTTGAGAGTGATCATTGCAGTGTTATATTTCGTTATCCATCATGGACCCCAAGAAAGTGATTTCCAGTGACACCAAAAAGAAGAATCGGGCTCCATGATCAATCAAAGTGAAGCAGGAGATAATAATACGAAAGTGGGATGCAGTTGAGCAAAATCGCAATGGAGTATGGCCAAAACCCGTCTACAGTCGGGACGATATTGAAGCAGAAGGAGACCTTAAAAGCGGAGATACAGTGATGAAGGCGATTATTTCAGAACAATATTGAAGCAGAAGGAGGCATTAAAAGCGGAGATACAGTGACGGAGGTGATTATTTCAGAAAAAGCAACCGCTATATTTAAGGACCTTGTGAAGGAGGGTGGGGGTGAGGGTTCTTCAGACCAGCAACCCCTGGACTTTAAAGCATCGCATGGGTGGTTCGAGAGATTTTAAAAAAGGTAAATAATTTTCTTTTACTTTTAACACATTATTAAACAATGCCCCAAATATGTCAGTTTTCAAGTCACATGACCTGGACTTGTCAGATGTCCCAAATTATATGACTTGAAGCTCAAGTTTAGCTGTTCTAATGAAACCAATAACTTGGTCTTAAAACATCTCAACCATGGATGCCTTTCATATGACATCGGAGGTTATACAATAAAGATAAACTCTCATAGAATGCCTTTGACTAGTCTCTAAATAGCAAAAATGGTGGTTATTATTTAGGAGCTAAAATGGAATGGGGTACTTAATGCCGAATTCCCAGTGTCCACAAACACACCAAAAAGAAATATGGATATTAACAATCAACAAACAAGGATCTCATCAATATGCTCTCTCATTTTTCCCGTTTCCAATACATCAACTTCAAGAACTGACTGTTCACTTTGTGACTAATACATCCCACTCCTTGGCGGGTAACAACATAAATCACTTGGATATCACTTGACTGTTGTTCACTTAATTCGCAGTAGTCTTTTTTTTTTTTCTTTCTATGTGCTGACTGACCGGTGTTCTATGCATCTGCACCTTAGTGTATGGGGTCATTTAGATCAGTTCAGAGCACAAGATCAGCTCAAGGACACCGATTTAAAAGCTTAACACACAGTCTTTTCTCAATCTACTGCAGCTCCCAAAGGCATGCATACAACCACACATTCAGGCCAAGATTGCATTGTTCAGCCAAAAAGGAAGAGCCAAAACAATGAGACTCCAAGATATTTTTCCTAAAATAAATATCCAGTATGTGTTCTGTGCCACGAGAGCAATCATTTTGCTGAAACTTTATTATTATTATTTTTTTAATCAAAGAATGTGATATAGGATATAGGTTAAAATTAAGTGGAGAGCTATTGGTGGAGATGAACCCATTGTCTATGAAGGTGTTGGGCTTTCTACACCCGAGCCAATTGGCTCATCAGGCCGGTGTTTATTCCCAGTTTCTGCAGCATGAAGCAACCAGGAGTTCAACTCCTCCTGGATGGGACACTAGTCCATCGCAGGTTACCTTCCCAGTACAGTCATACCTCACCTTACAAAATTAATCCATTCCAGAAGTGATTTCGTAAACTGATTTTTCGTAAGTTGTGTTGCATCTTACATGTAAAAGGCCTGATTCATTCCAAGGCCCCCAATATAACCCCCTAAATCCTTTAAAATTTTAAAAGTATACCTTTTAATGTTGAATATTGTTCCGATGGTAGAAGGGTTTTGGCCATATTCCTTTGCAATATCACTCAACTGCATGCCACGAGCCCGCTTCTTCTTTTCACTCGCACCGGGAATCACTTTCTTGGAGCCTATGATGAATGACGAAAAATAAATTTGCAATGAGCACACTCGAAAAACTCACGAAACAACAGTTACTCTGTCCTTTACATGTGTTAGAACTCCATGACGAACAATGGGTCGAAGCCACACGAAAAGCATCATGGGTATTATGGAGATGCAGCTCCCTCCTAGCCAATAGTCGAAGGCACACGAAAAGCATCATGGGTATTATGGAGATACAGCTCCCTCCTAGCCAATGGGAGGCCAGTGGGGTGGGGTGTTGGGAGATAGCCAATGGGAGAGCAACTCGCGCAGTTTGTATTTTTGAGATGGCGCGTTTCATAACGTGATTTTTTTTTCGTATCCAGAGACGGAAATTTTAGGTAAATGCGTTTTGTAACTTGGATTTTTTTCTTTGTTGGGTCTTTTGTAAGGTGAGGTACCACTGTATATTTTTACCGGTTCCCATTTATACTGCTGGGTGAACAGAAACACACTTGTGGTTAAGACAGTGCTTCTCAATTACTTTCTGTGGCGCCCCCTCTAGGAAGATAAAAACATTTCACCTCCACCCCACCCCCCTGTCCCGTGAGTGCCTATAAATAGTATTCTTTGTCTATAAAATTATTAGTCCACCTCTACATAACATTGTATCTTTTTAACATTAAAAACAAAAAAGAAAGAAATATAGTTCAACTTACAATAAAGAAAAACTTCAATCACATTGTTTTTTAATCTGTAATAGAAAAGATTTAAAGTGTCCAATGTGCCTGAAATTAAAAAAATACATCCTTATTTAAACTCATTCAACTCATTTATGTCTTAATATCTCTGTCTCTCTCCACCTTTCTCTTCGTTCCTGTTAGAAATGTTTCCGTGTTGTTTCTTGAGGAGTTGTGTATATCATATCGTTTGCTCGTGCGAAAAACCGCGACACCATAGCGCGACAATGACAGCGCCACTGCCAACTACTGGAGTGGAGGTGCAATTACACTTAATTCCCATACACTTTTCCAGAAAAGCATGTTCCCCAGGCATCATACCACGCCCCCCCAATGGGGGCACACCCCACTATTTGAGAAGCGCTGGGTTAAGGCCTTGCCCAGGGTCTTAACACAGTGGGAGTCTAACTGGGATTTGAACACACAACCTCCTGATCATGAGCCCAGCACCCTAACCACTACATCACCAGCCCCACATGCATATGAAACTACTGGTCTATAAATACTTTTCAATAATGTATTTAACTTTGTAAAATTGGCCTCCTCCCCCTCTATATTCTTATTATATTACTTACAATCCATTTGCTTGGCACAGCCTGAGGTCGAGCTCTCTGTCTGAAGTGCACTGAATGTTGCATTCCTTCTTTGTGCTTCCTCCAAACCTCCAGTAGACCAAACAAGACACGTTTGTACAGCTCAGGGCTCTATATACAGTCATCCCTTCTCTCTTACACACGTCATACACCTGCGCATGCGCCACAACATTTGTTTTAGTATCATTGGTCCAATTTTTTGATGGGAATCAAGTCATTACAGTGGAACCTCAGTGGTCGACCTCAATCCATGCCAAAGATATGGTCACATATTTGTTTACATTCCTTTCTGGTTGTGTTGTGATGGGGAGGGGTTATTGCTTTTTAGAGGGTGTGGCAGTTTTTCTCTTCTCTGTCTCTTGATCGCAGTTGATTCTTTCACGTGCTCTTGAATTTTTGGCTCTCACCATGGTGCTCAGTCTCATTTCAACAGACAGAGACACCCCAAAATAAATGTCTGCGCTTTAAATGTGAGCCTTCTTCAAACTGCTGGTTGTTCTGATAATGGAAACCTGATGTGACACACCTGTGTGTGATTAGAGTTAATTAAATATGTGGGCGTGTCCTAATTTCTTCCTCCATTGTTCATATCTTTTGTTTGATGAGTAAATATACTGTATGTTAAATTATGTTGTTTAATTGCAGTTAAATTGCATTTTTCCAGAAATAAACAAAAACAATATTGGACATTGTTATGTGAACATTTCTTAATAAAGAGTTGACTATTTAATGGCGTGTCCTAATGTTTTCACGTGACTGTATAGCATGCCAAATCATTCATTAGTTTTTCTGAACCGCTTAATCCTAATTAGTATCTCAGGCAGGCTAGAACTCATATATTATAATAATAATAATAATTATAATAATAATAATAATAATAATAATAATAGGCACTCCATAAATGTTATTTTTCAACAGCTGAAATAAAGTTGGTTGGAAAGTAGAACTTGAACTTTTCTAAAAAAAAAAAAAAAAAACACAGGTGATGGTACATCAGCTGGGAGAATGAAGGCTCAGGTTCAGTCTCACCCAAAATCCTCTCTATTGTTTGAAACATGTCCAACTCGCCTGTTTATGTGCCGTCCCCTTGTGGGTTACATTTTAGTGTTCAAATGACCGACATGTAACCGAGAGAATCCGGTCATTTTTAAAAATAAAAGATTGTTCAAAAATAAAGATCGTTCAGACTCAGATTCAATTATTATAATTGAAATAATTCATTATTTATTCTGCAGAACGGTACCAATTGAGCCTTGGACCGGTACTGGTGGTTGGGGACCCCTGGGTAAAATGCAGAGACAATAATTTCCCCTGCAGGATTACTACAGTATAGCAAAATCAAATCAAAAATAAATATATAATAAATATAACATATATAAATATGTAAATATATAATAAATATATAAAAAATATATAATAAATGACACCCAGGTTCCTTTTTTGCTTTCAGACCCCCTTCCCCCCAACATCTTTTAAATGTTCAAAGTTGCAAGAGGTATTTTTTTATCATGTAATAATTTGCCCCAACTGTCTATTTCACTGCAGACTTCCTCCAAACTTCTGTTCACTTGAATATAACCATGATTCCTATCTGTCAAGTCTTCAGATTCATCATTGTCAGAAAGACAATATCATAGCCAATTAAGGTGGAAAATATCAAATGTGTTTTTTCACACTACCTAAGCATGCTAGACTGGTTATATAATCCATCTGATGGCTGCCTGTTGGGCAATATCATTCAAGCAGGGAGTATATCAGAGCCATATCTGAAAGGAGACATTCTGAATAATTCAAACAGGAGATAGTTCAAGATCCTTAAGCAAACTACCCTGATAAGTGATCACTCGCGTCTTTCATTTCATGGAGTTTTTATTTGTCTATTGCAGTGGATACCCCAGTCCTCCAGAGAACAAGGCTGACGAGAGAAGACATGCAAGGCATTTGAAGTCCTTCTCTTTCCGTCTGATCTGCCAGCATGATGCCAATCAACACTACATTCGGAACCCGCTGAGCAGTGAAAGATTTAAAGAGAAAGGGAATTGGAGAAAATAGAAAAAAAAAAAAAAAAAAAGATCTTTCAAGTCTGGGCTCTCTTGCTCTCCTTCTCTCCAGAGGTGCCTGTCACTCACGCTCGGAAGAGGACAGCAGGTTCCTCCTCCAGTGAGGAAGCATATGTGCTTATCATATGCAGCAGTGTGATCTTCTCTGTGGGCCTCCAAACTATAGAGAATGCCTTCGATGTATATATAAAGTAGGCACAGCCAGAACTAGCTATAACCCGGACGATCAGCGGAGCTCAATTCTTTCACAAATTATTTTTCCAGCTGTTAAATTCATGAGAGGAAAGTGACAGCCTGATAATGTGCTGACAACGTAGTGCTCTATGTAGAAAACCTGCAATCCATCACTACTCAGTCAGAGATGATGAATGAGCGAACTATTTACCACAACTCGTTACAGCAAAATAGAAAACTGAGAAGATGTTCGTTACATTCAAACTTTCTTAAAACATTTGTAAACAAACTTATACAAGACATAAGTGTGAATGGGATTTTCCGCCAACTTAGTTGTAACCAATTCCCACACATCAAATATGCCTTCCTATCAGATGACCGCCAAGACCACAGAGAGGGCGAGATCAAGCATATGCTTCTTCCGAGACATGTGATGCCAGCTGCCCCCATCTATGCATAATCAGGGACTAGTGAAACTCACACAGAGGTAAGATAATAGCCTTTCCTTGGATTCCTAAGCTCGCAGATGGTGGTGATTGGCTGGTGATTGCCTTTAATTGACAGAGTGACAACATATGTCGTTTCCATTATGCTGAGAGCTTTGCCAATCAGCTCCCATGGGCCCCTGTCCTAAGATGGTGGTTTACATCATTCTCGATGTGAATTTGCGATCTCCAGAATGATAGAGGGAAACCTTGTTGGCATGCCCAATGAACACTCCATTCTAATAAAACTCCCATTCACCCAGGTTGTACATGCAGTCTTGGATAACCACAGACTACTTGAAATGTTACTATTAGCATTAACGGTGGCACGGTGGCGTAGTGGTTAGCACGTCTGCCTCACAGCAAGAAGGCCTGGGTTTGATTCCTGTCCTGGGCGTTTCTGTGTGGAGTTTGCATGTTCTCCCCGTTCTCCCCGTGCTTGCGTGGGTTTCCTCCGGGTGCTCTGGTTTCCTCCCACAATCCAAAGACATGCACAGTAGGTTAATTGGCCATTCTAAATTGCCCCGTAGGTAGTTAACGACCTGGAGAGGGATGGGCGCCGCCAGGCCAAAATCAGCCCAAGTCTCACCTTAAAGGTTCCCCAATGACATCCCTGGATGTTAAGGGATAAGTGAAGAAGAAGATTAGCATTAATGGATGCGCTACAGCCTGTTTAGTTGGCTATAAGCACACACTTATATTTTGCTATGAGCATAATAATGCTAATTATCAACTTTTCTTTATTGTAAATATATTATTTCCTCCATTGTCTGTGCCATTGATCTATCAGGGTCACCGTGAACTTTGTGCAAGAGGTCTAGTACAACCTGGGAAGCATGCCAATCCATTGCAGAGCCAACACAGGCCACTATTCACACTCACAATTACACTTACGCGGAGTTTGAAGTATGCAGTTGACTGAATTTGCATAATTTTGCATTGTGTGAGAAAACCTGAGTACAAAGAAGACACCCACAAAAGCAGAGAACATGCACATTTAACATAGATAAGTACTTGGCCAAGATTCAGGCCTTAAATGTTCAAGCTATGAGACAATAGTCCTGACCGCTGAGTCACCGCTCGGTCTGCACAATACATCATGTAATGCACTTCATAAATCAACATGTGTCTTGCTAAACAAAAATTCTGGATTGAAATAAAGAAAATAGCACATGCCATATTTTTTCAGATGTGATCCTCACATAATTTTAATCCCTGTTGCAGACCTGGTGAGTCTGAGCAGAACGTACTGTACAGTTCTTTTTTTCTTTCTGCTCATGGTCAAGATGTGAGCCAAGCACTCTCACAGTCAAGCCAAGAATGCATTAGTATGACTTGAGCAGTGGTTCTCAAATAGTGGGGGCCGGAGGAGATGTGTGACCCAAGGGACCATGCTTTTTTTTTTTTTTTTTTTTTTTGCCGTATTAGGATAAAGTGTAATTCTACATCCACTACAGCAGGTGGCAGTGGCTTCCTCACTGTCAGAGTGTGCCCAGAGGTAAAATAAGAAGTGAAGTTAATAAACCCACCATGGAAATTTTTAACAGGGACGGAAAGAGAGGCAGAGAGAGACGGAAACGGTGAGAGAAACCAAAGTCTCCAGAAAGCTAAGTTGAGGAGGTATGATGAAGTGGCTGTAGCGCTCAGCTTCACTGTGCTGCGGTGAGAAACAAGGAAAGACCGCCGTGTTTACTGTGTCTGAAAACATCGTCAGCGGACAGTATGAACCCAAATAAATTCAAGCATCACTTAAAGACATCACACCCCGATCATGTGATGAGCCGCGTGAGTTTTCTTCAGCAAAAATGTGCCGAGTATTAACAACAACCATCCCGCTTTGTAAATGCTATTCCAGCAAACCAGCGAGCTCTGTTAGCATCAGATAAGGTGGAGATCCAAACTGCTCAGTGTAGAAAACCTCACAGCACAGCAGAGGAACCGATTTTACCTGCAGCACACACGGTCTCTGTCATGCTGGATGAAAATAAGTCCAGGTTCCAGTTCAGCATTGAGCAGGAGCTGCGAGTTCAGTATCGCGCTTTAAACCCGGCTTTGAAAAGCTGTGCACTGCTAAACGCGTTCATTATAGCCATTAATCTGGGCTTGATCGTTTTGACAATAATAATAATAATAATAATACAAATTGTTTTGTTCATTTTAGTTTTGTAGGTTAAAGCGCGTGCAGGCAGGTTGGAATGGATGGAGAAAAGTGTCCGGTGTGATGTGTGATAGGAGAGTATCGGCAAGAATGAAGGGAAAAGTGTACAAGAAGGTGATGAGGCCAGCGATGTTGTATGGTTTAGAGACAGTGGCCCTGGGGAAAAGACAGGAGGCAGAGCTGGAGGTAGCAGAGATGAAAATGTTGAGGTTCTCTTTGGGAGTAACGAGGATGGATAGGATCAGAAATGAGTACATCAGAGGGACAGCACATGTTAGATGTTTTGGAGACAAAGTCAGAGAGGCTAGATTGAGATGGTTTGGACATGTACAGAGGAGGGATAGTGAGTATATTGGTAGTAGGATGCTGAGGTTGGAACTACCAGGCAAAAGACCCGGAGGAAGACCAAAGAGAAGATTTATGGATGTGGTGAAGGCGGACATGAAGGTCGTTGGAGTAAGAGTAGAAGATGCAGAGGATAGGGAGAGATGGAGGCAGATCATTTGCTGTGGCGACCCCTGAAGGGACCAGCCGAAAGAAAAAGAAGAAGAAGGTTAAAGTGTTTTATATATTGTGCTCCTGAGTTAATATTGCTGATCAATTTGAATTCATTATTATTTATTGATTTTATTTAATTTTATTTTTCAGTATAAATGGTTCAAATTGTTGGTCAAAAAATGTTGACAGTTTAAATAAGGATACTTTTTTCTTTCAGGCAAATTGATGCACTTTAAATCTTTTTGTTTAAAGACTAAAAAATTGTTAATAAAGTTATTCTTTGTCGGAAGTTGATCTATATTTCTTCATTTTTATTTATATTCCATAATGATAATATGGATTTATTATGTTAATAAGGATACAGTGTTATGCAGAGGATTACTTATAACAATTTTTAGACAAATAACACTATTTATATTAGGGGGGGAGGGGAAATGTTTTCCTCTTCCAAGGGGGGGCGCAACAGAAAATAATTGAGAAGTGCTGGACTAGAGTCATGCAGCATTCTTACAAATGGGGAATGAGGGTCCAATTGCAACTCTTAGATTAAGTTTATCTACCTCAGACGTGTTGTTTTTTGTTTAAAAGGGTGTTTGGGGGTGGAGGTCCAGACTAAGATGTTCTACAGTACTCCTTGACTTCAGTATAATTTGACCCCTGCAAAAACATAAAGTATTCTACAAGCTGTTTCAAAAAGTCTGGCCAATTACAAATGACTAACTGTAATTGGCCAGACTTTTTGAAACAGCTTGTAGAATGTCCATCTTTTCACACAAAAGAATCTAAATAAGTTCAATTTTCCATTTTCTTCTGCATTCATACGCTGGCAGACACTTCTCCTTGAGACAGCTCACTCACTGAAGACCGTCCAAAGGAAAGATGTGATCTTTTGACCACAGTCTGGACACATATGCCAACCATTTGTGTTTTTTTGTTTGCTTTAAACTAATTTTAAAAAAGGAGTAAGTTCAGTATTCTGATCTTGAAGAAACAGAAAGAGTATCCTCTTTCCTTCAAGGACATTTTTTTTATTAGTCAGAACTCTGGCTGCAGCAGGAGTCAGTTTTGAAAGGAAGGTTGAGAAAGTTTCTGAGATCAGCCAAGAAGAGGGAGGAAACTTGGAGAATAAAAATGAAGAGTGGGGTGCGAGTGTGGGATGTCTACCAGAGAAGAAAATGAAGAAGTTAATGGTGAGGAAAGAAAGAGTGTGGGAGAGATCCAGACTGGGAGAGGAAAGTACTAGAAATTTGACAGGGTGTGTTAGAAATATGCAAAACTCAGTAATCAAGTAGTTTAATATCATTGTATTTGCTACAGCATAGCATTTCATGAAGTGTTGATAAAGCTGCCTGACACCCACATAAATTAGCAAATGACAACAAATATCTGTATCTTATCAGTCTTAATGTTTGACGTGAACATATATCTTAAAGTCTGCATAACTATCAAATCTTGATAGTTTCATCTCAAATCCACTTTGATGGAAGACCAAAATTTGTCCCAATACTTATGGAGCCACCATTTGTAGCCCCTGAGTCAGGTGATTCAAAAAATTGTTGACTGCAATCTCATATTTGTTTCAGTAGATTATCTGTCCTTGATCATAATCTTCTTTTCCTTTTGGCTGTTCCCTTCAGGGGTCGCCACAGCGAATCATCTGCCTCCATCTCACCCTATCCTCTGCATCATCTTCTCTTACACCAATTACCTTCATATCCTCCTTCACCACATCCATAAATCTTCTCTTTAATCTTCCTCTAGGCCAGTGCTTCTCAAATAGTGGGGCGCGCCCCCCTGGGGGGGCGCGATGGGATGCTGAGGGGGGCGCGTGTGACCCAGGAGAACATGCTTTTTTTCCGCCGTACTACAAGAAAGTGTAATTGCACATCCACTCCAGTAGTTGGCAGTGGCGCCCTCATTGCCATTGTGCGCAGCGAGTATTAACTCTTCAACCGCTTCAAACCTCGCTTTGAGAAGCTGTGCGCTGCAAAACGTGCTCATTGTAGCCATTAATCTTGGCTTCCTCATTTTGAGAAAAAAAAATCAGCACAAATTGTTCTATTTGTTCTTGTTTTGTAGGTTAAAGTGTTTGTATATTGTGCTCCTGAGTTAATGTTTCTGAAGTCAATTTGAATTAATTATTTATTGATTTTATTTTCAGCAGCAAATGGTGTGGTAAGTTTGTCAAAAATGTAACAAGGATATTATTATTTTTAAATTTAAGGCAAATTGATGCACTTTCTTTTACAGACTAATAAAAAATGTTAAAATAGTTATTCTTGTAAGTTGAACTATATCTCTTTCTTTTTGTTTTATTTATGTTAACAAGGATACGATATAATGAAGAGATATACCTGTAACTATATTATAGAAAAAAGTTATAATTTATAGTTGCGGCGGAAAGTGGGTGGTGGGGGGGCGCGAATTGTTTTCTTCTTGCTAGGGGGGGCGTAACAGAAAATAATTGAGAAGCACTGCTCTAGGCCTTCTGCCTGGTAGTTCCAATCTCAGCATCCGACTACCAATATACTCACTATCCCTCCTCTGCACATGTCCAAACCATCTCAATCTAGCCTCTCCGACTTTGTCTCCAAAACGTCTTACATGTGTTGTCCCTCTGATGTACTCATTCCTGATCTGTTTTCTGTCTGATTATCTGTCTAAGATCCTGTATTCATATAAACTGTCCTGTGCTTATTTCAGGACTATTCCCATTATGCTGATATGGACATAATTACAACACGTATTTCTTTTCCTTTGTTCTTCTAAACCTGGATGGGGCAGTGGTGGTCTAGTGGTATAGGGTGCTGGATCGCTCTAGTGGTATAGGGTGCTGGATCGCTCTAGTGGTATAGGGTGCTGGATCGCTGATCCAAAAGGTTGGGGTGTCCCCCCCAGTGCAGCTAACTGGGTTATCAAAGGCGGGCCATGTGTCTCACTGTCTATGGTGAGAGGCGTGTAAAAGAACCATTGCTGACTTTCGTAAAGAGTAGCTGCAAAGTCGTCAGCGTGTTTCTGTCCCTTGCTAAAAAAAAAAAACGGGTTGTGACAGGAAGGGCATCCGACGTAAAAAAAACCTCTGCCAAATCAAATGTCGAATCAGATGATTCACTGTGGCGACTCCCGAGTAAAAGGAAAAAGGCCGAAAGGAAGACAGACAGACAGTTCTTCTAAACCTGGATAATGTATCTGTAATGATTATAATACCAGAAGATGGGCTCTCTCAAGGTCCACATTTATATTGGCGGCAATCGGCTTGTACCATTAATCAGACTTACGTAATTTCTTTATTTATACAAGCGAGCAGTTGACAGTTGAGGTCCTTGGTCAAGTGACCCAACAGTGGCAAATTGGTGACCGTGGGGCTTGATTAGTAGCCAAAAGTCTTAAGGATGATTAACCACTTCCCCTTTATCAATTCTTATTCTTTAATTATCTAAATCTATATCCTGATTTGCTGGACTATTTTTAGCTTTGTGAACTAGTTGAGGTAACAGTGATGTGTAGTGATGGCTGGTGGTGATATTACAGATTAAAATATACTTTTTTCCAACATCAATATTACCAGAGTTGAACGAGATGTAGTATGGGCTAGAAAGAAAGCAGCTCCAGCCTCACCTTTTCATATCATTTATCTTGCAACCAATGGTGAAGGTATCACATTTGGTTTAGCAAAATTCCAAAAATAATTCCAAACAACAGATATGATGAGCACGCCAAAAAAAAACAAAAACTATAGAAATATAATTGCTTTCATTTCATTTTCCAAACTGATTCCCTTTATTAGAGTTGCAGGGAGCATGGAGCTCATTCCAGCCGAATCTGGACAAAGTCAGAATACACCCTGAACATCTAATAAGACCAACTCCCCAGCCCAGTGTAGCTAACTGGGTAATGAAAGGCCGGCCATGTCTCTCACTGTGTATGGTGTGAGGTTCATGTAGAAGAACCATTGCTGACTTTCGACAAGAGTAGCTGCATAGCCGTCAGTGTGTTTCTGCCCTGCGATGGCCTGGTGAGCTGTCCAGGGTGTACTCTGCCCTCACCCGGTGGTGGCTGGGATGGGCGCCAGCCTCCCTGCGACCCTAATTCGGATTAAGCAGTTACAGAAAATGAATGATGAACATCTAAAAGACCATCACATGACACCCACCATTGCATGACACTCCACAGAGAAACCTGCACAACCGGCATGAGACTCAGAATCTCTGTAAGATGAAGTGCTCACCGCTATATCATCACCACACCCCAACAAAATATTTTTATTTTATTTTCGAGGAAGCCAAGTTCTTAGTTCTGGTAACTTCTACCAGTCACTCCAGGTCACACCGCTCGTCTCTGGGTGTGCTGGCTTACTATACTGTACAGCATCCATTTACTCGGTATAGAACACCCTGGAGGGACTGTCTCTCGGCTTGTCTGGGACCGCCTCGGTGTGTCCCCCGGGAGAGTTGGAGGAAGTGGCTCGGGAGAGGGACGTCTGGACCTCTTTGCTTAGGTTGCTGCCCCCGCGACCCGACCTTGGACTAAGCGGAAGATGATGATGATGATGATGATGATGATGATCCATGATGAAAAATGTGGTTCTATAATTAGAAATCTAAAGGATTCCTATTCCAAATAAAAAGCTGTACATATTTAAGGATAAGTCAGTCTTTTTTTATTTTTATTTATTTATTATTTTTTTTGCCTGCATGAAATTGCTCTTGTTTGTTGACTTGGTTTTGCATCATATTATTTTGGCATGGCTGAAGGCGGGGCGAGCAGAGAGCAGCTGGTCATTTCACAGCTTCCGCTTTTCAAAAACAATGCTGAACTAATTACGTCTAATTACCTTCTAAGCATTCCCAATACGTCTCATATCTTTAATCAGCTCTTACCACCTTTAATTCCAGAGCCTACTCTGCTGACAAATGTGTGTGCGGCTCGCTCCACAACACTCACATGAAATACAGGCACATTGCTAATACTCTCCTCTAATCTCTATCAGAAACGACAGCAGCGTATGTGCACATTAAAAACAATTTATGTTCTCAGGGCTCCCAATGCTTCGTGTTACAGCAACAACATGGCGGCAAAGCCGATTAGCGAGATTCACTTTTGGTTTTTATTTCCTAAATTTAAAAACACAGTGTACAATGGATAATTAAACAGGACAAAATTCAGGTTAAAAATGTGAAAGAGGTTATTCAAATTATCTTTTAGCTTCATTAGACGATTCTATTTCAGAACGAATCAGTCTCTTTTTAATTTAGCAAACCATTACGCAGAATTTTGTATTGTTTTACTGAGAAACAACTTTTTTGATTTCATTTGACTCGTCTTCATTTCCAGTATTTAGTATAATGGCTGGGATTATGGAGGTGTAGTGGTTAGGACATCTATCTCACAGCAAGAAGGTCTTCGATTTGATTTTTCGGTCTCAGGCGTTTCTGTGTGGAGTTCACTTGCTTGGGTTTCCTACGGTACTCCAGTTTCCTCCCACAGTCCACAAACACACATCTTGGACCTTGGGTCAATTTTGAACCGCCAATTGGTCTAACGTGCGAGTGTGAATGGATGTGTCCATATTACCTTGTGGTCTGGCAAGTTGTTCAGGGTGTACCCCACTTTTGCCCGGTATGGGTTGAAATAGGCCTCAGCCCTCCCTCAACGCTGAAGGATTAAAGGGTTAGGCAAATGAGTAGGAGCGAATGAATGTGTAATGGATTGCAGGTGGAAAGAAACATATCATATTTTTCAGACCATAAGGCCTTTAATCTTCAAAAAAAATGACGGTGTGTCTGAAACCCATTGCGCCTTATTTGTGGATGGAGCCGCGCGACTCTGTCTCACTGATACCGTCAAAACCCAAGTGAAGCAAACTAATTCAGCGCTTACCATCATTCTGGTGGATTAATCAAAAAAATCCAATCGCTAGATATTGGTGTCAACAGGTTGTAAGTTAGAAGGATCCGGGCTTTAGTGCTATCATAGTCAGGTGACTCGCTGAGTAATACGTGAGTGGTTTTTCCACCTAATCTCCGTCTCTACCGACCATCTGTCTTGTTAAGAGGATGCTTCTGCATCTCAGGGCGTTCAGCTAGCTTAATGAGAGTGTCACGTTCTCCACCAGGATAAAGCACTGATACAGGTGTCCTCCTGAGACCTCAGATTGACCTTCTTGAATTTACAGTTACAACGATACAGCTCCTTAAGAGTAATGACTTGCCATGTTTTGTTACTGTGATGACACTGTAGCTTTAAGGGACATGACTGAGAGAAGTTTAGCTAAAGTTTAGCAACCAGGAATTGGGGCAGTGGTGGTCAAGTGGTATAAGGCGCCGGATCGCTGATCCAAAGATTGGGGGGGGTCGAGTCCCACTCTCCACAAGGTTGTCCCTGTCCGCCCCAGTGCAGCTAACTGGGTTATCAAAGGCCGGCCATGTCTCTCACTGTCTATGGTGTGAGGCATGTAAAAGAACCATTGCTGACGTTCGACAAGAGTAGGCTGAAAAGCCGTCAGCGTGTTTCCGCCCTGCGATGGCCTGGCGAGCTGTTTAGGGTGTACTCTGCCCTCGCCCTGAGTTGGCTGGGATGGGCACCAGCCTCCCCGTGACCCTAATTAGGATGAAGCGGTTACAGAAAATGATGAGCAACCGGGAAGACTTGTAATCTTTCTAATTGAACGATCCGGGCTTTATGTCCAACTCACGCCACTGTTAAACTCAGATACTGAAGATGATGAATTTGATGGATTTGTGGAAGAGGAATTAACATTTTTATATTGTTACAACCGAACAATGTTATTGTGACGTGTAGTATTTTATATTTTATGTTTAACAACTGAACAATGATGACAGTTATTGTGAATGAGTTGAATCAAGTTTGACTTATCTGACTTTTGTCCTGCTTAATGTACCTTATAATCCGGCGTGCCTTATGTATGGACAGAGACTGTTCAAAGACCCTTCATTGGTATTGCACCTTATAATCCAGTTGCGCTTTATGGTCCAGAAAATAGGGTAGCTATCATGCTTAATAAGCAACTTGTGTTCCTGGCAGGCTAGTTAGCATACTAGTTACTTGCTCTAAGTGCTTAAATGGCTATTTTAGAAATATACACGTTGCTTTACTTATATTTTGCATGGGTTTACGCTACAAGACACAATCACATATGAAACACCATAGATATTACAGGCCATGCAACTAGTTTCTGATCATGTGCCTCCTCTTCTGTGAGGCTTGTCAGTATGCATGTGAAATTAGAGCAGTGCTTCTCAAATAGTAGTCGCACCCCCTTGAGGGGCACGATATGATACTGGGGTGGTGCAGTGTGATTCTGGGGGGGGGGGGGGGGGTGCGTATGACCCTGGTGAACATGCTTTTCTGGAATTGTGTACGACAATATGAGAATTAAGTGTAATTGCACCTCCACTCCACTAGTTGGCAGTGGCGCTCTCATTGTCGTGCTATGGTGTAGCGGTTTTTCGCACGAGCTAACGATATGAAGTGCAGTAAACAACCTCTCAAGAAACAACACGATAAAGTTTCTAACAAGAACGAAGTGAAAGGTGGAGAGAGAAGGAGATATTGAGACAAAATAAGTAGAATGAGTTTAAATAAGGATGTATTTTTTAATTTCAGGCACATTGGTGCAATTTAAATTGTTTCAATTACAGATTAAAAAACAATTGTTAATGAAGTTTTTCTTTATTGTATGTTGAACTATATTTTTCTTTTTTGTTTTTAATGTTACTAAAGATACAATGTTATGCAGATAACAATATTATAGACAAATAATACTACTTATAGTCGCTCGCGGGTCGGTGGGGGGGGCGTGAATTTTTTTTTTTCTTCCAAGGGGGGGCGCCACAGAAAACAATTGAGAAGCACTGCATTAGAGGGAGAGAGTGCAAGTCTGCAACTACACTTACGATCTGGCACATGCTATTCATTTACATTTTCTTGTTTTACTAACAGCTCAATGTGCAAGACATTTATAATCACAAGATGCTAAATCAAGGTTGTCCGATCCTTTGGTATGTGTAGAATTTTCTTTTCTTGACTTAGTGTGCTCTCCTGTGATGAAAATGTGCCAATCATTTGTAGCATATCCTGACCAAGCATTGATTTGCTATGCAGCTACATTTAAATTAAAGCCTTAAACTATTCAATCGTTGGGGGGGGAATTATTCTTAAGATGCTGTCTTACTGGTGGCACATCAACAAGATGTGCAACTATCAACCTGGAGATTGCGAGTCCAAAGCCAGGTTGATGCCACAGCCATCATCATCCGGGCGTCCATGGGAATTAATCACCCGATGGACGGCATTTGCTCAGTTCGTTGTTGCTCACAGTGATCACCAGCCAATCTTGGGCATCTGATAGCTTATACAAATGAGGACCAGATAGCACTTTCCCACCAAGTGTATTAGGCCTCCCCTAAATATGTTTGTACAGTAGATACCATTGGTGGCAGCATTGCATGTGACCTGCATGTGCTTGCTTATTCAATTCAATTCGATTCGATTCGATTCAGTTTTATTTGTAGAGTGCTTTTTTCATTGACATTGTTGCAAAGCAGTTTTTCTTACAACCCCTACACATCCCTAATGAGTGTCGCACACGGTGACGGTTCCCCTTGGGAAGGAAGGAACCTTGAGAGGAACCAGGCCCAACAGGGAAATCCATCCTCATCTGGGTGAAATCATAATGTTAGAAACCATATGAGAAAACTTCATTACAGTCCAAAATGTAATCCAGTTGGTTTTACACCGGCATCCCAGAAGAAGAATGTGTATCTCAAGAAAAACAGAGAGACAGAGAGAGAGAGGTTGTTAGATATACTCATAATAGTTTATTATTGCAAGCAGGGATTCCGGCATGACTGGCTATGGCAGCATAACTAAAAGAGAGGGAACCAGACGGAAGGTAGACATGAGGTCACCCTGTGATGTTTGGCAATCAGCCACTCCAATAGCAATGGACCTGGGTGAGCATGTAGAGTGGGGGAGCGATAGCATCCCAACGTCACAGTTTACCAGAACTCTCTATGCCTGAGACCCCCAGATCTGCTCCTTTATCCTATTAACAAAATGGTCTATGAAACAAGTAGGTTTTCAGCCTCGTCTTAAAAACAGAGACTGTGTCTGAGTCCCGAACATTAACTGGAAGGATGTTCCATAACTCTGGGGCTTTGTAAGAGAAAGATTATGCGGCCTCCCTTGTAGGTGCTTGTTGAACAGTAGGGAGACAATACTTGACATGTGAGAATTGGTTATGACTAAATTGGGGAGGTGGGGGTGGGGGGGGGGCTGCTTTCTTCCTTTCTGCCGTCTAAATAAAGAAATATATTTTCATGTACACACAATTATACGACTGTAAGAATAGTACGAACAGCTTGGGCTGGTAAATTTTATTCATATAAAATTGGTTGAGATGGTCAATCAATGACTTACGAAATCCGCATCTATAGTAAAAATTAGAAATTTAAAGAACTTGAGGCAGAAGTTGTTGATAATATAAGAAAGGGTAAGAATTGTATACAGGGATCCCTCACTTTCCGTGGTTAATTGGGACCAAGATCCACACGAGACTATCAAAATCCACGAAGTAGGATCACCCCCACACACACACACACCCCAACTGACGTATACATACATGTATAGGTGTATATAATAATAAATAAATATTCAATGCTATAAATGCTTATAATAACAATTAAACATTCAATAAATAAAATAAGATATAAATAAAATATAAATACACACACATGCAGATGGTATTGCATGAGAAGAAGATGACACACATATATAGGCAGCTGCACATGCACACACAGATGTAACAATGTAAGGAGTCTTGATGGGAGATTTTGGGTTGTTTTTTGTTTTGTATTGGTTTAAAGTTTTTTTGCATTATTGGCCTTGTTTTTGTGGCATTTTCCTTCACTTTTTCATGGGGAAGGAATGATCTCCTCAGTCTGTCAGTCAAGCAGGGCAATGACAGCAGCCTGTCGCTGCTGCTGCTCCTCTGTCTGGAGTTTATGTTGTGCAGTGGATTGTCTATAATTGACAGAAGCCTACTCAGTGCCCATCATTCAGATTTTGCACTGCCTAGTTCCATCCTAACGACAGAGCCCGCCTTCCTCAGCACTTTGTCCAGTCATAAGGCGTCTTTCTTCTTAATGCCCCTCCCCAAGACCGCCACATAAAGGAGGCCACCACAGACTCATAAAACATCTGCTGCAGTTTTTTTGCAGATGATGAAGGATGCTAGCCTTTTGAGGAAGTACAGACGGCTCTGTCCTTTCTGCACAGAGCATCAGTGTTGGCAGTCCAGTCTAGATTACCAACCCCGGCTTTAAATCAGTTCATTTTAACTTCCTCCAATGCAGCTGACTGAGTTATCAAAGGCCATATCTCTCACTCTGTGTGGTGAGATGCATGAAAAGAAACCATTGCTGACTTTCGTCAAGGTTACTCTGCCCTCGCTCAGAGTCGGCTGAGCTGGGCGCCAGCCTCCCCGCGACCCTAATTAGGATTGAGCAATTCAGAAAATGAATTAATGAATAATTTTACCATTGAGAAGTGATTCTGCCTCAAAACGAGGGCTAGCATGTGTTTTTCTGTTCTTAGCGGGAATTTAGTGTCAGAACATTATACCTAGTCACAAAATGAGTTCCCTACCTATTAACTACAGTACCCTGAAACTAAAGAAATGAGCCACAAATACCGAACAACTTTAGACTGATTGTCAAAATTTTTGAAAATATTATTTTTGATCAAGTTTTGGTTTAATAACGAAGCTAAATAAAGCACAAACGTACTGAAATACAGTAAATATAGATAGGATTGTTTTCATAGCTGCTCACTGAATGCAGAGTAATCCTAGTGAGGCAAATCTGCAAGGCATAAAAGCAGGCCAAATAGCTTATACAGTTCAGATTTAATAAACAAAAGTATTCTTAACACTGGAAAATGTCACATCAGCAGAAGAGACAAAGCCAAAAATTTGCTCAACCAAGCATAGCATACACATGTTCCAATCCACTGCAATTAGAAACACAGTAGTAAATTACCCTTCATCATTCCCTTCTGCTACAACTTTCCCTCAGACCAATGTGTAAAAGTTTAAGTTCTATAGATATATACATGCATACATGTGTATGTATATATATATATATATATATATATATATATATATATATATATATACATACACATGTATATGTATATATATATATATATATATATATACATATACTAGTGTATATATATATATATATATATATATATATATATATAAAATGTGTGTATGTATGATGTATATATATATATATATATATATACATATATATGTGTGTGTGTGCGATGGTATAGTGGTTAGCACATCCGCCTCACAGCAAGAAGGCCTGGGTTCGATTCCAGGCCGGGGTGTTTCTGTGTGGAGCTTGCATGTTCTCCCCGTGTCGCATGGGTTTCCTCTGGGTACTCCAGTTTCCCCCCCCACGGTCCAAAAACATGCACAGTAGGCTAATTGGCAGTTCTAAATTGCCCGTACGTTCACCTCTTGCAGAAAGCAATGGCAAACCACTGCACTATCCTTGCCAAGAGAACCTCCATGAAGATGATAATTAAGGCGTTATCCTTCATGGCAGGTCACCAAGAGTCATCCTACGAAAAAGTAGATAAAATTTAATTATACAGTATCAAGCATACATCAGGGGAAATGCATGCGACAGCAGCACAAGTTACAGTAAAGACAGTAAAATGGCAAGTGTCAATAAAACATCATCTTCTGCTTCTTCCGGGGTCGGTTTAGAAGGGCAGCAACCTAAGTAATGAGGTCCAGATGTCCATCTCCCCAGCCAATTCCTCCAGCTCTTCCAGAGTGACACCGAGGCATTCCCAGACAAGCCAAGAGACAAAATCCCTCCCACATGTTCTAGGTCAACTCCGGGGTCTCTTCTCGGCTGGACATACCCGAAACACCACACCAGGGAGGCGTTCGGGAGGCAGTCTGACCAGATGCCCGAGCCACCTCAACTGGCCCCTCTCAATGCAGAGGAGCAGCGGTTCTGACTCTTGGTATATGGAATGTCAATAATACAATATAAAAAAAATTCACATATATTCACAAATTATACATTCACATTCTGTGAAAGACACACCCATACAAAAAAAAAAATATATATATATTATATATATATTAGGGTGCACCAGATCCCCTTTATTTTTAAAACGCTTTTATATTCTTATGGCAGTGTAATAAAAATATTCTACTTCAAGAAAAAATGATTTGTTCAAAATTTCATAAAATTTGATTAACATTTACTGGGTCCACATTGAGACTGAAAAGATGGAAAATAATAAATTTGAAATAAAAGTAATTTCTAATATTTCAGAAATATATTCTATATTCACATATCCTTGAATACATGATATTAAAAATTAATTAAAACACAATGACTTTAAATTTTCATAAAAATTACTGGAGTTTTTATCTGATGGTCTTGTGGTTATCAAAGTCCATCCATTTCTCATCTTGACATGTTTATGCACTGTTCAGTTTAGCTTCCTCTGGTCCATTTGGTCCATTGGTTGGCAGCCTGCAGTCTGTAATTTCTTCATCCTTACGTTTACATTTACAGCATTTATCAGCTGCTCTTATCCAGAGTGACTTTTAAAGCAATCTTAAAGCACTTCTGTAAGTTACTCTGGATAAGAGCAGCTGATAAACGCTGTAAATGTTGAACACAGACTAAATATACCGTCAGTCAAACTCAGTCGGTAGGTGTGTGTGTGTGTGTGTGTGTGTGTGTTGTGCTATGCCAGCTCCAGGACCAAATATAGCACTGGACTTATGAATAATCCATTTTCTTTTTTTAGCAGCTTTTGCCATTTGGTCATCCTTTGTCAATGCACAATGCAGTAAATGACCATATATGGTATTAGAGCAATACTTGTAGAACCAATATCTTTCAGGGAAACTGAAAGTGAAAGTGCAAAAGACTGATATAACCACTATCAACCACGTAAAATCCTGTGGAAATGAAAACATTGGTGTTCGCAGTAATGTATAATCACCTACAGTATTCCAAAGTTTTCGAATACTGTATTGTCATTATTTTACATTTTCATAGTCAATGTCGGCCTGGTAGAATTTATCCAAATTTCAAAATAGGTTCCACAGTGTGTTTTTACTTGATGTAGAGCATTTCTATTACATAGCCGTGGGAATATATTTTATTTGGGGGGATGATGCACCCTAACGTATACATATATATATATATATATATATATATATATATATATATATATATATATATATGTATGCATGTATACTGTATATATAATCATTCATTCATTTTCTGTAACCACTTAATCCTACTTAGGGTCACGGGGAGGCTGGAGCCCATCCCAGCCAACTCTGGACATGGGCACAGTACACCCTGGACAGCGCTCCAGGACATCGCAGAGCGGAAACACGCTGACGGGCTATGCAGCTATTCCTGTCAAATGTCAGCAATTGTTCTTTCACCATAGACAGTGAGAGACATGGCCGGCCTTTGATAGCCTGGTTAGCTGCACTTAGGATATATAATATATATAATATATAATATACAGTGATCCCTCGCTACTTCACGAGTTCCTGCTGCTTCAGTGCATCGCGGGTTTTTCAAAAATATTCATTGAAAAATGTGAAGGAAAATGCTGCAAAACAAGGCCAATTATTCAAAAAAAACAAAAAAAAACCAAATAAACAAAAACAAAAAACCAACCCAAAACATCCAAACAAAATTACTTACATTTTTATGTAAGGTGTACATCTGTATGTATGTGTGTGTGCGTGCGTGCATCTGTGCGTGTGCGCATCTGTGTGTGTGTGCACGCGCATCTGTGTGTGTGTGCACGCACATCTGTGTGTGTGCACGCGCATCTGTGTGTGTGTGTGTGTGTGTGTGCGCGCGCGCGCACATCTGTCTGTGTGTGCGAGTCTGGGTGCACATGTGTGTGCATCTGTATGTGTGTGTATTTATATGTTATTTTTTAAATGTTTAATTGTTATTATAAGCATGTGTAGCGTTGAATATGTATTTATTGATATTATATACACATACATGTACGTATACGTCAGTCAGGGGAGTCGATCCTACTTCGCGGAAATTCAACGTTTGCGGAGGGCCTCAGTCCCCATTGACGGCGAAAAGTGAGGGTTCACCATAAATACATATTTGATGTGATTGGAGTAAAAGCATCCTGTTTGGAGGCAACTGTTCTTCCTCTTGTTTCGCCAGATGTAAGGACTGCATCATTCTGAGTTTGAAATGGATTTCAAATATTTACTTGCAGGAAGTTCAGCTGCACTTTCCATCATTATGATGATGATGATGATCATCCTGTTTGGGTTGAGTTGAAACGGTGAGAGGAAAAAAAAAAATGATGTATGCGCTCAGCCTCCAGTCACGTGTGCTGTGATTTGATCAGTAAGGAAGTCTGGTGTGCACTGTGATCACGGTGGAGTTCTCACGTTTCAAAATGAAATCTATGAATGTAATGGATTATGAATTAGTGAGCGTTCAGCAGATCTTTATTCAGTGTGAAATGAGCAAACTCTTACAAACCTTCAACAGATTTATTTGCCGTATAACCTTTGATTAACCGAGCATTGTTTGCAAGGCTGGAGTCTCACAGTGCTGCAGTGGTAAACATGTCCGCCTCACAGCTAGTAGGTCCTGGGTTCGAGTCACAGGCTCAGGCATTTCTGTGTTTCTGGAGTTTACATGCTCTAGTGTTTGTGTGGGTTTTTTCTTCCAGGCAGTCTGATTTCCTCTTATAGTCCGAAAACACGCCCATTAAGCTAATCCGCTGTTTCAAATTGTCCCCAAGCGTGATTGTATGTGTGAATGGTTTGTTGTGTGTTTTGCCCTGCAATGGACTGGTGAGCTGGTAAGGAAGTACCCTACCTTCACCCAGTGTTGGCTGGGATAAGCTCCACCCTTCCCGCAACCCCAATAAATGATTATTGGAAAATATCTCAGTGATTGTTTGCTAGGAGGATTCAGTTTTGAAGCAACAATGGACAAACAAGTGGAGGAAAGAAAAATGACTTGGACTGAACTGAGCACTGAGTTAATGCTGTTGTGTGTTATATTTTCAACCATATTTTATATTTTTATAGC
Organism: Plotosus lineatus; assembly: GCA_024760905.1. Taxonomy (NCBI): domain Eukaryota; kingdom Metazoa; phylum Chordata; class Actinopteri; order Siluriformes; family Plotosidae; genus Plotosus; species Plotosus lineatus. Next base: position 65,295,130 of record CM045731.1, on the reverse strand, counting down.
AGTTTGTTTCAGACATACCATGCCAGTTAAAAGTTTTAGAATCCAGCACTAAAAATGTTTCAGCCCATTCATGCATTCATTTTTTTTTTTAACCGTTTAATCCTAATTAGGGTCGCAGGGTGGCTGGCGCCCATCCCAGCTGACTCCAGGTGAGGGCAGAGTACACCCTGGGCAGCTCGCCAGGCCATCGCAAGGCAGAAACACGCTAACACGCTGACGGCTATGCAGCTACTCTTGTCGAAAGTCAGCAATGGTTCTTTTACATGAACCTCACACTATAGGCAGTGAGAGACATGGCCGCCGCCTTTGATAACCCAGTTAGCCACACTGGGGGAAAATGTTTCAGTTCTGCTGTTAAATGAAAGCATGAGGGGGAAATGATTAGATTTTTTTTTTTTTTTAATGATGGGAGGGTTTAATTATTCCTTTTGCTACAATTTAATCTCAAATTTTGAAATCGCCTTCTTTTGTAGCTATTCCTGCCGTAGCAAGTCATGGCGTTCTTTCAACACTGGAAAAACAAATATTATTCTGTAAGTCCTTCTCAACAATGTGCTACTCGTTGGTTGCTTTGGCATTCGCCCCCTTCGAACCACATCGTCCCAAACCAATTGGAAGGGCTTTTTTTTTTGTTTGTTTGTTTGTTTGTTTGTTTGTTTGTTTGTTTGTTTGGAGACCAGACTGCAACTTAAACCCCATCCAGCTAGTTTGGAATGACGTGGCCTTTTCAGATCATTCAGTCGACTCAAAGTGACATAATTTCAACAAAACTGGAAAAAAAAATTATCATGATACATAAAGAAGGTGTTCTAAAACTTATGTTCGTTCATGTATCTGTAGCACATCACTCATTCATTCATTTTTTTGAAGGGCTCAATCTTATTAGGTTCACAGGGAGGCTGAAGCCTGTCTCAGCCTATGGCGGGGTACACCAAAAACGGGTTGCCAGGCCATTGCATTGTGATCCAACACCAACACGCAGACAGTTTGGAACAGTCGGCTGCCTAATGTACGTGTCTTTGGACTGTGGGTGGAAACCAAAGTACCCGGTGGAAATCCAAGCATATATGGGGAGATCATACAAACTCCATATAGAAGCACCCTTGCCAAGCCCAGGACCTTCTTGCTGCGAGGGAGACGTGTCATCCACTATGGTAAATATCATACCAACACATTAGACTGCGATCCAAGGTAAGTGCTGAAACCACATCCACTGTTTAAATGAATGGTTACGATACACAGCAGTGAGAGACGTCCAAGGTTAACGAAGCACTGAATCAGATTTTATAATCTGTTGCAAATGTGCTGTGTCACCCTAATGAGGCCATTTCATTAGTTCCTCATCAGACATTTAATTATATTGTATTTTCTTTTTGATGTTTAGACCTTTCTCACTACTTATTTCACTGGAATCTGACTTAACTTTTATTATTTTAATATTTATATTTTATGTTCAAGGACAGACAGTGGTGGCCCAGTGGTCAGGTGCCGGATTAGCTATCCCAACGTTGGGGGTTCAAACTCCACTATCACCAGGTTGTCAGTGCTGTCCTGCCAGTGCAGCGAACTGGGTTATCAAAGACCAGCCATGTCTCTCACTGTCTGCGCTCAGAGGTTCATGTAAAAGAAGCATTGCTGACTTTTGCAAAGAGTAGCTGCATAGTCGTCAGCATGTTTCTGCCCTGTGATGGCTCAGAGTCGGCTGAGATGGACACCAACCTCCCAGCAACCTTAAATAGGATTAAGTGGTTCAGAAAATGAATGAACCAATCGTTCAAGGATGCCATTTCCGTGTGGGTGAAAGTGCCCAAAGATATTTTTCTTTTTTTTTTTTTTTTGGTTGTTTTTAGTGTCCACCACCTTTTTTCGTGGGGGGGAGGGGGGATGTCCAGAGTGTGTGGTGTCCCTGATAATTCCACTGGTTTTCCTCTGAAGTCTGACAGTGTAAATGTCACTGAGGGGAGTAGTGCAGTTCTAATTACCCGCTCTGTCATCCTCATCACCCGCTGCAAGGGCTTCCTGTGCTCTGCAGTACAGCTGCTAAACCACACTGTACAGCAGTAGGTCAGTAAGCTCTCTCTATAAGATATTGCTTATAATTAATGTTTTGGTGAGTTTTGGTGATTGAGGTGAAGAATACAGTCGAATGCAAGGGTCGGGAACCTATGGCTCGCGAGCCAGATGTGGCTCTTTTGATGACTGTATGTCTGTCTTCCTTTCGGCTTTTTCCCCTTTTACTCGGGAGTCGCCACAGTGAATCATCTGATTCGCACGTTTGATTTGGCAGAGGTTTTTACATCGGATGCCCTTCCTGTCACAACCCTTTATCAAGGGACAGAAACACGCTGACGACTTTGCAGCTACTCTTTACGAAAGTCAGCAATGGTTCTTTTACATGCCTCACACCATAGACAGTGACAGACATGGCCCGCCTTTGATAACCCAGTTAGCTGCACTGGGGGGGACAGTGACAACCTTGTGGAGAGTGGGACTCGAACCCCCAACCTTTGGATCAGCGATCCAGTGCCTATACCACTAGACCACCACTGCCCCTTTTTGATGACTGTATCTGGCTCTCAAATAAATCAGGTGGCCTTTCTTAATAGAATAACGAATACATAATTTCATTGTCAAAAAACTTCTGTATTTAAATTTATACATCTACTGTATTTTCAATGCCATGTCACTGTGGCGTGCAGCGGAGAGCCAATCCTTTCTGTACGCCAGTATGTGGGCAGGTCCAATACCTTGAAACTCTGATTTTATTGGATTATAACAAAAGCCACAGACTGCGCGAGTTGTTTTTGAGTAAAGAAGTAAATTTCCCTGATTTTTGATAAGCTCATTTGCACGAAGCCAAGCACAGCTGGCAAGCAAACACAAATGGACAGACATGGAAAAACTTCAACCCGCAGACCAGCTGATTGCCAAAACTTGGGACGCGCTTCCTGTCACATAAACACTGCAGCGTGTGAGTCCTGTCGTATTGACCATGTTTGGCTCCACAAAAAAACATCAAGACCAACCTGGGGTCAGGTGTAATAGATGGAAGCCTAAACGCCTGCATGAAGCTGAACCTCACCACGTGTCAACCAGACTACAAAGCCATCAGCAAAACCATCTTCTTCTTCTTCTTCTCCTCCTTTCGGCTTTTCCCTTCAGGGGTCGCCACAGTGAATCATCTGCCTCCATCTCACCCTATCCTTTGTATCTTCTTCTCTTACACCAACTACCTTCATGTCCTCCTTCACCACATCCATGAATTGTCTCTTTGGTCTTCCTCTAGGCCTTCTGCCTGGTAGTTCCAACCTCAGCATCCGACTACCAATATACTCACTATCCCTCCTCTGTACATGTCCAAACCATCTCAATCTAGCCTCTCTGACTTTGTCTCCAAAACCTCTTACATGTGCTGTCCCTCAGATGTGCTCATTCCTGATCCTATCCATCCTCGTTACTCCCAAAGAGAACCTCAACATTTTCATCTGCTACCTCCAGCTCAGCCTCCTGTCTTTTCCCCAGGGCCACTGTTTCTAAACCATACAACATCGTTGGCCTCATCACCGTCTTGTACACTTTTCCTTTCATTCTTGCCGATACCTTCCTATCACACATCACACCGGACACGTTTGTTCAACCATTCCAGCCTGCCTGCGCATGCTTCTTCACCTCTTTTCCACACTCTCCATTGCTCTGGATTGTTGAGCCTAAGTACTTAAAATCCTTCACCTTCCTTATCTCTGCTCCCTGTAGCCTCACTGTTCCTCTTGGGCCCTTGTCATTCATACACATGTATTCTGTCTTACTGAGGCTAACCTTCATTCCCCTCCTTTCCAGGGCATACCTCCACCTCTCTAGATTTTCCTGCACTTGTTCTCTGCTCTCACTACAGATCACAATGTCATCTGAAAACATCATAGTCCATGGGGAGTCTTGTCTAACCTCGTCTGTCAACCTGTCCATCATCATAGCAAACAAGAAGGGGCTCAGAGCTGATCCTTGATCCTTGATGCAGTCCTGCCTCCACCATGAACTCTTCTGTCACACCGACAGCACACCTCACCACAGTCTGACATCTCTTATACATGTCCTGCACCACTCTAACTTACTTCTCTGCCACTCCAGACTTACTCATGCAATACCACAGTTCCTCTTTCGGCACCCTGTCATATGCCTTCTCCAGATCCACAAAGGCACAATGCAGCTCCCTCTGGCCTTCTCTGTACTTCTCTATTAACATCCTCAAGGCAAACACTGTATCTGTGGTGCTCTTTCTTGGCATGAAACCAAACTGTTCTTCACAAATGCTGACCTCTGCCCTTAGTCTAGCTTCCACTGTTGCCACAACTCTGCATGTCTCCCTTGTTCTTAAAAAAACAACAGAGCCGGGACTCGAACCCAGGGCTTTCTCGCTGTGAGGCCGACCCGCTAACCACTATGCCACTGTAGTTTAATCATATAATAAAGTTGACCAGTCAGAGGAGCTCTTAATTCACAGGCTCTTTTAGAGAAAATAATCAGATCCAAGCTCATGCAACCCCCCCACCCCCCACCCCCTTTATTTCCTTCACCCCTCTGTATGTATTTTGGATTTTAGATCCACTTTGACATTTGAAGGCACTTTCCAGAGCGCGTTTGTCCTAATTTCTCAACACACTTGACATTTTTCTATTTGACCCAGTCTGCTCATGACAGAGTGGGCACTAGAGCATAGCGTGATGATGAACGATGATGGATGAATCATTCACTGCTGTATTGGTCTGTTGTTTGCTGCTTGTTTGAGCTTACAGTGAGGTACATTTTGGACAAGCCCTTGGTTGGGACTCATCCTGCAGCTGTCCCAAACAGATGGACAGACTCTGCCTGCCAGGCCTGGTGGGGTGCTTTCAAATGAAAATGCTTTAATATTGGATTATAAGCACTCAGACTGACATAACCATTTAGAGGTGATTGATGAAACTTTGGTGGACTGATCAAAGGATGAATGCACAGTGCATCAGTGAAGAAGTCCCTGAAGTTCAGATCTCTGCAGCAATTAATATCATACTGCCTTAAGCCATCATGACATTTTAAAATAGAAAATATGAAAATGCACAAATGAGTGGTGGCCTAGTGGTATAGATGCTGGATCACTGATACACATATATATATATGGGCAGTGGTGGCCTAGTGGTATAGGTGGCCTAGTGTATATATATATATATATATATATATATATATATATATATATATATATATATATATATATATATATATATATATATATATATATATATATATATATATATATATATATATATGCATATACAAACAGAAGAAAAAATGTGAAACTAGGTGATGTATTTCACCAATAAACATTTGGATCAGCTGATGTGCATAAAGACAAAGCTGCAAGCAGATGAGGCTATCACCCTGGACAACGTATACAAACACTGGAGAAATGAGAAAAACAGACGGGAATATTACTTTTTCAATCAGATTTGTGCTCATCTACTGTCATTTATTTCGAATTTTCATTTATGGATGGTGATCATTAAATACTGTAGTTTCTGGGTAGTCGCTAACAAATGTGTCATTGTATACTTTACTTTTGTAGACAAAGAGTTACAGGACTGTCTCCCAGACCACAGTAGGAACCTGTCTTCCAGTGGGCAGCAGGATTCTCTTCCAGATCACAGTAGGAGGACTCTCTCTCCTCCAATGGATGGACTGCAGAACCATATTCCAGACCACAGTAGGACCCTCTCATCCAGAAAGAGCTTCACCATGAAAATTGAATTTATAGTTGGCTTGGTTGGCAATTTATGTTTTTCTGTAGTTAAAAGCAAACATTTATACTTTGAATGGTGTTATCATAGTACACAGGTTAACAAGTATGTTGTCCTTTTCATTGTAAGCCTGCTAAAGCACTTAATTAAAATAATTCTAACTGAAATATAAATGCTGTAATTTGATTCTTTTAATAAACCGTGCTACTTGGAAGGACACGATACTGGCCTGACGAGAGTGCAAACGTCTGATGTTGCTCACAGTGCAACCAATGAGTTGATGTGTTTGCTGAGACACAGAAAATTAGAGGGAACGTTGGTTGTCACTGCTGTCCCCCCAGTGCAGCTAACTGGGTTATCAAAGGCCAGTACAGGGATCTCTCACTTTCTCTTAATTGGGACCGAGATCCCCCAATGACCACCGAATTCCGCAAAGTAGGATCGCC
>CM045731.1:65201416-65283916 GCA_024760905.1 Plotosus lineatus | reverse complement strand
CCCACTGCTGTGTGTGTGTGTGTGTGTGCTCACTTTGGATGGGTTCAATACAGAGGAAATAATTTCCCTTGTGAGATTAATACAGTATATCTATACAGTGATACCTTTACGAAATTAATCCGTTCCAACGCCTTTTTCGTAACCGGCATATTTCGTAAGTTGAACCGCATTTCACATGTGAAATGCGTGATTCATTCCAAGGCTCCCAATACTACCTCATAAACCCTTCAAGAATTATAAAAGTACACCAATTTTGTGTGAAATGTGTGTTAAAAGTAAAAGAAAATTATTTACCTTTTTTTAAATCTCTCGAACCACCCATGTGATGCTTTAAAATCCGGGAGTTGCTGGTCTGAAGAACCCTCATCCCCACCCCCACCCTCCTTCAGGAGGTCCTTAAATATGGCGATTGCTTTTTCCAGAATAATCGCCTCCGTCACTGTATCTCCGCTTTTAATGCCTCCTTCTGCTTCAATATCGTCCTGATTGTAGAGGGATTTCGGCCGTACTCCTTTATGATTTCACTCACCCGCATCCCACTTTCATATTTTTTTTATCATCTCCTGTTTTACTTTTATTGATAATGGAGCCCGCTTCTTCTTTTCAGTCTCACCGGGAATCACTTTCTTGGGGCTCATGATTAATAACAAAAAATAATGCTACAATGAGCACACTCAAAAAACTCACGAAACTCACAAACCAACAGTACAACTCTCCTTCATGCGTGTGTCGAACAATGGGGCGGAGGCACACGAAAAGCATTATAGGTACAATACTGTATTATGGAGATTCAGCTCCCTCCTAGCCAATGGGAGGCCAGCGGGGTGGGTGTTGAGACAACCAATGGGAAAGTAACTCACGCATGGTTTGAATGCTTGAATGGCACGTTTGAATTTTTGAAATGGCTTTTTCGTAACATGAACTTGTTTCTTATTCAGAGACAAAAATTTTCGGAAAATGCGTTTCGTAACCTGAATTTTTCGTTTGGTGAGACTTTTTAAAAGTAAGGTACCACTGTATATATAAAAAAAATCTAAATTTCATTTAGGTAACCAAATTACCCCAGGTGTGTGAGTGTGTGCTGACTTTCCAATGGACTAGTGAGGTGTTTAGGGTGTAACACGCCTTGCCAAGGGTTGACTAAGATTGGCTATGTGAGATAAGCGATACGATTGGCTGCTGTTGATGTAATTGCATATAATGTAGGCAGGGTCTGGGTCACTCTCTCTCACACACACACACACACACACACACACACAAAGACATAATTGCACCTGAAACGTTTTACATCAATTAAGGATCTGATTGAAAACAGAGACAATTAAAGATGTTGTTTTTCATCCTTGTTTGATCATGCCTGATTCGTACTGACAAGATTAAAGCAGTTCCTTCTACAACACTATAGTTTTATGTAAATATAACCATGCAACTCACATTCCTGAAGAATGATAAAAATCTTGTTAGAGAAACAATTTAATGAGGTCATAGCAATATTTGAACACAGCTCTTCTTCACAGGCTCTCCTCGAAATGCATTTTAAGCGCTGGAGAAATTGGAGAAGGGGAAAGAATATAAGCAAGAATACTAAAGAGGGCAGGAGACAGGGAAAAATGATTAATATAACTCATTTCATTTTGTTAATAATAGTTTGTTTTAATGAGGACATATGAGTGGTATTTAACTGCATCTGGCTATGCCAGGAAGGGAAGAAAGAAAGAGAAGGTCTCTGGGTTAATCCACCATAAGATTGAGGGCACCTTCCCAGTCCGTCTGGTTTCCTCATTTTAAATCTATGTTTGATTCCCCAGAGCAATTAATTAAATAAAACATCCATAACGCTCTTAATTAATCAAAAATACAGTATAGTAATGGAAAACAAAAACCACTAATTACAGAGAGAAATCATTAAAAATCACTCAAGCAGAAGGGTTTTTTTTAGTAGTAGATATTTATAGAAATAGTTTGCTTGAAACACTTCCTTCTCTCATAATGTTTCTCTTTTTGCTTATTGGCTCAAGTCTCCAGAACACGTTACATTTCCCAGAAAGTTTGGCTGAGTTTGGGACTCACTTAATGCTTACTTTAGCAGCTTGCATCCACACACACACACACACACACACACACACACACACACACAAAGTCACCCATAATTTAAAACACATTTTAGGTTTGTTTCCATCTTTCTCATTGCATGTTCTCTTGACACTAGAATTTGATTGTTTGAGACATTGTGAAACTTGATGGCCAAAAGCACATAGAATAAACTCCGTTCACGGAATCAATCCCAGATTACTTTACTTAATGCACATCTATAGGTGGCACAACTTCCCAAACCTTGTTAACAGAGGGTTCAAAAATAAATAAATAAGTAGATCATTTTTTTTAAAATGGGGCAGTGGTGGCCCAGTGATAAGGTGCTGGATTACTGATCCCAAGGTTTGGGGTTCAAGCCCCACTGTCAACGGTCATCACTGCCATCTCCCCAGTTCACCAAACTGTGTTATCAAAGGCCGGCCATGTCTCTCACTGTCTATGGCATGAGATTCATGTAACAGAACCATTGTTGACTTTCCTCAAGAGGAGCTGCATAGCAGTCAGTGTGTTTCTGCCCTGTGATGGCCTGGTGAGCTGTAGCAGGTGTACTCTGCCCTCACTCAGAGTCGGTTGAGATGGATACCAGTCTCCTCGTGACTCCAATTAGGATTAAGTGGTTCAGAAAATGAATGAATGGATGAGCCTATCAAAGAATATTTTTAATAACTCAGAGGAGATTAGTATGTTTGAATAGCAAATGGGCCCAAAGAATGTCACCTTATCATGGGGGAAGGGTTTGGGTGTCCTAGTGATCCGAGGAGCTATGTTGTCAGGGTCATTATGCAGCTGCTAGGGTGACCCAATGCAAATTAATCCTAGGGGAAGGTCCAGAAAAAGTCCAGTTCAAAAGACCTCTATGAAGAAACAACACAAACAAGGATATAGTTTCCCTTGCATGGACACGGGTCACTAGGGTCCCCTTGGGAGCCAGGCCTGGAACAGGCTCAAAGGCAAGCATCTGATGGCGGGCTTCTCTCCGTGGAGCCCAGTCGGGCCCAGCCCGAAAAGGAGACATGGATCCATCCTCCCGTGGACCCAACACCTGTGGGAGGGGCAAAAGGAGTCGGGTGCAGTGTGATTTGGGTGGCAGCCAAAGGTATGGGTTGTGTTGGACCGATTCTTGGCTCTGACTCTTGGGACATGGAATGTCACCTCTCTGGTGGGGGAAGAACCTGAGCTGGTGCATGAGGTGGAAAGATACTGATATAGTTGGATATAGTTGGACTCACCTCAACGCATTGCTTGGAGTCTGGAACCACCCATCTCGAGAGGCGCTGGACCTTATTCCATTCTGGATTTGCTCATGAGGAGAGGCAGTGAGCTTTTGTGGGCATCCTTGTTGCCCCCATCTTAGTGCACACGTGTTGGGTCGACAAAAGGGAAGCTTCCCTCCACCTTTAGAGCCCTGACTGTTAGTTCTGCCTCCATTTTTGCAGTCTTTAGGGGGTGTGCTGGAGAACACTCCCCTGGGAGGCTCACGTGCTGTCCTGGGAGACTTCAATGCCAATGTGTGCAATCGTAGTATGACCTGGAAGTCTGTGATTGGTAGGCACGGCCTCTCCTGTCTGAACCCGAATGGTATTTCGTTGTTGGACTGCTGTGCTCCTCACAGTTTGTCTATCACAAACACCATGTTCGAACATAAGGGTACCCATAAGTACACTTATCACCAGGACACCCTAGGTTGCAGTTCGATGATTGACTTTGTAGTCGTGTCAGTGGAATTACGGCTGCGTGTTCTGGACACTTGGGTGAAGAACAGAGCTCAGCAGCCGACCAATCTCCACCTAGTGATGAGTTGGCTCTGATGGTGGAGGAGGCTGCCCTCCAGACCTGGCAGGCCCAAGTGTGTAGTTAGGGTCTCCTGGGAACGTTTGGCAGCGTCTCCTGTCAGAGAGACCTTTAAATCCCACCTCAGGCAGCAGAGCTACAACCACGTTCTAAAGGAGGCAGGTGACGTGGAATCTGAATGGGCCATGTTTCATGCCTCTATTGTTGAGGCGGCAGCCCATAGCTATGGCCGGAAGGTCATCGTGCCTGTCGTGGTGGTAAATCCCCGAACCTGGTGGAGGACACTTGTGGTCAAGGGGGCTGTCCAGCTGAAAAAGGAGGCCTATCGGTTCTTATTGGCCTGTGGGACTACAGAGACCACAGACAGGTACTGGCAGGCCAAACGTGCTGCAGCCCAAAGTGTTGCCAATGCAAAATCTCAGGCGTGGGATGAGTTTGGTGAGGGCCTGGAAAACGATTATCAGTTGGCCTCGAAAAGGTTCTGGACCACCATCCAACGCCTCAGGAGGGGGTAGCAGTTCTCCACAAAACTGTCTATAGTGGAAGTGGAGAGCTACTCACCTTGACTGGGAACGTTGTTGGGAGGTGGAAGGAATACTTCAGGGACCCCCTCAATCCCACCAACACACCCTGCTTGGAGGAGGAAGACCCTGGGGGTTTGGGTGGGGGTCCGGCCATCACTGGAGCTGAGGTTAGTGAGATAGTCACACAGATCCTCAATGGTCAGGCTCCGGGGTTGGATGAGATCCTCCCTGAATATCTCAGGTCTCTGGATATTGTCTTGGTTGACACATCTCTGCAATATCATGTGGTCATTGGGGGCCATAACTCTATATTGGCAAACTGGGGTGGTAGTCCCCTTTTTTTAAAGGAAGATCGTAGGGTGTGTTCCAATTATTGTGGAATCACACTCCTCAGCTTACCTGGGAAAGTCTTTGCATGGGTGCTGGAGAAGAGGATCCGATTGATAGTTAAACCTTTGGAGGAACAAATGTGGTTTTCATCCTGGCCGCAGCACTCTCAACCAACTTTGTACACTCTACAGGATCCTGGAGGGGGCGTGGGAGTTTGCCGATGTGTCCACATGTGTTTTGTGGCTATGGAGAATGCTTTTGACTGTGTACCTCAGGCTATCTTGTGGGGTATGCTTTAAGAGTACAGCGTTCTAGTGACACCTTAGCAAGAGCTTTGTCTGTATTGGAAACAACAGGTCAAATTCGGCTTCGGTGAGGGTGGAGTCCACCAAGGCTGTTCTTTGTCACTGATTCTGTTCATAATTTTTATGTACAGAATTTCTAAGCACAGCCAAGGCATTGAGGGGTTCTGGTTTGGTGACCATTGGATCTCTGCTTTTTGCAGATTACATTGTCCATTTGGCTTCATCAATCTAGTACCTCTAGCTCTCATTGGAGCAATTTGCAGTTGAGTGCAAAGAGGTCGGGATGAGAATCAGCACCTCCAAGTCAGAGACCATGATTCTCAGTCAGAAAAGGGTGGAATGCACCCTCCACTTGGTGCAGGACCTCATTCCTCACCCTTCTTCATCCTCTGTTCACTCATGAAAAAGACCGCGAGTTTAAGTATCTCGCGGTCTTTTTCACAAGTGAACAAAAAATGGAGAAGGATTGCTGCAGCCTGTGCTGTAAAGCGGAGCCTGTACCGGTCCATCGTGATGAAGAGGGAGCTGAGCCGCAAGGCAAAGCTCTCACTTTACCAGTCAATCTACGTTCCAATGCTTACCTATGGTCACGAGCCTTGGGTAGTGACCAAAAGAACAAGATCGCGGACACAAGAAACTAAAATGAGCTTCCTTCATTGGGTGGTGGGGCTCTTCCTTAGCGATAAGGTGAGCAGCTCAGCCATTCGGGGAGAGCTTGGAGTAGAACCGCAGCTCCTCCACATTGAGAGAAGCCAGTTGAGGTGGCTCGGGCATCTGGTTAGAATGCTTCTCGAATGCTTCCCTGGCGTGGTGTTTCGGGCATGTCCAACAGAGAAAAGACCTCGGGGTTGACCTAAAACAAGCTGGAGGGATTATGTCTCTCGACTAGTCTGGATGTCCCCTGGAAGAGCTGAAGGAAGTGGCTGAGAAGAGGAATGTCTGGACCTCATTGCTTAGACTGCTGTCACTGTGAACTGACCCCGAATTAAGCAGATGATGATGATGATGATGATGATGATGATGATAATGATGATGATGAGCATGACATGTCTCTCGAGTTTGGAGTCAGCAAGTGCCCTTAAAAAGAAAAAAATCAATAGAAAGAAAGCTGGATGTGTAGAACTTTCATTTACTAAGCATGTTTTTTGTATTTCGTGCCCTCTATACATTGTAGCCAGTCATGCCCTGAACTGACAGACACTCTAACGCATAATTCAGCTTTATTAATGCTGTTTGTCTTCATGAGCTCTCATTAATCTGCATGAATGATGGTCGTGCTCAAGTTCGGCGGGGACAACAGGAGACAAAACGGACTAATCAAACACAGCCTGCTAGGAAGCCACTGACCTCAATCTTCATACTCCGGCGCTAAATAATTCCCAACACAAACTGACAAATAAGAGCATGGCTTTCTCTCACACAAGTGCAAAGTATTAAAAGGCCGATAGCAAGTCAGTGATCATCTGTCTCACACACTCCATCTCTCGCTTAATCCCCCAATTCTTTTCCACAGCGCACGAAATACATGCTTAGAGTAACAGTTGTGAAGAATAAAACAGAAGTTTGTTGTGATGTGTCGAAAAGAACTGTTATCTTTTGCACAAGGCCAAGTGCACCCAAACCCACAAATAAACATTCATACAGACATGGCCATTGATTTGAGCACCTGGGGCCCCGAGGCCAAAAGACACCAAACCCGATTAGAATGCTTCATCTATGCACCATTTAACATAAACACACACACACACACACACACACATTATATATATATATATCTATATATATATATATATATATATATATATATATATATATATATATATATATATATATATCTTAAGATAAATCAGACATAAAATAGCCTCTGCTCTAATTTAATAGGTCTTTTACTTTGTTAACTAAGTTATGTAAGATTTATTTTATCACTGTAAAATGCAGAGGTTTGAAAGAATACAAATTAGAAGAGAACAAGCTCTTAAATTTATTCATGACTCTAACAGTGCACAAATGATTCACTGAAGGAAAATATCATTAAAAAAATATACTGGTTTTAGTTAATAAACAGAATCTGCTGATGGGTGAAATCACACCAGCTGGTACCAAGAAATCATAAACAGTTCGTGATGACCTTGAACTTGACCTACAATGACCTGTTCCTAGACTTGTTTCATCTGCAAGTTCCAAGTTGGGGGGGGGGGGGGAAGGTAGGGAAAGATGAGAGAGAGGGGAGTAGAGAGAGAAAAAAGAGATTAAGACCTCACACAAACTAGCAGAACTAAAAACAATGTATATTTAGTCAGCATTTAATTCCTGAATTTAGTCAAATTTGAGAACGGTATCCAGATGGCGGAACGGTGACGCAGTAGTTAACACAGCCACCTCACAACAAGAAGGCTTTTTGTTCACCGCATTTCTGTGTGGAGTTTGTATGTTCTCCCCATGCTTGTGTGGATTTCCTCCGGGTATTCTGGTTTCCTCCCACAGTCCAAACGCATGCACAGTTGGCTAATTGGCTGTATATAGCAGGGCTTCTCAATTACTTTCTGTGGCGCCCCCTCTATTAGAAAAAAACATTTCATGCCCCCCCACCACACCGTGAGCAACTATAAATAGTATTATTTGTCTATAAAATTATTAGTACACCTCTGCATAACATTGAATCTTTATTAACATTAAAAACAAAAAAGAAAGAAATATAGTTCAACTTACAATAAAAAAAAACTTCATTCAAAAGGCAAAAAGCTGAAAGGAAAAAAGAATAGAAAAGATTTAAAGTGCACAATTGTGCCTGAAATTAAAAAATACATCCTTATTTAAACTCATTCAACTTACTTACCGTATTCCACGTGATAAGCGCCCAGGGTGCTGAAAAAATTGGAGTGGGTTATTGGAGTGGAGCTTATTAAAATGATTACCAGCAGAGTGGAACTGTAAGTGCCTATTACCATCGAGGTGGAAAACATGAATAATAACAGAACAATAAAAGAGTTTTACTGGTATTTGTGTTATTCATTCACGGTATCAACCAAACTACTTACATGAAAGCTGAAAATAAACAGAAAACGGCATAATTTACAAAAAAGACCCTTTAATTTTCCCTCCCGGTGCTGTTCCTTTAAATATTTTCCCCCAGATGTAAAATCGAGCAAATCAATGTCAACTTCAGCACATGGCACATTAAACCAATCAACACAAACAAGCACATGGCCAGGAACGTCTTTAAATTTATGAAGTCAGTTAGCAGGAGAATCGGATGAAAAATACTCGTCATCACTTTCTGATAGGTCCATATCTGGCTCATCACTGTATTTATTCAGAGCATCCTATAGTTTTGCTGTAGCAGTTTCTAATGGTTCATCGGTTATCGGACATTTACCAAGAGAACACACGGTGGAGCAATCAAATGTGTTGTTACTAATGAATATTATAGACATTCCCCAGTGGCAGGGGGTCTTGAAATACCGTGTAAACTCACTTTTACAGGCAGTGAACGCTTCATTTTACCGTTACAGAGACTGATCGAATAAAATTGGTAAGTTTGATCTAAGATTTTGCTCCCAGTGCACATGGGTGGATATTAGACATAAGATCAAAAACACTGGGGGGGGGGCCACTTATTGGAGCAGAGGTGCTTATTGCGTCGAATACGGTACATTTTAATATCTCCATCTCTCTCCACCTTTCTCTTTCTTCCTGTTAGAAAGTTGTTTCTTGAGGGGTTGTTTACTGAACTTCATATCGTTTGCTCATGCGAAAAACGAAAAACTGCTACACCATAGCACAATAATGAGAGTGCCATTGACAACTACTGGAGTGGAGGTGCAATTACATTCCCATACACTATTCCATAAAAGCATGTTCCCCGGGGTCATACGCGCTCCCCCTGGCATCATACCGCTGCCCCCTTCCCCCTCCCCCACTATTTAAGAAGCACCGGACTATAGAGAAGCATTACCGGAGAAGTTTTACGACCTCAAATTCAAAATATCTATTAAAAATTTGCTTTTGGAGAACATGAATCATTGGCCACACTGGGTGTAGATTAGGGTGTAGATTAGGGTGTAGATTAGATGCACCCTAATTAGATTACCAGTTCATCACAGTCCATTCACACTCACACTTACACCCGGGGCCATTTGAAACTGCCAATTAGCCTCATATGCATGTCCTTGCATTGTGAGAGGAAGCCAGAGTACCTGGAGGAAACCCCTATAAATATGACAGAGCATGCAAACTCACACAAATGTGCTCTGGCAGGGACAGGCATTCATTCATTCATTCATTCATTTTTTGTAACCACTTAATCCTAATTAGGGTCGTGGAGAGGCTGGTGCGCATCCCAGCTGACTCCGGGAAAGGGAAGAGTACACCCTGGACAGCTCGCCAGGCCATCGCAGGGCAGAAACACACTGACGGCTATGCAGCCTACTCTTGTCGAAAGTCCAGAGTCTGACATTTGAACTCATGATCTTCTTGCTGTGAGGCACATGTTCTTTCCTCTGGCTACTCCAGTTTTCTTCCACAGTCCATGCACATACAGATTAGGCTTACTGGCTGTTCCAAGCTGACCTTATGTGTAAGTGTAAATGGCTGTATGTATTTTGCTTTGTGATGGTCTAGCAAACTGTTCAGGGTATACCCGCCTTTCTCCAGTGTCATTCAAGATAGGCTCCAGCCTTACTCCCAAACCTTTTAGGATTAAGCTGTAAGGCAAAGCAACTCCAAAAGTAAGCCTGGATTGTCTGTATCAGTTAGAATAAAATGAATCTTTTCTAAACTAATTCACAGGAATCCGATAGAAACGTGCAACCTGTAGTTCAGTGAGCAGCTCTGCTTAATACGTGGCAGAATTCTCAGTGCTACAGCACACACCTCTCTATTTCATGCATATTTCGAACGGCCCGTTAATGCAGAAGATACAGAGAGAGAAAAAATACATTTCCCAGCATATCTTTATGGAGTTTATTATAAATTTGGTTTTATATAGTCTGGAATTTTTTCAGATTAACTACCTTCATTAAATACCTTCACTAACCACAATTCAGCAAAAAAACCTTTGCACCTCCTATCTGATAGTGGGCTTTACACTAGAACAAAAAAAAAAAAAAAAAAAAAAGGCTGGAGAAAGTATAAAAGTAAAAGGGAAAAGATCTCATTTGCCAAACCTTTCATTCATTCATTCATTTCCTGAACCACCTAATCCTAATTAGAGTCACAGGGAGGAGCCCATCTCCTCTACAGAATCCTTTATTGATCCCACAGGAAATTATGTGTACACAGTGGCTCCATATAAGTAAGAGTGAAATAAAGTCTCTGTAAAGAAAATTTAGGAAAATGAAAAAATAGACAAATTTCTTTGACTTCTTTGTCTTAACTTGACTTACAAGTGTCTTTTATAACAAATTTTCCATGATATGAGCTTCAATTCCACCAAAAATCTGCTCCATCCATCTAGCAAAAATTTGATTTACAAGCTCTGCTCGTGTAACCCATATAAATACATGGTTACTAATTTTATTGGGGAAAAAAACCCTAATTTCCAACGCTCCCTGAAAGCACTATAGTTTCCTAGTCCCCTTGAACGCATCATAAGCACATGCTGCATGCACCTAGCTAAGCACAGCAGAGCATGCTGCAGAGCAGGACACACACAGAGCACTCGACAAGCTGCACAAAGCCTTGTATGTGTTTTGTTCTCTCTCAATCAAACCGGGTGGAGTGTGTTTGTTTTCTTGGAAACTCCGACTGGATTTTTAGTGGATCTGGATCTGATCTTGAAGCTGGTTTCGGACACGGATGGCGAGCTAAACCCAGTGAGAACTCTTGGCGGATCCAGAAGCAGTGTGGCCAACTGCTCTCTGGATGCGAGAGTAGATCTACAGACCCAACCACTTCAAATCACAGGATCCCAGATAAGAACAAATAAAACACTATCCCAAACGGATCACAATCCTGGAAAAGACCTCCCAAATTCACACAAATCAAACCTTAAGGATTCGAACCTTAGAGACTCTAAGCCTATTTTATTTTTATTTTTATTTTGTAAAGAGCGTTCTACAACATTGTTTGCACTGTTTCTTGTGCTATTGTAAATTGTAATAAATCTGCCGGCTGTTCAACTTTAAATCTCCACAATTCATTCTACTCCTCTAGAACCTAGCATATAATCTAGCACAGCTATATCAAGCTGGTGTTACACTCGAGAAATGGGTTTTAGCCTTGTATTCTTCCACGTGTATCCCTTTACGCTCCGAGAACACTTTATGAAGTGCTTCTCAATTATTTTCTGGAACACCCTCTATAGGGAAAAAAAAACCATTTTACCCCCCCCCCCCCCCCCCATCACCCCACGCACGACAATAAATAGTGTTTACTGTACTTCATATTGTTTGCTCAGTGCTTTTTCCCTACACCATAAACTTAGAACTTAGAACTTGGAACTTACTGAGAGCGCCACTGCCCCCTACTGTAGAGGATGCACAATTACACTTAATTCTAGTATAGTTTGGCAAAAAAGCATGTTCCCCAGGGTCATTACCCCCTTCTCCTCTGGCATCACACCGCGCCCCAATATTTGAGAAGCACTGGCCTTGTGGGAGCTCACAAAAAAACCTTTCCTCACTACCATTCGTAGCATGCACAAAATCCTCCTCCTCCTCCTCCTTCTCTGTTACTCACCACCTCGTGCCTGCCCATGTAACATCTTCGGTACAGTCGATAATCGAAAGGGTGAGTTGACAGAATGAATCCTGGCAGTGAATGACATGTACAGTAGTATCTATATGATAAACAGTAGACTGTAAATATATAACAGTTGTATAACCTCTTGTTCTGATTGAAAGTCCAGATTTGCAAATTTTCCCAGCTTGGAAATGTAATCTTGAATTTTGATAAGGTGGATTGTAAAGTAAATATAAACTACATATAAAAAGTCACCCAAGAATCTGTGGGCTCACTTGTGCCCTCTGCCATGAGTCAGGGGTACTGTTCGCCTCACCAAAGAACTTTTTTACTGGGATTAATCTGCAACCTAAACACGTTGCAGAAATACATTTTATACATTATTCACATTATGAAAGCGCATAGAATGTAATCTGAGTGTTTGAAAGCATTTCATCTGTGATATATAGAGAGAATGACAATATTTGCATCACATACCAGCGCAGTTTGTGAAGGACACAATCCCTTAAACGGCACAGAAAAACTCTGCCCTGTATCTGAATCGGACATAAGAAAATTCTGGTATTCTTTATTGAAAAATAATATAAATAATGGATTCCACCAGTAAAAAGGTTTGCAGTACATAACAGCTGACCAATATTAACATTTATTATATTTTATGATTCACTGTTGATTTCTTTTCAAGCTTGACAGGGGGAGCTCTGCATCACTCGATTCCACTGAATGCACATGACTGATACACAACCATTCACACTCACACCTAGGAGGAACTTGGAACATCAAATTTCCCTAATGTGCATGTTTTTCAACTGTGGGGTAAAACCAAAGTACCTTGAGGCAAACGACGAAAGCATGGAAACTTCACACAGAAATGCCTGAGCCAGGAACTCAAACCCAGAACCTTCTTGCTTCAAGGGACACATTAACCACTACACCACTGTGATGCCCCTGATTTAGATTGTTACATGAAATTAAAAAATAAAATAAAACAGTAAATGTTTCTATGTTATCCACATGAATGGCAAATACTATATCAGCATAACCGGGTTTCCAGAGAAGAAGAAGCTGGTTGAGAAAACTGCACTAGAACTAATTCATGGATTAAGTCTATAAGAGTTTATGGACCAACAAACTATAACATCTCGTTTAGTGCTTTCCAATTTTGCCATTTCAGAATAATGAAGGTGCCATTTTTCATCTTCAATTTCTCTACAGTTCAGATCGCTAAATGTTACAGAATTGGGATATAAATTAGCAAGCGTGTTCAATGTTTGGAAGTAATAGAGGCTGATTTATTAGAGTGCAAGCTTCCAAGCCACAGTGTTCAACCTGAAACTCAGCAGGCCATCAAGATGTAAGAGAGGTTTTTAGAGCGGTATATATTATTATTCAATCAGGACAATGAACACACGAGGGGACGATTAACTTCCAGCTGAAGAAAGAAGGTCTGAAAGAGATCCCTCAGCTGGTGGTGAACACTCAGACATTTAAAACAAAACATCAGCAGAATAAAGGAGCGGAGTGGTTCAGTGGATCAAGACATTTCAGAATTTGAATTTTGGACAAAAGCATAATTGTGTGGCATACATGTGTTCTGTATGTGTTTGCATGGGTTTCCTCTTTGTACTCCAGTTTCCTCGCACAGTCCAGAAACATGCACATTGTTGTTATTCTCATTTCATAGCAGATTTTGTTACAGGGTGGGCTTCCACAGGTCTTTCCCAGACAAGCTACAACACTTGGTCTTCCCAGCCAGTGTCCCATCCAGGTACTAATCCCTGCATAACTTCCAAGATCAGACAGGATTGGTTTCCTTACACAGTGACTGGAGAGTAGATCACCATCATTGAGGGTAAATGTTCTGTATTATTGGTTTCATGCAGCACCGCAAAGAAAAAATTAAAATTAATGCTTCCATAGAAATGAATCTACAGGGATCCCTCGCGACTTCACGCTTCAATTCATGCAGTTTCAGTGCATCGTGTTTTTTTTTTTAAATATTCATCGAATTAAAAAATAAGCAAATTAAGGAAGAATAGGGTAAAAAGTTAAGGAAAATGCCACCAAAAAGGCCAATTATGCATTAAAAAAAAACCCAAACAAACAAAAAACAATCCAAAACACCCCATCGAAACTACGCGCGCATCTGTATGTGTGTGTATTTATATTTTATTTACATCTTATGCATTATTTTTGAATGTTAAATTGTTATTTTAAGCATTCATAGCATTGAATATGTATTTATTGATATTATATACACATATTGATGTATGTACTAGTATATGTCAGTCGGGGGGGTTCGAGCCTACTTCGCAGAATTCGGCGGTCGTGGGGGGGATCTCGGTCCCAATTAACCCCGGAAAGTGAGGGATCCCTGTATCTTAGACGATTATAGAAATATTATGGTTACACATCACTCTGAGGGGAGATCAGCTGTTCAGGTCCCCTTTTGGCTACCAACCAGGAAAACCTCAGTTCAGTTCAGTTCATTTTCTGTACCCGCTTAATCCTAATTTGGGTCGCGGGGAGCCTGGTGCCCATCCCAGCCAACTTCGGTCGAGGGCAGAGTACACCCTTGACAGCTCGCCAGGCCATCGCAGGGCGGAAACACACTGACGGCTTTGCAGCCTACTCTTGTCGAAAGTCAGCAATGGTTCCTTAACATGCCGCTCACCATAGACAGTGACAGACATGGCCGGCCTTTGATAACCCAGTTAGCTCCACTGGGGGGGACAGTGACAACCTTCCTTGTGCAGAGTGGGACTCGAACCCCCAACCTTTTGGATCAGCGATCCAGCGCCCTATACCACTAGACTACCACTGCCTCTCCAGGAAATCCTTTTCATGCTTATTTTAATATGTTTACATGGGTTTTTTTTTTTTTTCAGTAGACATTCTATACTTTGTATATCTACAATATAATATCTATCATTGGCACTGAAAGCCTGTACATGCCTACCGAACACACAGATTTGACAAAAAATAGGCCTGACCCCCCAGACATGACCAAGCTGCACTCACTCCAAATGCCTGTTTCGTGGTTTACTGGTGAGTCTGTATGCCCCATGGTGTATCTCACTATTCGGTAAAGTAGTAACAACTTCGCAGCCCTGTCATGGTGTTCGGCACAGTAACAGCTTAAGCACATGTCTCAGAAAAAAAAGAAAAGAAAAAAAAAAGAAAAGTTAGAGTCCAAGCTACATCGGCTGCAGCTACAATAATAAGTTTGATTATTGATGGATCATTTCACTCTCTAATTGCCCTGTGCACTTTGGCAGTGTTTCAGTAGCTTGCAATAAACGTCATTCAGAATTAACATCTGGATAACTCCGACCACCAGTTCCATGTGGTCGAAGTCTTGCTCGCTTTACTGACCCTATAAACCTGAGCTACACCTGTAATGCATTTTTTTCGGAATCATACCGTTGACATTTCTTAATCACATGAAGTGGTGGATAAGTACATTCCATGCAGCAGTTACAGGGGAAGAAAACACGTACTTGTTGGATACTCAAATCTCTCTGTTAAGGGGAAAGTCATCTAAGAACTGGGACTTTGACGTTTCTCCTGAACACAACTTGAGTTTTTTTTTAACCTTTTGATTACATGATAACAGGACGTTACTTGAAACCACATTAATCCATTCATTTGTTCATCTACTGAGCTAGCAAGGAAGCCAGAGCCTATCTCAGCCGGCTCTGGGTGAAAGTGGGTACACCATAAACAGCTGAACCGTCCACTGTAGGTCTACACAAAGCTATTCACATTCGGAAAAGCAAGTTATCCTAATGTGCATGTCTACAGACTTTGGAAGGAAACTGGCTTTTAATCTTGGCGAATACCCGTTATGTGCGGAGTTTCATGTTCTCCTCGTGCTTTGTAGGTTACCTCAGGGTACACCAGTTTCCTCTCACATTCTACAAACATTAAGTGAACTGATTACTTTAAATTGTCCAAACGTGTACACACAGGTGTGAATGTGAATGGATATTTTTGTCTGTTACTCCTGCAATACATTGATGAGCTGTTCAGGGTGTATTCCTGCCTCTTGCTCCAAGTCAGCTGTGATTGGCTTGCATTTACATTGACTTATGTTTGTATCTCATTTATACTGCTGAGCAGCTATGGGTTGGGGGCCCTTGCTCAAGGATCCAGTAGTGGAAGCCTGGTAGTATTGGGGTTTTAATGTTTTAATATCAGTAGCCCAGAGCCATAAGCACTGAGACACCACTGTCCCTTCAGGCTTCAGCTCCCGCCACAACCCTGAGGGATAAGCAGTATGAATGAATGGGAACATTGCTGTGGTTTTAACCTGGGCTTTACACTAGAGTACAATGTTTGCGATCTCCATGATTCAAAAAAGCGTGGAGCAAAACGATTTTTGGCCACATTTGGAGCACATTTGGAGCCCAAGAGAAACTTCAAGGAAGCATGTTTCCAAGTCCATCAAGATCTCCTACAATGGCATATCAAGGTCTGTTACACTGTGTTAATGTCTGCTCATTCATGCAGTATTTTCTGAACCGCTTCATCCTAATTAAGGTCATCTCAGCCAACTCTGGGCGAGGGCAGAGTATATTCTGACAGCTTGCCAGGCCATTGTAGAGCAGAAACATGTTGATGACTATGCAGCTCCTCTTGAAGAAAGTCAGCAATGGTTCTTTAACATCCCTCTCACCATAGACAGTGAGATAAGTGGCCTTTGATAACCCAGTTAGCTGCATTGGGGGGACAGCAGTGACAACCGTTAATCGCAGGGCTTCAACCTCATCCTTGGGATCAGTAATCCAGCACCTTACCCCACCGGGCCACCACTACCCGATGATGTCTGCTATGGTCTGTTAAGCTCTAGTGTACTCTACTACGATTCCCATGTTCTATCATGATTGTAATACATCATAGCAATTGAGCCAAATTTTTCTTTGCCAGTCAAACATTTTTCCATGACCAGTGCCATCATCACAAATCCACCAAGTTCCTTCAATATCATTACAGTTCAACCCCACAACCCATCATGCTACTCAGGATTCACTCAAATCTCAAAGATCACAGACATTGTGCCTCAGTGTAAACCCAGGGAGAGAGAATATAACACTATAAAATGTGCTGTTATAGATTTTCTAGCAAAATTGTGCGGCAATGATGGCTCAGTGGTTATGTGTGGTTACTGGATTTCAGTGGTTATGGTACTGGATTACTGATCTGAAGGTTGGGGATTTAAGGCACACTAATCACCAAGTTATCACTAACACAAACACACACACACACACACACACACACACCCATGCAGATAAGTGGGTTATCAAAGGCCAGCAATATCTTTCATAGTCTGTATTGAGAGGCATGTAAGAAAAAAAAAAAAAACATTGATGTCATTCATAAAGAGTAGGCCATTGGGTTGCCATTCATGTGTTTCTGCCCTGCGCTGACCTGGTGAGCTGTCCAAGGTGTACTCTGCCCTCACCCAGAGTCACCTAAGATGGGCACCAGCCTCCCCAGGACCTAATTAGGATTGGGTGCTTCAGAAAATGAATTTATTTTCTCACATACTGTAACTGTCTAGTTATGGAGTAACTAAATAAAACCTAAAATCTCATTTAATGTTAAAGTATTTTGATGTCTGTCTTCCTTTTGGCTTTTTCCTTTTTTTTTACTCGGGAGTCGCCACAGCGAATCATCTGATTCGCACGTTTGATTTGGCAGAGGTTTTTACGTCGGATGCCCTTCCTGTCACAACACTTTTTAGCAAGGGACAGAAACACGCTGACGACTTTGCAGCTACTCTTTACGAAAGTCAGCAATGGTTCTTTTACATGAACCTCTCACCATAGACAGTGAGAGACATGGCCCGCCTTTGATAACCCAGTTAGCAGCACTGGGGGGGACAGTGACAACCTTGTGGAGAGTGGGACTCGAACCCCCAACCTTTGGATCAGCGATCCAGCGCCCTATACCACTAGACCACCAGTTAAAGTATTTAGATAATTTTCAATTTATACCCACATTGCTGTGATTGGTCATATGTATCAAAAAATGTCAGACTTGTCAGGGTCTGAAATGTATTTTTGGGGGGAATGTAAGATGTTAGCAGATGCATTTTGCATGCATTTAAAAATTGCACATGTATTCTGGATTGCTTAGATGGAAGATAATGTGTAAAGAGTAGGAATGATCCATATTTATATACAGTGAAACCTCACCTTACGAAAGACCCAACAAACGAAAAATGCAAGTTACGAAATGCATTTACCAAAAATTTCCGTCTCTGGATACGAAAAAAAATCACGTTCCGAAACGCGTCATCTCAAAAATTCAAACAATGCGTGAGTCCCATTGGCTATCTCCCAACACCCCGCCCGGCTGGCCTTCCATTGGGTATTAAGGAGATACAACTCCCTCCTAGCCAATGGGAGGCCAGCCGGGTGGGGTGTTGGGAGATAGCCAATGTGAGTTGCTCTCCCATTGGCTATCTCCCAACACCCCGCCCGGCTGGCCTCCCATTGGCTAGGAGGGAGCTGTATCTCCATAATACCCATGATGCTTTTCCTGTACCTTCGACCCATTGTTCATCACAGAGATGCAGCTCCCTCCCATTGGCTATTATGGAGATGCGTCTCCATAATACCCATGATGCTTTTCGTGTGCCTTCGACCCATTGTTCGTCATGGAATTCGAACACGCATAAAGGACAGAGTTACTGTTGTTTCGTGAGTTTTTCGAATGTGCTCATTGCAACTTTATTTTTTTGGCTCAGGCTTTTAACCTTGTAACATTTGTAAGATTATAACTCTGCTAAGAAGACATGGTCAACACACACGCGCACACACACGCGTGCGCACAAACACACACACACACACACACACACACGTGTGTACACACATATGCGCGTGCACACACACACACACACACACACACACACACACACACACACACGTGTGTAATTTCCGGTGAAAGTGATTCACGGTGCAAGCGAAAAGAAGAAGCGGGCTCGTGGCATGCGGTTGAGTGATATTGCAAACGAATATGTCCAAACCCGTCCACCATCGGTGCGATATTGAAGCAGAAGGAGGCCTTAAAAGGTATACTTTTATAATTTTTAAAGGGTTTGGGGGATAGTATTTTCGGCCTTGGAACGAATCAGGACTTTTACATGTAAAATACCACTCAACTTACGAAAAAATCAGGTTATGAAACCACTTCTGGAACGGATTAATTTCGTAAGGTGAGGTATGACCGAAGTTGTTGTTTTTGTTTTTTTAAGAAAGAACCTGTTAATAATCCGACAAGGGAAAAAAATTCCAATATATTTTCTGTACTTTTCATTTTTCACCTTAATTCCACTTACATCAAACTACAGTACCTTTAATGACTGAAATCAGACAATGGCCTTAAGATGGGGATAGAACTTTAGTCCTTCCATCTTTAAAGAGATTTCATACACATCACAGAAATGGCAGGAAAGAAATGGCAGCTTCAGAGTGACACCAATGCTATCAGATTGTGCGTCATGCATGAAGGCTTTGGCAGGCAGGGACAGGAGTCTTTAGGCATCATGCGCCATCACTCACAGGAGACGTCTGGTGAGCCGAAAAAAAACCTCCTGAAACCTCATCAAACCTTCGACGGAAGCTATCAGATATCACGTGCTATCAGTCTTCATATCTATTACCATAAAATGGAAGGTCACAGTGATAAACCAGTGGGGTGATAGAGATCAAAAAACATAAAAGGAGGATTTGGAGATTAATCATCAGATAGAAGCGAGTGGTAATGATACGGGACCGCAATGGCTTCTATTTGCTTGCTGAGAATCAACAAATTTGGATGTGAAAGTATGCCTGATATGCATATGAGCCATTTTTAGAAACAGTGAATCCAAACTGAGAGTGTGATTTAGCCCAGAAAAACAATTAGGAAGTAAAACTTTGTGCATAAATTATTGTATAGCTGTCATCCATACTAATTTCACAGCTTTTGGTATATAATTGTCTTAGATAATAAACAATCACAGGATTCATATGAATGTTATATTTTGTGGTCGGAGTGTTAAAAGCACTGTAATAGAATTCAGAGCTTTTTCCAGGTACACATGGCTTGGGGCAAGAATACATCATGGACAGAACCATCACTGGAGACCACGCAACACATATTCATATTCAGGTTTAGAAAACCCAATAGCAAGAAAGTTCTGTGTTCGATTCCCAGACTTGCATGGTTTTGTTTTTTGTTTGGGGTTTTTTGTGTGTGTGTGTGTGTGTGTGTGTGTGTGTGTGTGTGGAGGTTGTATATTCTCCCTGTGCTTGCGTGAGCTTTCTCCAGATACTCCGATTTCCTCCCACGATCCAAAGTCATGCAAGTTAGGTTAATGGGCTGTTTCAAATTGACCCCTGTGCAAGAATGAATGTGAATGGTCATACCATGGTGTGTTGCCCTGCGATGGTCTTGTGAGCTCTTCACGATGTACCCTGCCTTCACCCAGTCTCGGTTGGGATATGCACCAGCCTTCCTGTGGCCCCAGTAGGTGGTTCGGCATTTCCATGCCATTATACCAGTTAATATTTCCACCCAGAAGCAGAAAAGGATAGAAATTCTTGAGTAGGTCCTGATGAATGTGGCAGAGAGGACAATAAGGTGCACGTGATTTTTATTGCTGCTAAATGTAAACTGAAAGTGAGACATGATTTCAAAATACAGTGTCTGGATTAAATAAAAAATAAAGTCCTTTGTGCTTTTTACACCCGAGCCATAGCGGCTCATTAGACCGGTGCTTATCCCCGGTTTCCATAGCATGAAGTGACAAGGAGCTCAACTCCTCCTGTAGGGGACGCTAGTCCATCAGATGTTACCTTCCAAGTATATTTTTACTGGTACCTATTTATAATGCTGGGTGAACAGAGGCACACCTTGTTCAGGGGTCTTAGCACAGTGGGGGGTCTAACTGGGATTTGAACACACAACCTCCCGATCATCGGCACAGCACCCTAACCACTATGCTACCAGCCCCACATCTGGATTATTGCTCTGGATTTTCTGCACAGGGCAGCATGGTTAGGTAATGATTAGCATGTTTGCCTCACAGCCAGAAAGTCCTGAGTTCGAAACCCAAGTTCGGTGAGGGCGTTTGCATGTTCCTGCCATATATGCATGTTTTTCCACTGGGTACACTGGTTTCCTCCCACAAGCCAAATGTACATTGGGCTAATTGGATATTCTAGTTTGCCCCTAGATGTGTGTGTGTGTGTGTGTGTGTTTGAATGATTGTGTGTTGGAACTGTGATGGTCTGGCCTGCTGTTCAGGATGTACCTCACCTTCACCCAGAGCCAGCTGGAACGAGCTCCAGCCTGCTGCCCTAATAAAGGATCTATGCGTAAGTTGAAAACGGACAAATAGTGATCAATTAGTTTTAATGGAGTCTTTTAGCTAAATGAGAATGAGAACTTCTTCTGATTATTCTTATTCTTTTCCTTCCGGCTTTTCCCTTCAGGGGTTGCCACAGCAAACCACCCCCTCCATCTCACCCTATTCTCTGTATCTTCTACTCTTACTCCAACTTCACCACATCCATAAATCTTCTCTTTGGTCTTCCTCTCGGCCTTCTGCCTGGTAGTTCCAACCTCAGCATCCTACTACCAATATACTCACTATCCCTCCTCTGTACATGTCCAAACCATCTCAATCTAGCCTCCCAGACTTTGTCTCCAAAACCTCTAACATGTGCTGTCCCTCTGATGTACTCATTCCTGATCCTATCCATCCTCGTTACTCCCAAAGAGAACCTCAACATTTTCATCTCTGCTACCTCCAACTCTGCCTCCTGTATTTTCCCCAGGGCCGCTGTTTCTAAACCATACAACATCGCTGACCTCAACACCGTCTTGAGAATGTAAGGGGTAAAAAAGGTCATCTGTGATAGCAGTTTTCTCCCTGTTTGGTAGGTGTCATGAGACGGGGAGTGTGTGATCATGTTACTAGAATAAATGGCTGGAGGTTATATGATAAGGTTATGTTTGTGGGAAATTTTCAGCAGGGTGGGGCCGTTTATGATAGTCAGCTTCTAAAGTTAATGCATAACCTTCTTGCAGGATCATCTGCGTAATATCTTTGGACAAATGGAACACACAAAGGAATGTTTTATTTGTCACAGTTGAGTAACCTCACAACTGAGAGTTTTTCTTTCGATATAACCTTGTAAAAAAAAAAAAAACAAACTATATAACTTTAAGGAGCACTTTACTGAAGCCTTCACACAAACTCACTCATTTGCCAAACTGCTTAATCCTGATAGACTCGCAGGGAGGCTGAAGCTTGCCATCACAGAGTCAACACACACAAAACTATTTCCTCTCACATCCTACATCCTGTGAGCCTGATGTGCACATATTTGGACTATGGGAGTGTCTAGAGGAAACTCACACAAACAGAACCTGCAAACTCAACACAGAAACACCTTTGCGTAGTCTGGGACTTGATGCCAGGACCTTCTTGCTGCGAGGCAGACATTTGTACCACTACGCCACTGTGTCAGCCACGTAAACTTACAGCGAATGGGTTATTTCTGTATGTTTTTCCGAATCTGTTTATCAGGCAACTACAGTGATCCCTCGCTACTTCGTGCTTCAGTTTCTGCGGCTTCAGTGCATCACTGCATCACGGGTTTTCCCAAAATATTCATTGAAAAATAAAAATATAAGGAAATTAAGGAAAAATTGGAAAAAAAAAGTTAAATAAAATGCCACAAAACAAAGCGAATTATGCAAAAAAGAAACCCAGACAAACAAAAACAAAACACAACCCAAAACCCCCCAACAAAACTCATCTGAGTGTGCATCTGTATGTGTGTATTTATATTTTATTGACATCATATGCATTATATATATATATATATATATATATATATATATATATATATATATATATATATATATATATATATAATATATACAGTCAGCCCCCAACTTACGAAGACCCCTGTGTACGAAATCCCCAGGTTACGAAAACCATTTTCCTGGGTTTCCGTCCCCGAGATACGAGACGACCCCCTCTTATGAAAAGAAATTCAAAATTCAAACGCGCCAAACAAAATTTTATACAACGCGCAAGTTGCTCTCTCATTGGCTGTTTCTCAACATCCCGCCCGCTGGCCACCCAGATAGAGACAGAAGAAAGCTTAACTCTTTAGTATTTAGTTTAGTTTTTTAAGTTGTTTAATTCAGTAAATGTTTAATAAATGTGGCGCATTTGAGCTCATCTGGAATTCCGATCCCTCAAGGAATCAAATTAAAGTTGAGTTTGTCAAGCAGGGAATGCGCTTTGAATTCACGTCTTGTGGATGTTTAATAATGGTTTAATTAATACATATGTTAATAAAATGGTTTAATATGTTAATAAAACATTTAAATGGTTTAATAGATAATTTTCTATTACTTTTAACACATATTTCATACAAAATTGGTGTATTTTTATTGTTTTTAAAGGGTTTATGGGTTTATCCAGTCCAAAGACTGGAGCCTTGGCACGAATTAGGCGTTTAACATGTAAGATGCGACCCCTACTTACGAAATCCCCGTGTTACGAAAATGGCTCTGGAACGGGTTAATTTCGTAAGTTGGGGGCCGACTGTAGATACATATATATATATATATATATATATATATATATATACAGTGATTCCACACTACTTTGAGCTTCAACTCATGCGGTATCATGGGTTTTTTTTTTAATATTTATCGAATTTAAAAATAAGGAAATTAAAGAAGAATAGGTGGAAAAGTTAAGAAGATGCCACAAAAACAAGGCCAATTATGCAAAAAAAAAAAAAAACCTAAACAAACACAAAGAAAAAACAACCCAAAACCTCCCATCAACACTAGTTACATTTTTATGTGAGGTGCGCACCTGTACGCGCGCGCATCTGTATGTCTGTCTTCCTTTCGGCTTTTTCCCTTTTACTCAGGAGTCGCCACAGCAAATCATCTGATTCGCACGTTTGATTTGGCAGAGGTTTTTACGTCGGATGCCCTTCCTGTCACAACCCTTTTAGCAAGGGACAGAAACACGCTGACGACTTTGCAGCTACTCTTTACGAAAGTCAGCAATGGTTCTTTTACATGCCTCTCACCATAGACAGTGAGAGACATGGCCCGCCTTTGATAACCCAGTTAGCTGCACTGGGGGGGGACAGTGACAACCTTGGGGAGAGTGGGACTTGAACCCTAAACCTTTGGATCAGTGATCCAGCGCCCTATACCACTAGACCACCACTAACCCCTGCGCTCGCATCTGTATGTGTGTATTTATTTTATTTAAATCTTATGCATTATTGTTATTATAAGCATTTATAGTGTTGAATATGTATTTATTGATATTATATACACATATATATGTAAGTATATGTCAGTCGGGGGGGTTGAGGGGGCTGATCCTACTTCATGGAATTCGGTGGTGGTGGCGGGATCTCGGTCCCAATTAACCACGGAAAGTGAGGGATTCCTTTATTCGCATATACTTGTACGTATACGTCAGGCAGGGGGGTCGATCCTACTTTGAAAAAATCGGCGGTCACGGAGGAGTCTCGGTCCCAATTAACCGTGGAAAGTGAGGGATCCCTGTTTCACGGATAAAAGCGAACATCAAAGACCCTTGAGGCCAGCCAGCCACAGGTTTTGTAATATTTTCCAGAGAAAGGTGCTATCAACCCTCTTTTACATACACGGGCTCACACATGAATAAGATTGGCATCATCCCCGGATGGATGCTTGGCTCATTTTGCACACATGTCCAGATAGGTAGGTAAGTCTGTTGGCTTTTCACCCAAGCCATAGTGGCTCATCAGGCCGGTGCTTATCATTGGTTTCCATAGCGTGAAGCGACCAGGAGTTCAACCTCTCCTGGATGGGACGCTAGTCCATCACAGGTTACCTTCCGTGGTGCCCATTTATACTGCTGGGTGAACAGAGGCACACTTGCGGTTGAGACCTTGCCCAGGGGTCTTAGCACAGTGAGGGTCTCAGTGGGATTTGAACTCACAACCTCCCGATCACGAGCACAGCACCCTAACCACTACACCACCGGCCCTGCTACATGCCTGGATAGACACATCTTAATTAGATGTGACCATGAAATATGTAAGAATGATAATATTATTTAAATAATAACAGAAAATTAACAGAAAATTGGCTTGTGTTGCTGTGATGTTGAGGTCGGAGTCTAGCATCACTTTCACCCAAAGAACTTGATCAAGTTCACTCACATAGCTTCAGAGCTCTCTTTCAGACAAGTCTGACGAACCACCCCTCACCCCCACCTCCACCCCCACCCCCCCCCCCCCTCCACCCCCACCCCACCGCCACCCCTATGTAAAAATGCGGAAAGTAATGGGTCCACTTCAGTTCATGAATCCATTTCCGTTTTATCCTCATTTTTAGTGAATTCACCTTGAAGTTAAGACCTGATTAGTCCCTCCTGACAGGACATCTGAGTGACTTACACATTCCACATTTAGGAAACTCCTAATTATCTGCATTTTATGACTCTTTTTCATCCGACGTAATTATTTCTGGAGAAAGGCAGCACATTAAATAGTGTGAACTCCCCCCAAAACACTGCAGTTAATAAAAGACAAACGACTCAAGCGTGGTAAAAGGAATGATGAAAGCTCTTCTTGAGTGTAAAGCATAAGTAAAGGAGTGGGGTTTTTTTTTTGTTGTTGTTGTTGTTGTTGTTGTTGTTGTTGGGGTTGTTTTTTTTTTTTTTTTTTTTTTTTTTTAAGCAGAGCACAGGTGATCGACTGAGTGATCAAAACACACCGTATTTGCACTTAATCTCTTCCTGCCGGGCTGCTTAAGCCCCCTGTGTCTAAACAGCTTCTCCAGAGGGAGATGACACCAAGTCGTTCTTGGACGATGAAAGGAGAGAAAATGAGCTGTTGGTGGCGAGAAAGAAGCGGGCTCATTAAAAACACGCGTTGCTCGGCTGTAGAATGGGACCCAGAACAGAATCCAATTATCACCTGCCTTCCTCCCACCAGCACATCAATAATCCATTACAAAAGAAGCCTCAAAATCCATTACATGAGAGACGCACTCAAGCGGTTACAGAGGCCAGTGTCTCTCTCGCGGCCACCTGTTTCACTCAGGAACTCGGCTCTACAACCATTGCACACGCACACACACACACACACACACACGCACACACACACACACACACAGTCACTTTCTTATAATATCACCAGAGTTCAATAAACTCAATACAACACTCTGGTGTCTGGATAACTTGGATAACAAATATGTGTGGTATGTGAGAGTGGTTTCTGTGTCGAGGAATCTTTTTCTTTTACACACACACACACACACACACACACACACACACACACACACTTCCATTAGAGTGTAATGGAGCTGAAAGCCTCTCCTCTGTGTTGTAAGAATGCAATTATTCCTACGCAGGCAGTGCCGTTACTCATGTGACACTTCTCTTAAATCAGACAGCTGTAGCACAATGCATACGCCATTCATGATCTCCATTCCAAATCATTGAAGAAGCATTCATATGATGTTTTACTGTCATCATCATCATCATCATCATCATCATCACTCTTTAACTATTTAAGTTGTGTTCTTTGTTGTTGTTGTTGTTGTTGTTGTTGTTGACAAGGCCTGCAGGTTGTGGTGTGATATACAGTAGGTCAGAATTCTGGACTGTGAAAGAGGTCTGACGCTGGACAGCCATGTGCAAAAGCGACTCAGATGTAAAGTGAAGCTACAGGAAGGCCGCTTTTGTGCATTTTTTTTTTTTTTTTTTTTTTTTGCTCAAGGTCTTTTAGCATTTCCCTCACACATTTTAAATGCCTCATCTGGCACCTTGTCTCTGGAAGATGAAAAAGCAGGTTACGTGGGTCGGGTCACATCACGCGTAAAGTGGATGGTAACTCAGAAAGATGCGCGGTGCAGGAAAGCGATTTCCCAAAATAATGCCACAAGGCTTTGTTTTAAAATAAAGTTCCAGCGGATATCAGAGACACATCACATTCCGTTACAGAAAACCTTCTGTTAACGTTTAGGAGAGGGAAGTAGTGATTTGGGGGCAGGGGGGGGGCAGTGATGGTTAAAATAGATAAAAAGAAATGACAGAGAAGGAGGAGGGGATGAAAAGGAAGACAAAGATGAAGACATTGGGACTGAGGAAAAGAGGTGGAGAAGAGAAAGGGAAACAAAGTGGATGAAGAAGAAGAAGAAGAAGAAGAGGAGGAGGAGGAGGAGGAGGAGGAGCAAAAAGAAGATCTATAGATGAGAGGTAGATGGCGGATGGGCTCCTGATTGGCGCATCAATGAGGTGCGTGACTTTTAACCCAGAGACTTCAAATTCAAATCCAAGTTAATGCCACAGGTCCCTGACCGCTCCCAAATACACATGGACCAGAGTTCGCAAAGAGGCACCTTGATCGGTGGTGGCCATGTGATAGGGAAGGTAATACCTGATGGATGGGAATTGTACACAACAAAATTGGGAAGAAAATGGGAGCGGGTGGCGGATGTGGAAAAAGTGGAAGAGGACAAGACAAGAAAAAGCAACTTCAAGGAAAATGGATGGATTGAGCATGGAAGTAATACAGAGGAGAAGGAGAGGAAGTGAGAGTGAAGAAGAGGAAGATTCAGTTCAGTTCAATTTCTGTAGCTGCTTAATCCTAATTAGGGTCGCAGGGAGGCTGGTGCCCGTATCAACCGACTTTGGGCGAGGGAAGAGTACACCCTGGACAGCTCGCCAGGTCATCACAGGGCGGAAACATGCTGATGGCTTTTTCTGTAACCGCTTCATCCTAATTAGGGTCATGGGGAGGCTGACGTCCATCCCAACCGACTCCGGGTGAGGGCAGAGTACACCCTGGAAAGCTCGCCAGGCATTCACAGGGCAGAAACACACTGACAGCGATGCAGCTCCTCTTGTCGAAAGGCAGCAATGGTTCTTTTACATGAACCTCTCACCACAGACAGTGAGAGACATGGCTGAAGAAGATGATGATGATGATGATGATGATGATGATGATGATGATGATGAATTAGGAAGGATTAGGCATAGATGTAATGCAGAGGAAGAAAATAATGGGGAGGGGAATGATAATGAAGAAGAGGAGAAGAAGAGAAAACAGAAAAGACAATGTTTCATAAGGAAAGAAGAAGAAGAAGAAGAAGAAGAAGAAGAAAACGGGCAATGATGGCCTGGTGGTAAAAGGTACTGGAACACTGATCCCAAGGTTCGGGTTTCGAGCCCCACTCTCAATGGGTTGTCACTGTCATGTCCTGTCTTGTCGCCCCGTCCCCCCGTCCCCCCTCCCTTTGTGCAGCCACCTGGGTTAACAAAGGCCGGCCATGTCTCTCACCGTCTATGGTGTGAGGTTCATGTAAAAGAACCATTGCTGACTTTCGACAAGAGGAGCTGCATGGCCGTCAGCATGTTTCCGCCCTGTGATGGCCTGGCGAGCTTTCCAGGGTGTACTCTGCCCTCACCCAGAGTCGGTTGGGATGGGCGTCAGCCTCCCCATGACCCTAATTAGGATTAAGCGGTTACAGAAAATGAACTGATGAAGAAGAAGAGGAAGAAGAGCTGGCACAGATGATTACCCATCGAGTCATGCCTGTTCCTGCACTAAGACCTGAACACTTCAACCAAATAATGGAGTGCCCCGTTATCTCTTTTTATTAGCAGTGCTATGGGTTTCAATTGTGTCTAATCATGCTGTATAATAGCAGGTCATTTCCTCTTGAAGGGTCGAAAATCTAGTTACAAGTCATTTAAAACCTTTCTGCCGGTGTCCACTACAGAACAGAAAGCAATTTCCTTTAATATTAAATAATGTCTGATTTTCATATTATCCATTTTCTTAATTGGTAATGGCAGTGCTTATAGTGCAACCATAACATCACACCATTTCCATTCTGACACCACTTTATATAATCAATAACAAGTAATAATTATTCGAGATAAGTGTTAATAATTCAGTGAGCATCAGCAGCATCCAGGAGGGAGATGAGCCGTACAGCAGACCGTCTCGGTTCCTTTTTGGACTCGTATGAAGAAAAGGAGCCAGACATTTTTATCACAAATCTCACGAAGTGACAGAAAGCGAGCACAAAGGGGCTGAAACTTTCCGAGAGTCTCGTTCATCATTTTGATTCTGCACTTGTGCCTGCTTCGCCACCAACACCAACCCCCCCACCACCACCACCACCGCCACCACCGCCGCCACCCCTCACCCCACCCTTAGCCCAATCCTCTTTTAACCTATTTCATAAATGATCCCATGCAATGTGAGGACTCGGACTGCAGTGGGAGAAGATGTGCCAGTGGAGATGGGCTTCTTTTCCAGGAGATTAAGCACAACCTGGGGGAGGGTCCAAGTCAGAGAAAGAGAGAGAGAGAGAGAGAGAGAAACTCATTAATAGGCAAAGTACGTCAAGACTACAGCCCTTTATATGACACCACAGCTTGATGTGATGCCAAAAAGCAAGCCAAGTAAGCAATGATTTCCCCCTTTTTCTCTCCAGCTGATCTCAGTCAGGATCATGTATCACTATTACGTGAATGCTTACGGCTCAAGTAGGCTTAAGAAGAGCTTTTTCAGCTCTTTTTTTCACGGCAGTATATGTGCATGTATCAGACGGGAGTTTTTTTTTTCTTTCCACTGGGCCACAGAACAGCATGAGCTACGAGACGAGCCGCAGGAGCTTCATGCACTCAGACAGTTCGCTCCTGCACAATTAATGGAGGAAGAAAGAAACGAGAGCACTTTGGGGAGGATGGAGGATGAAGGGAGAGAATCGGATGGGGAGTGCTGGGAATCAGTCAGACCATGAAATCGGGTTCAGGGAAAAGAACAATTATATTTAAACAACTGGTTGGGAAAACTTCTGATACAAATCACAGATATTTGACCACAAGCCTTGAGGCTAAAATATAAAGAGAAAGTACGTTTGAGGTACAATATGTGAGGCGCTCCACCGAAAGTAGGCGCTTGTCGCAAGTGACATATGGTGCCTGTGAGACAAAGCGCGGCTTATGTGGACTTCCGATCTTTCAAGTGAGCAAGTGAAGGTTGAGTACTAAACAAGTATTCAACGCACACTTGCTCACTTGAAAGATCGGAAGTCCGGATAATCCGCGCTTTGTCTCACAAGCACCATACGTCACTTGCGACAAGTGCCTGCTTTCGGTGGAGCGCCTCACATGACCCAGCGGACGTAAACTGGTGGAGGGATTTCCAGCTCTAGAGAAGTGTTTCATCGAACTGAGCCAAGCACTCAAAAACACGGTCACAGAGCTACTGAGTGTCATTCATACGGAACCAAAACTCGGTTCCGTGGCTAGTTTCCTAAGCGTGAACCATCGCTGTTCTGGCATGTCTAATCGTGTGGATTTATGTAAATTGTTAGATTTGCAGAATTCAGTTGATTCTATTGTTTGATTTACAGTAAATGCTCTGGTGTGATTACTCTTGCGCTCAATGCAGTATTAAGCCAAACATGCACCAGCGAATCCAAAAATGGGAGGGATTAAAGGGTACCTGTGGTGAATTAGTGTTAGTCGCCCTTTAAAATGATCACTTTGACATGTGCGGTTCCTTCGGACAACATGAATGCTTGCCCTTCGTCAAAGTACACTGGGCATGCTCAGAAACATGTTGTCTTCCTGACTGGTTGTTTCAGCGTCATAGTGATGCTTATTCTTTAAACACCCCACGCTCACCAGTGTATGACTATAACAGTGGAAAAAAGTGACTCCTTTACATTAATTATTTACATAGTTTAGTAAAACAATTCAGTGGAAAGTTCTAATGAACAAAAGGCACTGGTTGGTTTACTGAGACTCAAAAATTCACTGCTTTTTCCTCTCGAGCCAATCAGTGATGAGCATATGATATTCAATTTTTTTTTTTTTTTTTTTTTTTTTTTTTTTAAATTAGGATTTTTGTTTTTTTATTTGTTTTTACCTTTGGCAAAGGCATTCTGTTTTTGGTTAGTATTTTTTTACAGAAGAAATATTGGTGGGTTTTTAAAAAAAAATACTACTTGAGGTGGGGCTTTGGAACGCAGACACCATTAGATTTTGTACATGATCTCGTAAAATTCTCCCTCACCTCAGGTAGTAATTTCTATAAAACCCACAAATATTTCTTCTGTTGCAAGGAGAATGGTGCCTGTCTCAGCCAGCATTGAGCAAAGACAGGGCGCACTCTGAACATATCGCCTGTCCATCACAGAACCAAAACACACAGATAATCCTTCATACTCGAAACTAGGGTAATTTGGAACTGCGCATTAGCCTGTGTCTGTGAGAGGAAACCGGAGTACCTGGAGGAAGTTCACACAACCACATGAAGGATATACAAACTTCACACAGAAATAGCTGAGTCTGGAAATTGATCCCAGGACCTTCTTGCTGTGAGGAGGACGTGCTAAACTCTATGCCACAGTGCCACCCCTGGTCAAACTCTGCATCAACCAATTTTTAAAAGATTCTTTAATATTTTTAGATAGTGAGATTTGGAAGTGTGGTATTTCAGAAGGTCCAGCAGGCTGTGTACTTTTTGAAAATCTTTAAGCTTGGCAGAGGTTTGCGCTCTGAATGTTTTTGTGTATTGAGTTTTCGTTTTTTTGCATTTTTATTTTTGCCCATGTTTTGATTTCTAATCTTTTTTAATTTAGTGTGCGTGTGTTTACATGGAAGTATGCGTTTCTTTTCCATTGTCTGAACCACTCAAAAATGCTAATATTAAGCGTCCTGCTGAAATCATGCATTTGTCCTCATGACTTCGTCACTAATGGCAGCCATAGGGTCCAGGATTTTTCTGTAGTTAGATATTCACAAACCATTTTCTCTGATACCGCTGAACTAAAACCTCAAAATATCCCAACATTTGGAAATGAAGGCTCTGTTAGACACCAGAGAAATTCAATTTTGTTTAAATCTGAGAAAATCTACGAGAGGAAAAGAACTCAACTGCATATGTTCCCACATACCGATAACAAAAATA
Organism: Plotosus lineatus; assembly: GCA_024760905.1. NCBI lineage: Eukaryota > Metazoa > Chordata > Actinopteri > Siluriformes > Plotosidae > Plotosus > Plotosus lineatus. Next base: position 65,252,164 of record CM045731.1, on the reverse strand, counting down.
AATCTCACACTTTTTGAATCTCACTTTTTTCAGAAAAAATAACCCCTCTGTGTTCACACTGGGTGTCTTGGAAATTATCCAACCTGTTCGTGTTCTACCTGTCTATCAAATCTGGATGACAAAAAGGAGCTGTGAAAGCGGCGGTCTGGCAGAACTTAAAACCAAGCAGCAGCATGAAAGATTGTGCTAGCTGACCTGAGCCTCGAGCTTTCAGTGGCCTCTTTATTGCTAACAAGCAAAGACTAGAAATCAATTAAACGAATGGAACCATAGGAGGCTTAACCTGGCAATGCTGCGACTCAGGGACAGACGGTCTGTCTGAGACAGAATAACAGGGAAAAGAGGAGAATGAGAAGGACAAAGAAAGACAGAAGTAAGATAGGGGAAACGACAGGGAGCTTCAAGCAAGGAAAGAGTGACGAACTTGCAGGCAATGAAGAGCTACAGAGAAAGGTGGAAAGGTGAAAGGAAGATGACAGAAAAAGATTGAGGGATGGAATGGAGAAAGAGCAAAGGAATCAGGGGAGATAGGGACAAGCTGGTGTCTCTATCCGTCTTCCTTTGACGCTTAATGACGTCCCAAGTGACAGGTGCTAGCTTTTTCTCCTGGCAGCTGCTAGATTCACCAAATCTATCTCCTCTCCTTCTAAAGGATGAAGGCACCAGATGTGACTTGATTTCCTTCGGCTGAAAACAGGGTAACACGGACACAAGAGTGAATTCCCCAAAGCTGGATCTTTGCTATCCAGACTGGCACAAAATAGAGCACATTCGTCAAAGTTGAGTTTAAAATGTAGAGGTTTCGTAATAAAGCATCAGGGATTTGCTAAGAAAATTACAACCGCTGCCAAGTACACACTCTGAGTACAGGGCATTCTTTACCATCTGCAGTGTGCTGGGAAATGTGGGAGGCCCGGAATTGAGACAGCAAATTAATTAATTCAGTTGTGAGTATCTGTAAAGAGTTGATGACATGTTCTTTTGGGAATACAATCTTATTTTTAAATTATACAATTCCAGCATGGAATATTACTGACAGAAAATCTGTGGTATAGTATTCATCATGCTTGAAGTTTTACTCTCAAGCACATTTAGGCCTTAAACAAAATTAAACCAAAACTTAATTAAATATATATATAAAATATATAATATATATGTCCATGCCCATCAAAAATCACCCTTATTATATCCGTGCTCATGGCGTGAAAAAAAAAAAACGTAATAATTCCTGTAACAAGGGGACACTTCCGGATGCAAAAAGTGGGGCGGAAGTGACATCAAATAAACAGATGCACCAAACTGTAGTGCCATATGTGTACCATTATATAGAGCATATTTTCATGTAAACATTCATAAAAATGTCTGATGAATGTAATGTACAGTGATTGCAAACTCACTAGTATATATTTGATTTTAGTTTAATATCCGTATACTGTTAGTATTGCTGGCATCGTACTTTCTTGAAACGCATGCATATATGTCCTGTTTTCACAATTTTACCCTCCCACAAGAGTGAAACAGTACAAATGGCAGCCCTTCCAAACAAACTAATGTAAACCATCAAGCAAGTTTTAGCTAGGTAGACATAAGTAAAAACCACCTGATGATGAAAATATGTATATTTTCAGGGTAACAGGAGCATTTAAAAGGCTTTCAGTTTATTGCATCTTAAGATGACTTTTTTGTGCTATTATAGCTGTGCAGGAGGGTTTACAGTGAACCCTCACTTTTCATGGTTAATGGGGACTGAGACCCTTCACGAATGCCAAATTTCCACAAAGTAGGATCGACCCTCCCCCCTAACTGATGTATATTTACATGTATATGTGGATATAGTATCAGTAAATACATATTCAATGCTATAAATGCTTATAATAACAATTAAACATTCAAAAATAATGCATAAGATGTAAATAAAATATAACTACACACACAGAAACATGCACGCACACACACAAACACGCACCCAGACGCACACACACACACATACAGACACTCAGATGCGCACTTCACATAAAATTGTAAGTAGTTTTGTTGGGGGGTTTTGGGTTGGGGGTTTTTTGTTGTTGTTTGTTTGTGGTTTTTGCATAATTGGCCTTGTTTTGCGGTATTTTCCTTAACATTTTCCCTATTTATCCTTAATTTCCTTATTTTATTATTTTTCGATGAATATTTTTGAAAAACTGTGATGCACTGAAGCTGCAGAAACTGAAGCGTGAAGTAGCGAGTGATCACTGTATTTTTTTTTTATAGGCAAACATAAAAACTTCATTTCATTCAGAATACTAATTTTACATTCAAACCACTGTGAATCAGAATAGATGAATAAAAACTAATTAGCTTCAGAGAGAAAACACTGCACTGTATGATCTCAAACCGCCATGCCATTGGTTATCTGCCTTTCATGTATTTACAATAAGAAAAAGTGTAACAGTACATTATTATTATTATTATTATTATTATTATTATTATTAAATATTCATTCATTATCCTTACTGTTTATCCTTTTATGGTCACAGAAGTGGTAGTGGTGGCTTAGTGGATAAGGCAATGGGTTCCTAATTTGAAGATCAGCACTATCACCACTGTTGGTCCCATTAGCAAGGCCCTTAACCCTTAGTTGCTCAGTTGTATTGAAAAAAATGATAATTGTGAATCACTCTGGATAAGAGCATCTGCAAATTCTGTAAATATAAATGTAAGTCACCGGAGACAATCTCCCCCTGAATGTCACACCGATGGATAATTTAAAGTTGCCAGTTCACCTAATGTGCTTCAAGAGAGTTAACCACAAAACCACCTTGTTTCCTCGTCAACATCATGATCACCATCACTATTGTAGTTGTTTAGTTACATCTTGATGAATTCAGATGTACTCGTGAACACTTTATCATATTAATCGGTATAATTCTGAACTTAATTCTTATCTAATAGATCTAGTCATTGAATTAGCATCACATGTGCCAAGTTGCAGTGAGTATTTTTCTCTACTGAGAAAATGGGGTAATTAAAATTTCATTGAAATAGCAGGCTGGGCCAAAGTTCTACCCTTCATTGGCCAGCACAGTAAAATGAGACGACAGCTACAGGCAGTGCCAGAAAACATACAAGAAACCACAGAATCTTATCTGAGCAAAGGAGGAAGTTTATGTGTGAAAGAAATAAGGGTTTGAGACTCTGGGGCTGTGCAAGTGCCTACAGCTCAGTAAAGCGCAGCCGTCTCTCCTCCTCCAGCTTTCTTCTTCAGCTGTTTAAGATGAAAATTGATTCATATCTAGACCTTAGCTGTTTTTAGGGCATTTGCTCGGGTGGCCAGAAGAAGTCTTCAGTCAAGTGCTCCCGTTAACGAGATGTCCCCTGTTGCCATGCCAACAAAGAGATGCGAGTAATATTTCTGTGCAGAGTGCATTGGACAAATCTGACCGCTGAAGAAACTCCAGTTCAAACTGTTGATATGGTGAAGTTGTATCAGTGTGGCGATAATTATCATGTACAGTGATACCTCACCTTATGAAATTAATCTGTTCCAGAGCTTTTTTCTTAACCTGGATTTTTCACAAATTGAACCGCATTTTACATGTAAAACATGTGATTCATTCCAAGGCCCCCAAAACTACCCCCTAAACCCTTTAAAAATTATAAAAACATACCTTTTTAAGACCTCCTTCTGCTTCAATATCGTACCAATGGTAGACCGGTTTGGCCATATTCCTTTGCAATATCACTCAACCACATGCCACGACCCCGCTTCTTCTTTTCACTCACACCGGAAATCACACACACGCGTGTGTGTGTGTGTGTGTGTGTGTGTGTGTGTGTGTGTGTGTGTGTGTGTGTGCGCGTGTGTGTTGACCATGTCTTCTTAGCAGAATTATAATCTTACAAATGTTGATGGAAGTTTAAAAACCTGTGTCAAGAAATAAAGCAGGAAACAACAGTAACTTTGTCCTTTACACGAAAAGCATTATGGGAGATGCAGCGCCATAGTAGCCAATGGGAGGGAGCTGCATCATCCCTCCTAGCCAATGGGAGGCCAGCGGGGCAGGATGTTTGGACGTCATTAATGGGACAGCAGCTCATGTATTGTTTGAATGTTTGAATGGTGCGTTTGGCACGTTTCGTAAGGAGAAATTGTTTATTGTTTTGTATACACAGACAAAAAATTTTGGAAAATGTTTTTCGTAATCTGGATTTTTCGTTTGCTGAGACGATCGTAAGGTGAGGTACCACCGTATGTGTGTGTGTGTGTGTGTGTGTGTGTATATATATATAATTTTTTTTTTTTTTCCCCCCAGGTCCCATCCCCCTAGTTTTGTTACTTTTATGAAGCATAGTAACTGCTCAAAGTTTCATAGAAATGTATGAATATTTACTGGTAACTCAACTGGCTGGAATATTTTCATAGAATAACGAATAACTACATGTATTCAGTGGTCAGTCATTGCCTGCGTGTTAACACTGTATTATATATTGAAATATAATCTTGTTTAATTGGGGCGGAGGTGGCCTGGTGCTAAAGCGTGCTGGATCGCAGATCCTAGTTCCCCCCCAGTGCAGCTAACGGGGTTATCAAAGGCCGGCCATGTCTGTCACTGTCTATGGTGAGAGGTTCATGTAAAAGAACCATTGCTGACTTTCGTAAAGAGTAGCTGCAAAGCCGTCAGTGTGTTTTTGTCCCTTGCTAAAGGGTTGTGTCAGGAAGGGCATCCGACGTAAAAACCTATGCAAAATCAAACATGCGAATCAAATGATTCACTGTGGCGACCCCTGAGCAAAAGGGAACAGCCAAAGGAAGAAGAAGAATCTTATTTAATTGAATCCTTGATATGACAGAACTGATTGGGTGCTTTATTTTATTGAAGTAATACAAAGTCTGTTTTGTCGCTCGTCATCATGAACAAAACAACCACTGTGACAGTGTAAACAAATCACTGTTTAATACAGTATCTATTCATTAGACACACAGCATACTGCTGATTAAGTGACGTTATTTGACTTATATACTTACATTGTCCTATTTAGATGAAAGAATAACAGTTGTTGTCTGGCCAATTAATAAAAATACATAAAAGGCTAGTGTCTGGTTACAGTGCTGCAGTTAACTACAGTGTCTTATATATAATCTAAACTGGAAGAGTTTGATTCTGATGATTTCATCGTTTTATAATTTTATGTGACATTTAGCATTAGGTAACCATTTCAGAAATTTGCGGATACACAAAATTTTGTAACTTTGGGACGATTGAGCTACCAGTAAAAATTATTATAATGCATCCAAACTTAGGCACTGTTTTTCTTTTCATATTATGAACACATTTAGGGGATGGGACAAAAAAACAAGAAACTTTATTTTTTTTTGTGGCACCCTCATATACAGTATATATACTAGTATATTAGCCCACCCCACCCTTACCTGGAGTCGTCTGAGCTGGATGCCAGACTTCCCGCAACTAATTTCTCAGTGAATGAATGAATGAATATAGGGATCCCTCACTTTCCACTAACCCTAACCTCAGCATCCTCCTACCAATATACTCACTATCCCTCCTCTGTACATGTCCAAACCATCTCAATCTAGCCTCTCTGACTTTGTCTCCAAAACCTCTGACATGTGCTGTCCCTCTGATGTACTCATTCCTGATCCTATCCATTCCCGTTACTCCCAAAAAGAACCTCAACATTTTCATCTCTGCTACCTCCAGCTCTGTCTCCTGTCTTTTCCCCGGGGTTACTGGTTCTAAACCATACATCGCTGGCCTCATCACCGTCTTGAACAATTTTCCTTTCATTCTTGCCTATACCTTCCTATCACAAATCACACCGAACACTTTTCTCCAACCATTCCAACCTGCCTGCATACGCTTCTTCACCTCTTTTCCAAACGCTCCACTACTCTGGATTGTTGAACCAAAGTACTTAAAATCCTCCACCTTCTTTATCTCTGCTCCCTGTAACCTCACCGTTCCTCTTGGGTCCTTGTCGTTCACACACCTGTATTCTGTCTTACTCAGGCTAACCTTTATTCCTCTCCTTTCCACGGCATACCTCCACTTCTCTAGATTTTCCTGCACTTGTTCTCTGCTCTCACTACAGATCACAATGTCATCTGCAAACATCATAGTCCATGGGGAATCTTGTCTCACCTCGTTTGTCAGCCTGTCCATCATCATAGCAAACAAGAAGGGGCTCAGAGCTGACCCTTGGTGCAGTCCCACCTCCACCTTGAACTCTTCTGTCACACTGACAGCATGCCTCACGACTGTCTTACATCTCTCATACATGTCCTGCACCACTTTAACATACTTCTCGGCTACTCCAGACTTCCTCATGCAATACCACAGTTCCTCTCTCGGCACCCTGTCATATGCTTTCTCCAGATCCACAAAGGCACAATGCAGCTCCTTCTGACCTTCTCTGTACTTCTCTATTGACATCCTCAAAGTAAACACTGCATCTGTGGTTCTCTTTCTTGGCATGAAACCAAACTGTTGTTCACAAATGCTGACCTCTGCCCTTAGTCTAGCTTCCACTATTCTTTCCCATAACTTCATCGTATGGCTCATTAACTTTATCCCTCTGTAGTTGCCACAACTCTGCACATCTCCCTTGTTCTTAAAAATGGGTACCAACACAGTTCTCCTCCATTCTCCGGCATCTGCTCACTCTCTAAGACCTTGTTGAATGTTCTTGTCAGAAAATCGACAGCTACCTCTCCTAGACACTTCCATACCTCCACCGTTATGTCATCAGGACCAACTGCCTTTCCACTCTTCATCCTCTTCAATGCCCTCCTCACTTCACCCTTACTAATCTTTGCTACTTCCTGCTGTGCCAACCTGTATAAATCATTTTCTCCCTCCTTACTGACCAACTTATCATACAAGTCATCATACACCCTCTGTTTGACCTTTGACAAAGCTACCTTCGCCTTACCCTGTGTCTCCCTGTACTGCTGTTTATTTTCTTTGGTCCTCTCAATGTCCCACTTCTTCTTAGCTAACCTCTTCCTTTGTACACACTCCTGCACGTCCTGATTCCACCACCAAGTTTCCTTATCTACTTTCCTTCCAGAGGACACACCAAGTACTCTCCTACCTGTCTCCCTAATCACATTAGCTGTAGTTGTCCAGTCGTCTGGAAGCACTTCCTGACCACCCAAAGCCTGTTTCAACTCCTCCTTGAAGACAACACGACACTTCCTTTTTCAGCTTCCACCACTTTGTCTTCTGCTCTGCCCTTACCTTCTTCACCTTCCTCACCATCAGGGTCATTCTGCACACCACCATCCTATGCTGTTTGGCAACCCTCTCACCCACTACTACTCTGCATTCACTAACTTCCTTCAAATTACATTTCCTACACAAGATGTAGTCTACCTGTGTGCTCCTACCTCCACTTTTATAAATCACCCTATGCTCCTGTCTCTTCTGGAAGAAAGTATTCACCACAGCCATTTCCATCCTTTTTGCAAAATCTATCAACATCTGACCTTCTGTGTTCCTGTCCTGGATACCAAACCTGCCCATCACTTCCTCATCCCCTCTGTTGCCTGCATCAACATGTCCATTCAAGTCTGCCCCAATGACCACTCTTTCACTTCTGGGGTACTCTGCATCACTTCATCTAACTCACTCCAGAATATCTCATTTTCTTCTAGCTTACATCCTGCCTGTTGGGCATAAGCACTAACAACACTGAACATCACACCTTCAATCTCTAACTTGAGACTCATCACTCTGTCTGACACTCTTTTCACTTCTAGAACATTGCTGACAAACCCCTCCTTCAAGATGATTCCTACACCATTTCTCTTCCCATCCACACCATGAAAAAACAGCTAAAACCCTGCTCCTAAGCTTCTAGCCTTGCTACCTTTCCACCCGGTCTCCTGGACACACAGTATGTCCACCTTTCTCCTCTGCATCATGTCAGCCAGCTCTCTACCTTTTCCTGTCATAGTTCCAACATTCAAAGTCTCTAATCTCAGTCCAAGACTCATGCCTTTCCTCCTCTCTCTCCGCCTATGGACACGCCTCCCGCCTCTCCTTCTTCGACCAACAATAGTCCAATTTCCACCAGCACCCTGTTGGTTAACAGCACTGATGGCAGTCGTTAACCCGGGCCGCGATCAATCCGGTATGAAATTCATAATTTTGGTCATTCGCATAACAATTTTGGCAGAAATTTTACACCGGATACCCTTCCTGTCGCAACCCTCTGTATTTATCCGGGCTTGGGACCAGCGTGAGGGTGAACACTGGCTTCATCACGACTGCAGGATATATGCAACTTATTTGCTATTGTGCTGCATGGTGGAGGTACCTCGCACTCTCTCAGTGCCCCCTTAGTTTTCTCATAATAAAAAAAATAATAATAAAAAATAAAATAAAAAAAAACCACCTACACTTAGGATCCAGTTGAATGGAAACACCTATCTGTTCAATCATGCAATTAGCTAATCAGCCAGAGTGGAAAAACAACAAGGCAATGTTTTTCCAATCTTTAATTGTCTTTTTTTTGTGCTCATTGTCCCTACAGATGCATTACTGGCTTACAGGATTGTAACCAGATGAGGTCTTAAGGAGCTGTAACTCAATACTCTCGATGTTCAGTGTGGTTTTGTTTCGAGATGCTTTTCGACTCACGGTGGTAAACGGTGGTTATTTGCGTGACCGCAGCCTTCCTGTTAACTCAAATCAGTCTGGATATTCTACTCTAGCTTCTCAATATACAGTTGACAATATTTTTTGCATCATTCTAATTTAGCGACCCCATTGTATAAAAAAGAGTCTAAAAAGGGGCGGAGCTGTGTGAAAAGAGGGCGTTTTGTGTGGAGTCTGTTCCCCCCATGCTTGAGTTTCCCCCAGAGTGAACTGTGATGCTCTTCAGTCACCTTGTGACTGTAATAAAGGATACAGTGATTTAGACAATAAAGTGAATGAGATGAGTGTGCAAAAAAAAAAAAAAAAAAAAAAGAACTCTTACTGAGGTCGCAGAGAGGCTGGAGTCTATCTCCGCTGACACCGAGCGAAGGCAGGGTTCACCCTGAATAGTTTACCAGACCATCAGGAACACCTAACTCACCTACCATGCATGTCTTTGGACTGTAGGAGAAAACCAGAGTACCCAGAGGAAAGCCATGCAAGCACTGGGTGAACATGTAAACGCCACACAGAAATGAACTGGACCCAGGACTCGACCCAGGACCTTCTGAGTGTGAGGCGAACATGCACTATACCACTATACCACCAGAAATGTACAGTTCTTAATAAATGGTCAGCGAGTGTACATCACATTTTTAAAGAAGACACATGTGAGTATTTGTGGATGGTACAAATACCGTCATGTGCTCCAGGTTTTAGAGGAAGGAGTCTAAATCAAGGGAGTAAGCATTGTTTCACTGCAATTACCGTCTTCTTGGGAGCTGAGGTCAGGTTCCAAACGATTGGCATTGAAGTGCTGCTCATTGCACAACACGTTGAACATTTCCCTTCCATGGCTATTAGACGGTGTTTTGTGTGAGCAGAGAAAGAGTGATGGCGCCTGCTTGCCCTCGGAGTTGACAGGCTGAGATGAAGAGGAGCTGTAAGTGTCTCATTGATTTCCATCTACCACAGTGTAGGAAATCTGAGAATGTGCACTCCAACCTGGAATACACATTCCATTAAAATGTCTAGACTTTAAACACACACAAAGCGCTTGGTCATTCAATCGTCCTGGCATAACTTTTTAATGAGCATTACATTCAGAAACTCTGATTTATGATGTGTATTTTCTTCTGATTCTCATTACAACACAACAATCTATTTTTTTTTTTTTTTTTTGACAGAGTAGCATTTTTTTTTCCTTTTTGCAAAAGCGTCCATCAGGCTTTTCAAGCTGCCCTACTTTCAGTAGATTGAGTAGCAGAGAGCAAGTCAAGGCCCTCAACTGAGTCTTTTTTTTTTCCCCCTGCAGCAAGCTGACTATAACTTGAACAAACGCAGACAGTATCTTTCAAAATCACAGCAAAATATCGTTTATTTTTCAAGATTCATTCACAGCAAGGTCGCATTACAAAAAAAATCAATACAGCAAGACCTTAAAGTCATTCTCTCATTTCTTCCTGACAGCACTTATTCATTTAACTGCACAAACTTGCCTCGTTTTATCAACATTTTAACCTGCCGACATTTACGCGGCGGTTTATTACAGACAAATGAGATTGAACAGATGATATTTTGTCTCCGACTCAATGTTGTATTGCGTCGGCTCCAAAGATAGGGGAGGGATGACAAGCAGAGTGTTTCATTAGCGCTTAACTGATTTAATCACATTGTAATATCCACCTTCCCAACACTATGTATTAGCCCTTAGCTTACTCAGGCTGGGCGGGGGGGAAAAAAACCTCACTGGCTTTTCTCTGAAATGTGTCAGCTGCACCAAATTCAATTTTTTTAATAGAGCCAGAACATATCAGGACGTGGGAGAAGAGTGCAGTATAAGGTTATGAGAATAAAATAGAATAAAAACCAGTGCAAGCCAAATTCCTCATACAAAGACTACATATGATTCATCTTGTGCTTAACAAGTCAGAGGCCTTTACAAGACTTTCATTTCAGAAATAATAAATATAATAATAACAACAACAACAACAATAATAATAATAATAATAATAATAATAATAATAATAATAGCAGGTCACAGATATCCAGAGACTGATGCAGCACAATAAAAGAATAACATCATTCACGAGCATATAAATGTGCGGTGTAATATTTGTGGTGCATGTCACATGGTCACATGTTGGACTTGAACAGAAAGGGACTGCCTCTGGTCCATTTGCGTGCGTGAGCATTTTAAAGTGTAAACGAAGAAATCAGCCCTGCGGTCGCCTAGCGAGCTGTCCAGCCCTCACCAAGAGTTGGTTGAGATGGGCACCCGTCTCTCTGTGATCCGAATTAGCATTAAAAAGCTTAGAAAAGTAATGAATAATAATGAACAGAAGAAACTATATTTAAAGGTGCCTATTCACGAGTAAATAGTTTATCTTCTATTATCAGTTTATTCCAGTCGAATATTAAGGTTTCCTGGTAAACCACCCCCAGTTCACAAGCTTGACATCGCTTATTCAACTGTGCTACATCTTGTTTTGGTTCTGTATCCATTTTCAATTAGTTACAATAACAATAACAAATGCCACATGACCTGAGAGGGCAGTAATGGTGCTGGATCGCTGATCCTAAGGTTGGTGGTTCGAGTCCCACCCTCCACAAGGTGGTCACTGTCCCCCCCAGTGAAGCTAACTGGGTTATCAAAGGCCGGCCATGTCTGTCACTGTCTATGGTGAGAGGTTCATGTCAAAGAACCATTGCTGACTTTTGACAAGAGTAGGCTGCAAAGCCGTCCACTTAATTCTAATTAAGGTTGCGGGGAGGCTGCCGGCCATCTCAGCCGACTCTGGGCAAGGGCAGAGTACACCATGGACAGCTCACCAAGCCATCGTAGGGCAACTTGCTGAAGGCCGTCTACTCTTTACGAAATCAGCAATGGTTCTTCTACGTGAACCTCTCACCATAGACTGTGAGAGACATGTCCGGCCTTTGATAACCTAGTTAGCTGCACTTGGGGGGGGGCAATCTTGGGATTAGTAATCCCGCGCCTTATCACCAGCCCACCACGGTATGCAAATATTTATATTTCAACAGATGGGTTTTAACACTGGGTTTAACAAACAAGCTCCTTATGCAATAATCTTTGAAGGCAGGTATCCAAGGGAAGGTTACAGAGTAAATGAAAAGGTGCACACGTACACGTACACACACACACACACACACACACACACACACACACAGAAAAATGGCTCCTTGGCACAGATGTTCTGGATGACATGCATGACATCACATGTCTCACCCACAGCATGTTGGGGGAAGAAATGGAGAAACGCTCCACATGGTCATGCATGGGGATTCACAAATGTAATAAGAACACCCTGCTGCAGTAGGGTCATATCGTCAATCTCTCACACACACACACACACACACACGCACACACGCGCGCGCGCGCACACACACAGAGAGAAGCACTCTTCTCTTTCACAGGCCTATATACCATCATTAACTGCAGAAATATGGACTGAATGACTTTTTTTCCTGTAGATATTCTGTTCATCTGCTTTCACGTTTTCTCATTATACCGTTTGCAGATTGGCCTACCTCCTACTCACACACACAAACAAGCTCTCTCAATTGCTGGATGGAACCTGAGTGCTCGGTCCTGCTCATTAAAATCTGCACAGAGGACTTGTGTCTAATATAATAATAGAAAAGGCCGTCAGAAAGTCTGCAATCAGCACTAGCTCGAGGGCAATGACACAGACATCAGCATTAGTTGACAGAATTGACAGAAATGTCAACTTTTTAAAAGGGAACCAATACGCAAGACACCAACATAATTGTTCTACAGACAGACTTAGCCTGACATTATTCTGTGGATTAGAGTGCGAAGCTGCCAATTCGGGAATTAATCTAGTTAAAGTAATATATAGTTCATCATCATCATCATCATTTTCTATAACCGCTTCATCCTAATTAGGGTCACGGAGAGGCTGGTGCCCAGCCCAGCCAACTCAGGGCGAGGGCAGAGTATACCCTGGACAGCTTGCCAGGCCATCGCAGGGCGGAAACACGCTGACGGCTTTGCAGCCTACTCTTGTTGAAAGTCAGCAATGGTTCTTTTACATGCCTCACGCCATAGACAGTGAGAGACATGGCCAGCCTTTGATAACCCAGTTCGCTGCACTGGGGGGGGGGGGGGGGGGACCAGTGACAACCTTGTGGAGAGTGGGACTCGAACCCCCAACCTTTTGGATCAGTGATCCGGCGCCTTATACCACTAGACCACCACTGCCCAGTAATTAATAAATAAATAAATATATGGGTCATCAGTCATTCACACAGCATACATTTATTTTCTCCTTTTTTAGGGACATCAGTACATGAGTATGTGCAACTATCCAAACTGCCGATCATGTGATAGAAGAGCAATGCATAAAATTATGCAGATAGAGCTCAAGAGATTCAATTAACATTTACATCAAACAGAATATGGTAGAGAAATGTCACGGATTGACTGTACGGCATCGAAGTGTCTGGTTTAAGTACTGCAGAGACTGCTGAACTTTATAGAATTTTCATACCTGTACTGTTCGTACAGAACAATGTGGCAAAACTAAAAACAAATTAGTAAATGAGCTAAAATTAGCAAAAAAAAACAAAAAAAACAATGAGCTTCCTTTGCTGGGTGGTGCCGGGTGGTGCCGGGCGGTGCCGGGTGGTGGGGCTCTCCCTGAGAGTTAAAGTGATAAGTTCTGCCATCCGCGAGAGCTCGGAGTAGATCCGCTGCTCCTCCGTATTGAGAGGGGCCAGTTGAGGTGGCTCGGGCATCTGGTCAGAATGCCTCGCTGGTTTGGTGTTTCGGCATGTCCAGCCGGGAAGAGAACCCAGGGTCGACCTAGAACACGCTGGAGGGACTATGTCGCAAGGCTTGTCTGGGAACGCCTCGGTGTCCGTTCCCCCAACCCCTCCCCCAGAAGAGCTGGAGGAAGTGGCTGGGGAGAGGGATGTCTAGACCTCTTTGCTTAGGTTGCTGCCCCCGCAACCTGACCCTGGAAGAAGCGGAAGATGGTGATGATGATGATGAAAAACAAATTAGATCCCATGGATCCATATCCCCCACAAACACAAAAGCAAATTGTTGATGAGTGATTGCGCAATAAAGACAAATTTTAACAATGACCTCAGTTTGACCTTGAAAAAGTAGGTCAAGGTTATCGTCCTCTTCGGGAGCGTGTTGACATATGGTTGAGGTTCAAATATGGCAATCAGCAATTACATGATGAAGGCCAATTGTGATGAATTTTGACATGACCTCAATTTGACTTTGAAAATTATACCAAGGTCTTGGGCCTTAGAATTTATGTAAGAGCGAACTTATATTTAAAATATGAAAGTCTTCTAACTAACCGAAGATCAGTAACCCCACAGCAATTGTGCAGACAGACTGACAGTCAGTGTTGGCAGGGGATAAAAAATAAATAAATAAAAAATTCCTGCGAGCAGTAGGTACCCAAGCAGAAAGGCCTCATTGATGACAGGGGTGGGAGGAGAATGGCTAGACTGGGTTGAGGAGACACCGAGACTGCAGTAAGTCACATAACCACTCTTTACAACCATGGTGAGCAGAAACGCAACCACATCCTGACAAGGATGGGTCAAAGTTAGTCATCTCACAGATTCACCGAAAAACAGCTGGGGAAGTGGAGAATGGGCAGATGAGTAATAAATGTCCACATTCTGATTGAAGCTGCAAGATTTCTTGTCGCGGCACTTCCGCCCCACAGCAAGAAGGCTCTGGGTTCGATTTCCAGGATTAGGTATTTCTGTGTGGGCATTGCATGATCTCCCTGGGTAGTGGTGGCCTGGTGGTAAAGGGCACTGGATCGCTGATCCTAAGGTTAAGGATTCGAGTCCCCCTCCCCCCCAGTGCAGCTAACTGGGTTATCAAAGGCCGGCCATGTCACTCACTGTCTATGGTGAGAGGTTCATGTTAAAAAAAACATTGGTGACTTTCGTAAAGAGTAGGCTGCATAGCGGTCAGCAAGGGTTGTGTCAGGAAGAGCATCCGACGTAAAAACCTACGCCAAATCAAACATGCTAATCAGATGATTTGCTGTAGCAACCCCTGAAAAAAGGGAAAAGCCAAAAGGAAAACAAGAAAGAAGAAGATTGCATGTTCTCCCTATGCTTGTGCACTGGGTTTCCGCCCACAGTCCAAAAAAATGCAGTAATCTAATTGGCTGTTCCAAATCATCCCAAGATGTACAGTATTTGTGATTGACCTGAGATAGCCTGGCAAGCTGTCCAGGGTATATTCCATCCTCACCCAAAGTCGGTTGAAATGGGCGCAAGCCTCTCTGTGACCCTAATTAGGAATGAGAATGATGATTCTAAGTATTGCACTGCTACATGATTGGTTGTCTCTGGAAACAAAGAGGTATACAGTACATGTGTTCCTATTAAAGTGGCCATGTGTGTGTGTTGCAAACTACACAGATGTCACACATTACATGTTTTAATTACCCACATTGTGACAGTATTATTCCCATCAGTTATTATTTTTCATGAAGCTCAGTTATGGAGGCTGTGCTGTTGGTTGTGGGGCTGGTTTTGCAGAATCATACATGATCTGGGGGGGGGGGGCGACAACACCCTTTGGTGAGAATGAACAAACAATATTCTTCCTACAGGCTTTCCCTCCCAAAAGCGCCCCATGGTAGACCATGCTTGCGGCATTCTCTTTTCTTCGGTCAGTGTTTGCACTTAGAACACCGTTCCTCCTGAGGCATTGGACTCTGCTTTACCAACAAGGTGTCAAAAGCTATTTATCAACTGAATAACATTCACAGAATTTGGCAGACACTCTTATCCAGAGTAGCTTACTTTTATTTATTAATTTTTTTTTAATATAATTTACCCAACTGAGATGATAAGGGTTAAGGGACATGCTCAAGGGATTAATGGTGGCAGAATGGTGAGACTGGGAGAGTGTGGAAAAGAGGTGAAGAAGCGCGTGCAGGCAGGTTGGAATGGTTGGAGAAAAGTGTCCGGTGTGATGTGTGATAGGAGGGTATCGGCAAGAATGAAGGGAAAAGTGTACAAGACGGTGATGAGGCCAGCGATGTTGTATAGTTTAGAAACAGTGGCCCTGGGGAAAAGACAGGAGGCAGAGCTGGAGGTAGCAGAGATGAAAATGTTGAGGTTCTCTTTGGGAGTAACGAGGATGGATAGGATCAGGAATGAGTACATCAGAGGGACAGCACATGTAAGACGTTTTGGAGACAAAGCCAAAGAGGCTAGATTGAGATGGTTTGGACATGTACAGAGGAGGGATAGTGAGTATATTGGTAATAGGATGCTGAGGCTGGAACTACCAGGCAAAAGGCCTAGAGGAAGACCAAAGAGACGATTCATGGATGTGGTGAAGGAGGACATGAAGGTCGTTGGTGTAAGAGAAGAAGATGCAAAGGATAGGGTGAGATGGAGGCAGATGATTCGCTGTGGCGACCCCTGAAGGGAAACGCCGAAAGGAAAAGAAGAAGAGAATGGTGAGACTGGGGATTTAACCCCTGGTCTGTAGATCAGTAACCCAGAGCCTTATATCCCCATTTCACTGGAGCGCGGAATGCAATGATCGTGGCGGAAAGGCGCGGCATGCACTCTACAGAGGAGCTTCGGCATTTTTACACGGAAAATGGGTCAAACACCTACAGAAAATTGTACCTTCGGAACACCTCGGAATGTTCACAGAATGTGCGGAAAAGACACGGAAAGACCACGGTACGTAAAAGCGCTCAGATTACCTTCGGAACCAGTGCGAATTGCAAAGGAAGACCTTCGGATAATTCACGGATCGTTCACGGAAAGCACGGAACACTCGAGGAACGACTACGGCATGACTTCATTTTAGAAGGAAGAGCTCCGGAATGATTGCGGGACAGGCGGAATAAAGGAGGAACGTTCACGTTCAACGCGGAATGACGGAGGAATACCCGGTATAACCACGTTTCAACGAGGAAAAATGAGCAAAGATCAAAACATTTGCTCCTGATTCCACCTATAAATATGCAGATTCGACCAAGGAAGCTCATTCATACTACTGTATATGTTTATAATGTACAATGAATTTAAAATTTAACATGTTTGCAATTTACCATAAGTTTCTAGTGTGCAGTATGTTTATAATTTCAAATTTAATGTTAATATGTTTAATAACAATAATGTCAATACGTTTCTTTTATTTGCACCTCAATAAATTATTCCAGACTAAAAACCTGCACACAAGTCCAAACCACAGTGATTATAACTTTAAAACTTTATTACATGAAGAGGAAAACAGAAAAAAAATTAACTGGAATAATTTAATATTTATAGTGGAAGTGACTTCCTCGAGTGCTCCGCAAGTCTTACGTGTGATCCACAACCATTACGCATGTATTCCGCAAACCTTCCGTGGGGGTTCTGTGGCCGCTTTTGACCACTCGGGGGGGGGGGGCTCGCGGAATGGTCAAGGAACACTTGCGGAATAAAAGGAACGATCACGGAACGTTTGAGGAAATAATGGAACGTTTGCGGAACAACTGAGGAACCCAAGGGAACACTCTCAGAAGATTTTTCCGTGAACATGCTTTTGAACATGTTCAAAGGCATGTTCACAGAAGATTTTGGCCTGCCGGAAGCGGAGGAATATATTCGGAATCATACTGAAGGACACCGAAGATGACGGAACGACTGAGGAACGTTGGAGGATGACGACATTTTTGCTTCCGCGAGTCTGCCGCGCTCCAGTGAAATGGAGGTATTAACCACTGAGCCACCACGTCCCATTGAGACCTATAGTTCTTCAGAAGTGTACAAGTGGAGAGTTTAAGACGAAGACATCGTCTAGTAAATCTCAGGTCAAACACCACCACCTTAGACCAGCAGTGATTTCTTGGCAGTTCCAAATCAGGTCCCAGTGTGAACGGTTGTATACATGTTGGTCTTGCAATGGCTTGGCAAGCTGTTCAAGATGTACTCCACCTGCCTACACAGTTGGCTGAGAATTTTACCAGCCTCCCCATGACTCAAATTTGGATTCAGCACCTTAGAAACACAATGAATGAATGATCAGCTTTAAATGTTACATTTGTGAAATTATATTAAAAAAATAAATAATAAAAAAAGCCACTTTAATAGGAACACCTAAACAGTCATACAACAACTGCAGATGCATGCAAACCAACAACATAAAAGTCAGAATACACGAGTATCGGATTCGTGCCCATAGTATAGTGGCCATTGTTACTAAACATGCTCGACTACTTCTGGAACTCTTGACATCCTGGTATTGACACAGTCTCTTGAATTTACACAGAATGATGGAGAAAGGAAAACCTCCAGTGGAAAGAAACATTGCGAGAGGTCAGGATGCATGAGTGGGCTAGAGCAACTCCAATAACTTTTTTACAACTGTGTTGAGCAGAAAAGCATCAGCACATCAAATCTAAAGATAGCTTAACATCAGCAGAAAGCCACATCGGGCTCTGGTCATCAGAAAACAACAATAATCTGAACCAGCGTGGGCACGGACTGACTGAAACTGGGTAGCTAAAGATTAGAAAAACCTTTCCAAGTCCGGATTTGTTGTTTTCATGTTTCGGACGGTATAAACAGCGCGGTCATAATATTGACACCTAGCATGGTCCTCTGCCCCCCGACTCAAACATGGTCTCAGAAAATATAGTGCTGGAAATCTGCTTGAATGCTCCCATAATGCCAGGGGTAAAGCATTTTGGCACCAAAACCCAATTCTCAACTTGTCACACTGCTGTATGTTTGAAACACACTCTTTCTCTCAAAAGGTAAAAGGGATCATCCTGGCTCGGTGGAGCAACAAGCAAAGATGGCAATGCAGCATGGAACTTAAAGAGCGATTGGTATTAGTCATAGTCAAGCAGCCAGTTTGTAATCCAATATACTTTATTATCCAAGACTTTTACACAACAATATTGAATAATGACTGTTCGAAAAACACAATCAATAACTTTGCTGTGCAAACTTCACATGAGGGGGATGGAGACCGAAACAGAGGCAGAGGAGTGTAAACTGGGATTACTTTAGATCAAATAATGTTCAATAACATAAACGCAACTAGACATTATTTACAAACACTAAACTAGTACTAATGTGACATTTTTTGTACCATTATCACCCGACCCACCGAACCCCCACAACTCGGCATGGTGGCATAAACGAACAAAGACAGAAAGGGGGAAGGCGGGAGGACCCATCATGTTGACGTGAACACCCACACACCAACTTGGGATATTTTAGACACACAAGACAAACTACCATAATCTCTGTATAATAAAGGAGCACTACCTACAGTCCACTACCCTCAGATATGCATCCCATGGTGTCAGGGTGTGTCGTAGTGCCAAAAAATTAATACAATTTATTAAAATAAAATTAAACTCCATTTTTCCTGAAATTTGCTTATTGCTATGGCAACTGTGGGGATTTTGATGCAAGCACAGCAACTGCTCACCTTGGTTGGCCTTATTGTTTGTGATATTATAATAATCAGTGTAATATGAAGCAGGATGCCTATTGGAATAGGGTTTAGTAGAACTGAATATATGCATCAAAATACTTTTATTTGCTGTTCTTATGCAAGGGGAAAATGTGGGGTGGCAAGTAACCAAAAAACAAACACCCACTAGACTATTAATTGAGGTAGATGAGGAGTAGAGAGAAAACATGACAGTCGACATTGGTCATTTTCAGGATGGTACAAAAAGGTGTTTTCGGATGACCTTAATAAGATGAACAAAAATAAACACTAGAGGCTTCACAAAGGACAACAATGAGCCAGACACATTTCCAATATGTGACCGACCGACCACACACACACACACACACACACACACACACACACACACACCCACAGCATGCTGCAGGACATGTAAGCCGCTTTCCGTTCCAGCTCAATAAGTGCCCACATGCTTCGGCGGCAGCATCGAGGAGAGCATCGATTTCTTTTCCTTTCCGTTTTAAGACGCAGAGATGTACTTTCCTAGCACTCCAGTCTAGATAGGCGTCCGACAGAACTTCGCTTCGATTCCATCTCTGCAGATTTCAGGAGTTCTTTCCCCAAAAAGCCTGCTTGCTGAAATCTAAGATCGCCTCTTTACGGCAAACCGGTCTTCCCTGCAGGAGATCAAATCAAATCAGTAACAATGGCCAGGACATGCAGTAATACGAAACACTGGAACAGTTGAAGACGAGACTTTTCTGATGCACTGGAATCCAAACTCACCACAGAAGTGCATTTGAAAAAGCACTAGAATATCATTTTTCCCCCCCATGGACACTGAGCTGGTGCTGGTTCTCAGTCTATATTTAAAGTCTAATGATAATTATTCTTACCCAGTTTTCAAGATTGGATTTGACTGTTCTTCAAAGTAGTCATCAGACTTATTGCCAACACAAAACTCATCTCAAGATCTGATCAGGTTTATACAGTAGGCCGTTGACCATTCATGGTTCAGCGCTCGTGCCCCCCCCTGTATACTCACGGATTGGTGACTAACCCGGACATAACTGGCACGTGATTCAAATTTAGCCAATGGCTGAGAGCATTTGTTTCTCCCTCCTGCTGATTGGTTGCAGTTGATGTGTACACCTCTTTTTTTCCTCCTTCACGCACGTTATCAACATGATTACCTGAACTGCAAAGTAAATTAATTTAGTGTGTTTTTAATGATTATTTAAGCACTATGATGTCACTCAAACACCCTGCATCTTCCCTAGTTTCTGGTAAGAAGCCAAGTGCTTTATTTATTCATAAATATTATCACAGTACAAAATTAATAAGTATTAACTTAATTATTACCACATTTCACTGCATTATTACTGAATTAATAAGTAAGCCTGGCTATAGAATGTGTTTAACAACCATATTTTAGCGCATGTAATATCATACATGGGGATTAATTTTGTAAGTCAAGATACCACTATATTATATATACAGACGCTCCCCAACTGTAATTGGTTCTGGACGGCTGAACATAAGTTGAAAGTGAACGCAAGTTGTTACAGTGACGTATGACGTTCATACTGTACTATACATCCATAAATACCACTACCATATCTCATAAAACACCCCTAAATCAATTACTTTAAACATAACATTGTAAAATATCAAATATATCAAACAATATCGACATTAATTTCAAATAGGTCACTTTTTTATACCGAGTCACTTTACATGAAGCTTAAAACAGCCAATCAACACTTACAATATGTAAGGCGCTCAAAACTGAAAGTAGTGTATTTGCGAACATTGTGTACTTTCTGTGGGTTATATGGACTTCCGGTCTTTCAAGTGAGCAAGGGCGCCGTTGAACTCGTTTAGAACTCAGCCTGCACTGATGTGAATCATCAGCAGAGTGGAGAGTTCTTTCTGGATTCGGGTTTTCATTCATTTTACAACTCTTTGCTTAACTGAGTATGCATGGTAGATTGCGCTGATCCGAGCAGATAGTTAATTCATCTCTGTGTATGAGACTTGCACCCATGCTAGTAGGCTTACGCTTCTGCCCAAACATATTTGCTTAGGGTTACAAAAGTCCGCAAAACAGTGTAAACACAAAGATCACAGAGACCATGTCTTAACACAAGGGTAACACGCTGAACTGGGAAGAAGGAGGGGCACGTTCAGTCTGTCGTTTGTAAACAATGGATGCAGTGTCATTACGTCAGCGTACTACATAAGTACATCTAAACTCAAAAATTGACTTTTTTTTTTGAAGAAAAAAAAAAGTTAAATTGAGAAAACGTAAAACAGATGAACATAAGTCGAGGAGTGTCTGTGTGTGTGTGTGTGTGTATGTATATATATATATATATATATATTTATATACACACACATACACAGAGAGAGTGGTACCTCACTTTACGAAATTAATCCGTTCCAGAGCCTTTTACATAACCAGCGTTTTTCATAAATTGAACAGCATTTTATGTGTAAAACGCATGATTCGTTCCAAGGTGCCAAATTCTACCCCTAAACCCTTTAAAAATTATAAAAGCATATCTTATTGTATCAATGAAGACAGGTTTGGCCAAATTCCTTTTCTTCTCGCTCGCACCGGAAATCACACGCATGTGTGTGTGTTGACCATGTCTTCTTAGCAGAGTTATAATCTTACAAATGTTTACGGAAGGTTAAAAGCCTGAGTCAAGAAATAAAGCATGAAACAACAGTAACTCTGTCCTTTACACGAAAAGCATTATGGGAGCATGTGTGTTTGTGTGTGTGCGTGTGTGTGTGCACGCGACTTCCGGTGCGAGTGAGAAGAAACGGGCTCGAGTGACATTGCAAAGTAATATGGCCAAACCCATCTACCATCAGTACAATATTGAAGCAGAAGGAGGTCTTAAAAAGTATGCTTTTATAATTTTTAAAGGGTTTAGAGGGTAGTATTGAGGGCCTTGGAACAAATCACACGTTTTACATGTAAAACACGGTTCAATGGGAGGGAGCTGCACTCATCCCTCTTAGCCAATGGGAGGCAAGCAGGGCGGGATTTTGGGAGATAGCCAATAAGAGGGAGCTACGTCATCCCTCCTAGCCAATGAAAGGCCAGCGGGGTGGGATGTTTGAACATCATTGATGGGAGAGCAGCTCATGCATTGTTTGAATGGCACGTTTCAATGGTGCTTTCGTAACTTGAACTTGTTTCGTATACAGAGACAAAAATTTTGGGAAAATGCGTTTCGTAACCTGCATTTTTCGTTTGGTGAGGTACCAATGTGTATATATATCCTACTTCACGAAATTCGGTGCTTGCAAAGGGATCTCGGTCCCAATTAACTGCAGAATGTGAGGGATCCCTGTATCTGTGTGTGACATATATACATATATATATATATATACACACACATACATACATATACACACATACACACACACAGATCCCTGGCTACTTCGTGCTTCAATTCATCTTGGTTTATGTTTTTAATAGTCATCGAATTAAAAAAAGAAGGAAATTAAGAAAGAATAGGGGGAAAAGTTAAGGAAAATGCCACAAAAACAAGGTCAATTATGTACATAAATTTTAAAAAAGCTAAACACAAAACAAAAAAAAAAACAAAACAAAACAAAAAAAAAAACCAACAACCACCCAAAACCTCCCATTAAAAACTAGTTACACTTTTGAGGTGCGCATGAGTGCGTCTGCATGCAGGCATCATCTGCATGCGCGTGTCTGTACGTGTGTCTTCTCCTTTTCAAACAATGCCATCTGTATGTGTATTTATATTTTATTTAAATCTTATGCATTATTTTTGACTGTTTAATTGTTATAAGCTTTTATAGCATTGAATATGTATTTATTGATATTATATATACACAAATGTACGTATACGTCAGTCGGGGGAATCAATAATACTATGCGGAATTCGGTGGTCGTGGGGGATCCGAGTTTCAATTAACCACGGAAAGTGACGGAGTCCCACACATACATGTGTGTTTGTGTATATGTTTAAAATATTGATTTATTTTAATTTTTATATTCCCATGTAGTATATAGTGAGACTGTTATACGGCTCAGGCTTGAAAGATGTCTCTAAATTAAACTGACAAGACGAAAAAACTGTTAATTACACAACATATACGTAACTTTAACAATAAATGTATACATCACTATGAAGACCAAATCATGCAGCCGAAGCGCATCATATGCAAAAATCATGCAGGTCAAGAGTCTTAGTAAACATTCACATCATGATGTGAGAAAATGTTTTGTGACTTCTGTGACATGTTTGTTGGTGACAGGCTGTCCAGAGCCATTCAGAAAGTGCTGATCTCCTTACACACACACACACACACAAGCCAGTCTCGAGAGTTTACACAGAATGGTGCGAAAATCAACAGTTCCAGCAGTGAAAACTCTGAATAAAACTGTTAACGAAGCACTTAAGTTCATATCGAGTCTATTTTGAGGAGGGTTGAAAATGAACCCGAGAAAGTGTTACCGCCAATGCAAGAACCAATGAGATCTCAATATGCAAATTGTTTCACCACACTTTAACTGGTGGTCATGGTAACTAACAATTTGAGAACCGCTCCTTTCGCAGCGGAAACACTGTTAGGATGAGATTCCAGCACAAGCGCAATGTCAATAGAAAAGTAACCAGATTAAAAAGATAATGGGGGGAAAAAAATACAACAGAAACAAACACTTGCCTGAGAAAAAAAAGCAGCAAACACCGATTCCATCCCTGGGTCTCGTGAGGAAGAGTTCCCTATGAAAAGAGAAGAGACTCTGAACTTGCCATCAAACAAATTGTTTTTGGTATACAAAAACCGCATGCAACTCTAGAAATATTAATAGGTCATGCAACTCGAGCTTGTCAAGTAGTTTTCTTCAAATTACTGGAATTATGTACAAATTTCACTTTGGTTATGCAAAAGAAAAAATAGCAGCAGCTTTAACACCACACACTGGTACAGAAAACATTTAGCAAGAGTTGCATTCCATGTCTGATCTAAGACTAATCACAGTTAGCATAACAAAAATATGTTTTATTTTAATTTTTTTCCTCCCCGTTACTTTTATTTTTGTGACTAAAATGTTTAATTCATTACACGCCAAGAAGTTTAGATAAGAGACATGACATACTGGCTAAAATACAAATTTAGGGTTAGGGCTGCCTTTACAATGCTGCACTGAAGGTTTAGCAGTCGTCTCCTTTTCTCAGTCATTAACTACGTTCATTAAGCAAAGCAGATTCAAACTTGACAAATATAAAAGCTAAAACTTTATTAAAACTCAAGTTATTTCAAACTACTCAATACATTTATCGTAAGACCAAAAGAATAAAACGGCATTCAAAAAAAGTTTTATACATACCCAAGCACTGAATTCTTAGCTGTCTAAAGACATTAGGAAGCTATCCGGGTTATTTTAAAAGGCACAGGCTCTTACCTCTAGGGTCCTTTTTAAGTATAAAAAGAGAGAGAAAGATTAAATGGCGCTTTTTATTAACAAAGGAAACACTGAACAGTCCTTTAGTGCCGTTTACGTCTCCAGTCTACATGCACCATTTTAGATTTAAGCTGTTTTGAAGATAAAGAAAAGAAAAGGTTGATGTACGTAAAAGGTTATCAAGTTATTTGAAAGGCCAGTTCAGCTTTTATGATGACAGAAAACAGAAAAATAAACCAGGTTAAAATTTCATTTTAAAAACAAAACAAAAAAAAAAAAAGAAAGAAAAAAAAAAAAAAAAACAATCTCGACTTTATTGACAATTGCTGCAAAACATTTTTGGACAGATTTATTTACCTATTTAGGCAAGCTTACACAGGTAGCATTCTGCATGTTCTGGAGAGCGTACAGAGACTAGATGGCAGTAAGTACAGTTTGGGCGCATTTGCTTTTTTTTTTTTTTTTTTGTAAGTATATACAAGAAATTCGGATTTAGCTGCAGGATCCCTTTACATTAGAAAGAGATGACCCTTGTAGAGATTGTTGTCCAAATCCTTCTTAAACAGTTTGAGCATGCATTTTTTTTAAATAACATGATATTATATCTATGAAAATCTGACTTATTTTATCCTTTTTCTTTTTTTAAACACAATTATCCAAACACAATTATCATTTTTACAGCACAGATTTTGAAGAGCCATAACTTATTTTAACAAATTAAGGATTTGAGGACAAGTTCATCTCAACAGTGTCTATTAGGGCTATATTTCAAAACTCTAAAGATATCATGTAAAAAATATTGAAGCTTAAAGCTAAACGTACATCTTTTAAGACTATTTAAAACAAATAATCAATTGTCTTCAATGTCATTAAAGAGATTTCTTTTTTTTTTTTCTCCTTTCCTTAAGTAACGCTTCTTTACATTATATTACATAATTGATTTGGTTTAATGGCTTTTTGAATTCCTAATATTGAGCAGAATTTTGAAATGTAGCCTACTGGGAATCTGCAACTCATCAACAAGTCAGGCTTTATTAATTCTTCAATTAAATATTTTACCAAAAGCAATGAGGACAAAAAAAATTAAAAAGAGAGAGAGAAAAAAAAAAACTAACAATGCAAAAAAGCAGAGTATAAAACTGAAAAAAGATAACAGGCTGGGTTTTTTGTGTGTTTTCGTTTTTGTTTTTTTTTTTTTAAATACCTAAC
This sequence comes from Plotosus lineatus, assembly GCA_024760905.1. NCBI lineage: Eukaryota > Metazoa > Chordata > Actinopteri > Siluriformes > Plotosidae > Plotosus > Plotosus lineatus. The sequence goes on along the minus strand of CM045731.1, from coordinate 65,226,384 downwards.
CCCACCCCCCCAGACTGTCTTGAACTTTCAATCGAGTCCCGATGCGGTCAGTTGCTGATTTTTCAGGTTTCCTTTTTAAAAAATGTCCAGAGCAGAAAATGCAAAACGGAAAGGCAGACAATTACTTTTGTCGGGTTGCTTAAAGAGCGAGCTGCCGTGGGAGACAGTCGTCATGATGGGACATTATGGGTGATGACGTTGTGCTTGTTGAGAGTTCAGTATCGTCCATACGGGTGTTCCCTGTACGCTCCCTTCGTTTGTCTCTGAGCAGCTGCTTTCCCACCAGTAGAAACACGCTGCGTTCCATTCCAGTCATCTTGCACTACGACAGTAGGGACGAAACACATGCGCGGATCTCAATTCAATATAACCCTGTTAAATCATAACATTCTTTAAAATAATTTAGATAATTGTGGGGAGGGCAGGCACCAGGCTTTGAAATCCGTACCATAATTCTCGTATCCTTCCTGTGTCTCTCCATGTCCATAGTCATAATACTCCGTTTCTCTGCAAGAATTGGACAGAAATGACCACATTTCAGAAGAAAGCAGCTTTCTATAGCCAACGATTCTCTCGAAACCAAGTCTGAGTGGAACACTTGCTCTCTTTACTCAGAATATTTAACCTCACAGTGGAAACAAGGTGTGCTTAAATGTTTTATCAAATCCAGTCCATCATGTTAGTTCAAAACTCTGCATCAGCAGAACCATACAGATTACAGCAGGCAAGCTGGGAACCAAGCAGGTCAGTGTGTGCATCCCTGAAGCCCGGACCTAATCCCTCAACTACAGCAAGGTTTCCCCCAAAGCCAGTGCCGAGCTAGAATGGAGTGATGATCTTGTCATTATTAATAACAGAAGAAAGAAGCTTTAACTCACGCCTGTGGCTGACTGTAGTAGTTGTCGTAGGATTCATAGCCTGTGTCTGTATAGCTTTCGTCATAAGCCTGGGGGGGTAATTGAAAGAAAGAAAGAAAAAAAAATGCCGAGAGAGGAAGATATACACGGTGTTATAAAACAGAATCATAAACGCACAGAGATGGCTGCATGCATGTCTCAACAGTGCAGCTCAAACTCACATATTCTTCATAGGACTCCTGAGCAGGAGGGCGCGGAGGAGGCATCCTTTGTGATCCGGGAGCAGGGGCACGAGCTCTGTTAGCAGCGGCGCCTCTGCCCGGCTGAGCTGGTGGTCCTCCGCGCCCTGCTGGAGCTCCTCTCACTGCTCCACCTCTGGCTGGACCACCACGCGGAACACCACCACGCATCGGTGCCATGCCTCGACCCCTGAGACATCAAACAAGACACAATTGAATAAGTTAACTGAACTACACATAATTAAATAACTATAACAAGGTTTGCTTCCTTGAATAATTCTGTCAAACTAATTCAAAGCTGATGGCTGAAACATCATCAAGGATTTAATCTGTGAGAACAACTACATCTATCTGCTTGTGCATTTCAGGTTAAAAAAATTTGAAATGTGACATACCTTGGTGGTGGGGGTCCTCCACGACCCCTGGCCATCGGGCCCCCTCTACCTCGGGCAGTGTGTTCATGGCTGCCATTCAGATAGCCCATCTCCATGAACTGCTCCTGGCAAATTTCATCCATCATGTCCTATGGAAAAAAGGGCCTCGCTGAGGATGGGGGTATTTACATTAACACTTTGCTTTTAAATACAAGTGCAACGTTTCCTGTTTCGAGAGCTCAAATTACATCCAGGAAATCCGAGATCAGCCATTAGCTAAAACGCTTAGGTAGCAGCAGCAAAAGACTAATCTGAGGTGCCATTACATACACAGCAATCAATCCAGAAGACTGACTCGAACGTAACGACAATCCATAGCAAAGTAATAACAGGGTTGCGTGGTAGCTGGACTTCTCCTGCCACGTACGCAAACATCCGCAGCCAAAGCTACAACATGCCAAGCTCTAATGTAACCGCGTGAGTGCTTGAGTTTTAAACACTGGCTGCAATAAGCAATGCATTCAGTGGTTCCAGGAGAGTATTATATTTGGTACTTACAGGGAACAGGAACTTCTTCACCTCCTCCATAGCATGGGCCATGCGCATGTATGCTTCGGGTGCTGGAGCGAACACTTCGATAAACACATGGAGTTCCATGGACAGGTGGGCGTATTTGGGCTCGCCGCTTTTCCTCAAGCCCTCCTCCTGATGAACACACATTAAAACATTTTATAGTCCTTCTGTTTTGGAAAAGACGACAGGCTCGCGCTGATCAACAAACAGGGAGCCGTGGGCTTTTCAATGCAATGTGTATAACATCTGCCTGCTAACTTCTAAAATCCACCAAGAGATGAATAAAACATAAGCTTTCAGGCGTAGCTCGGTTTAGGGCAGGCAGTTCTCAATTATTTTTGTGGCCTAGTTTATTGTGTTTACAGTCACTCCAATGAATTACCATGCATACTGTTCTGAGACTAATTTAATTAAACCGAACACGTCGACCCAGATGCTTAAACGATGAGAAACATAGGTGCAGATCTCGTTCTTTTTGTCCCTCAGTGCAAAGAAAATGATAAAAGGTGAGCAGGGGGAGGGAGGGGGGGGGGGTCAAACTGCTCTGTATCACCAAGGACTTTAACAAACATAGGAATGGAAAGCGCCCTGATTTAAACAATTTATTTATTTTTAAATGCAGATGGACAGCCCTTGGCCAGAGTCAGTTGAGATGGACACCAGCCTCCCTGCGACCCTAATTAGGATTCAGCAGTTCAGAAAATGAATGCAGATGGACATGAGGAAACTACACCACTGCAGAGATGAACGATTTACATGCAATTTCCACGCCAGAGCAACTGCGATTATTTTTGCAGTTCCTGTCTTTTACCCGTTGGTTAAACACTTTGTGCTGATATCCCGGTCTGACAGCCACACATACCATCAGAACAGTTTCCCCTCCACGCCTGCTTGCCAATCAGACAGGTCACAAATTATAGCGACATTCACCAAAGAGCACATGTTTCTCAAAACTTGGCTGTTGTAAAGTTAAAGGCTTGGTGCCAGAGAAAAATAGCGCTTCAATTAAATATGGAAATATTTTAATTTCCATAGAGCTTTTGAGCTTCAGGCAAAGGTCATCTGATTATATAGTCATGGCGCTATACATATTACCACAGGAAGCAGTACAACACTTCCAAAGAGTCAAACAAACATGGTGCTACTACCCAAGAGAGATGTCAGCAGACCGCTATCACAGAATCATTTCCAGCTGTGAAGCCTTAAAGATTCTAGAAAATAAAACTAAAATGACACGGTGTCTGAATACCGTTAAACAAAAAAGTTCCATTCAATTTTTATTTTTTTTTTTTTTTTTAAAAACACCACAAGCGGTACAACATTCCTGTGTGTTTACAGAACAGACAGAAACCCCGTGATATCAGTTATAGGATTGCTACGTGATTATTAGGTTCACTTTTGGTAGAATAAATACATTTTGTAGTGGGGACGATGGTGTAGTGGTTAGAATACTGCACTCATGATCGGGAGGTCGTGAGTTCAAATTCCACTGAGACACCCTCACTGTGCTAAGACCCCTGGGCAAGGTCTTAACCAAAAGTGTGCCTTTTTAAGAAAGAATAGGGGAAAAAAGTTAAGGAAAATTATGCAAAAAAAGCCTAAAACACAAAAAAAGAAAAAAAAAAAAAAAAAAAACCCAAAACCTCCCATTAACAGTGCGTGCATTAAAGTACCTTGATCAGATCTATATCAGTACCTTGATCAAAGTTTCAAATAAGTTAGTTTGACTCTGCCGTAGACAGAAAACCTGTCATTTGAAGTAGTCGATACATCAACCTAAATAAAAAAAGGAAAAAAATTAAATAAATCACCTTTTGGTGTAAGAAACATCTAGTTCCTGTATAGGTGGTATAAAGAGCAGCGCTTGAGTATCCTCAGTACATAAAAACAGCCCATAATTACCAAACGTGCATATAAATAAATAAAGTGTGATATACCTACCATCCTGCTCTTTTATTTATCTTAAAAAAAAAAAAAATCTAGATCAGAAAAAACACGCTGACAGCTTTGCAGCTACTCTTGTCAAAAGTCAGCTATGGTTCTTTGAAATGAATCTCACACCATAGACAGTGAGAGACATGGCCGGCCTTTGATAACCCAGTTAGCTGTACTGGGGGGGGGGGGGCCACAGTGACAACCTGTAGTGAGTGGGGCTTGAACCCCCAACCTTAGGATCAGTGATCCAGCACCTTAGCACCAGGCCACCACTGCCCTTCTCAGAGTTAATTCGATTTTTTTTTAAATACTAACAAAATCATCCCATAACCACATCCATCCTGTAGTCATTCTGCTCTCCAAAAATTTTAATCAAATTTCATGTTAAAAAATGCCAGCGGTGGCCCGGTGGTGAGGTGCTTAATTACTGATCCTAAAGTCGGGAATCCAAACCCCGCTACAGTTCAGATGACAGGTCATCACTACCCCCCCCCCCCCAAGTGCACTTAACTGGGTTATCAAAGGCCGACCATGTTCCTCACTGTCTGTGGTGAGAGGAATGTAAAATATCCATTGCTAGTTCGTGCTGTTCCCTGCCATAGGATAGCTAATCCATTTCCAGCCCCTCAGCATGGATTTATAAAAAATAAAAAAGGAGCAATCCACAGACCCAATTACTGTGATCAGTGAAAGAAATTAAACAGAATTCATTAATATTTCATATTCGTCATTCATTCTGTTGTAGCCGCAATGCCATTAGTACCCCAGTGGCTTGAACAGCTGTATAAGATGAGAAAGCACTGGGGGGGGGGGGGGGGGGCACCCCCTGTAAAAAGGTTCACTTGTTACAGAACCTCACCTGCAGTGAAATCAGAGCATTTTACATTCATCACTACATCTACAGCTCCAGATGATTAAAAAAAAAACCTGAAAAAAAATCCTTACCGCTGAAAACTAAATCAAAAGACTTCTCACCTCTGTCTGATGTACGAGAAAACTTTAAGAGCACTCAGTTACCATGACAACAACAAAACTATCCGGTCAAAAATAAAGTTTCCATCTGTTCCGTTGTGACTGGATTGTGAGCATAAAAAATCTGATAAATACGACTCCTTTCTAAGTCCAATAAGCAACTGCCATCTGTATTCCATATGCTTTATGGTGAATCAATGAATCTCGACAGTTCACGTGTAAAAACTTTCAATGTAATACTTACAAAAATTTATTTTAAAAAAGTAAAATGTCGCCTTTATGGACTGGCTCAGGCTGACAACCGTTACTCAGTTTAAACTCACACTGTTTCCTTTAAAAAAAAATAAATAAACTCTAACACAATGAAATGCAATGGGTGTGAGTGCTTATGCAAATAACTAATGACTCATTTAAATCCTAATCAAGTCAATTACAGGCCTTTATATGCATGCAGTGCCTTGAGGTGAAGTTGAAACCAGTCACAATCTGGGAAATGGTTTGCATCACTATATCTAATGAGGCTACAACATGCAAATTAGAGCAGTACTTGTTCCTCGCCCTTGATAATTCACGTCCAAGAGGGTTGGATTTTGTTAATATTTTAGGACGAGGGTTCAAATTATGGAAAGTTTGGGGGAAAAGTGGAACGAAAATAGAAATGTCTGGATTTCCTTCCTAAAAAATGTCTCAAGAATCTTAGCTACAGCTTATATACATGCCATGCACCATTTAGCCAGAAGGCGAAAACCAGTGCTACATATTTTTCAGCCTCGATGGACATGGTCTTGATCGTTGACGGAAAGGGTGTGGCCTTGAAATTTTGTGAAAATGGCAGCCAAAGCAGCAGGAGACTCATACGTCCAAATATATAAACCAAAGTGTGCAGAGTCAATAAAAAAAATTAAATAATAAAAAAAAAAAGATAGCCACCGATTTCATCCTCAATGTAAACACCTGGCAACTGGTAAGCAAACCTCCACCAAGCCATCAATCCCCTGTACAAACCAAACGGCCACAAACATCAAATGTTAAGGAATCCTGTAAAATTTCCGAAAAACAGAATTCAACCTGAATTACCTCCAAAAATTTAAGTCTTTCTTGTCTGAAGAACGGCCTCTGATCTCAATTTCAAGAAAATCCACAGCTAATGTTTTGTATAGTCCTTTAAACCAAACCCATAAATAAAAGGTGGGAACCCCCCCCCCAAATAAATTAGCAAAGGTATCCCTGTAAATCACTTCAATCTGGACCTGGTGTTCCACCTGGGGAAGGTCTGGCAAGAGAAACACACTAATACAGATCCAAAATCTTTTAATTAAAAGGCTGTTAAATAAACCAGCTGTAATTATATCAGTCCTTAACAGCTAAAGGAGTCTCCAGCTTCAAAACCTTTGAGAACCGAGGCAGACTAGACTGTAGATTAAAATGTTCATAGTACAAAACAAAGTTATTTGTGGTTGTATTACATGTATGACTACAGGGATCCCTCACTTTTCACGGTTAATTGGGACCGAGAAACCCCACGACCGCCCAATTCCATGAAGTAGGATTAACCACCGCCTGACTGACGTATATGTACATGTGTATATAATATCAACAAATACATATTCAACGCTATAGATACTTATAACAACAGGAATCCCAGCAAGGTTTAGGAAAAAAAATAGAGGAAACGGGTTCCAAAATAGAGGAAATTAAATATTTCACTTGGGGGTCAAGGGGCCCCTGAAGCTGAAAAAATAGCAGACTTCTGCCAAATAAGCGGAGATCTGGGATCCCCGTAACAATTAAACATTCAAAAATAATGCATAAAATGTAAAAAAAATATATATATATAAATACACACACATTTTTATGTGGGGTGTGCATCTGAGAGTCTGCACGCGCACACACACACACCTCACATAAAAATGTAAGTAGTTTTGATGGGGGGTTTTGAGTTGTTTTTTTGTTTGGGGGTTTGTTTGGTTTTTTTTAGATAATTGGCCTTGTTTTGCAGCATTTTCCTTAACTTTTCCCACTATTCTTCAATTCGATGAATATTTATTAAAAAAAAAGTGATGCACTGGCAGCACATGAATTGAAGCGCAAAGTAGCAAGGGATCCCTGTAATACTATTATGGCTTGAAACAATCAATCAATCCAAAAGTATACATGTAGTGGTGTATTTACATGTGTGTGGGTATATTCCAAAAAAAAAAAAAAAAAAAAAAAAAAAGAGGAAGCACAAAGCTGAATGGTTCTATTTTGAAAAGGGGAATTTCCATCACTTACACCATCAGTATAGATTAATACTGATACAGGCAGAAAAGAGTCTGGGCATTTACAACAGACCGGGGTGTGGGTTTGAACCCAAAAGGGGGCAAGAATAACTGGAATGTAAAGAGGGGAAAAAAAGTAATAAATGTAAATGCATTTCAACAATGGTGACAAGCCATGAAATCGCACCAAGCCTTGTATCTGCACGTCATTACCTTTGCTTTGTCCCTCATAGATCCTTTGCCCAGTACTGAAATTTTGGCGCCCGTCTCCTCCTGCAGTCTTTTAATGGTGTTCCCTTGAGGCCCAAGAATCTTCCCCACAAAGTTAAACTGTGGAAAGAATAAATCACAGGTAAGATTAAAGCACTAAATTCAGTCCGTGAAGGAAACCCCAGTCTCAGCCTCACATGCGCCGGCCAAAATGATGTCCAGGGGACTCCTTTTCAATAACTTTCAGAAAGGTTTGACCAACACGCTGCATATGGTCCGGTGGGTGCAATACTGGCAAACACTGATCAAGTCGACAGCTTCGAGAGGTCACATTAAAGGGGGGACGTGTATTTAAGCGGCAGACACACACACTTTCTTCATAAACACTGCGTGTGGAGCCATCGAGCCGTGCGAAATTTCGTCCCTTTCTCTTGTAATGTTAATAAATCACTTAAAGTGCTTTACGGAACAGGGCGAGGCGTGATGGGGGAAATCTGACAGTGTAAGCAGTTATAAACGGGCGGCACAGAAAGAGTAAAGTGGGGCAGTAAACGCAGATTAGTCTTGTGAGAACAGCGATAAAGGGTTCAGTGTGACCTACTTCCATCATTATACGAACCAAACAAGACCAAATCCATGTGCATGAATCAAGGCTGGAAAGATTTGAGGCTGCAATTATTAAATGCTGCGGATTTCCCACAGGGTCAAACGTGGAACTTTCGACATAGACACAAACAGCTGGAATAACATCAGCTCATTAATAAAAAGGTCTTCATCTACATGGCCAAGATAGAGCAACCACGCACCACGCCGAGCTAAAAGCCCCCCGTCACTCAACCATATACAGAAAAAGTAAGCAGGGTATCAGACACTAATCACAAAATCAGCACCTGGACACCCTCCATACAAACAAAAAGGCTGCAATTTATTACTGATTAGATTTAACGAGCGCAAACTACTTCACACACTGACCGAGGTTAATAAACATTATGCAATGATTTCTCACTGAGCTTTCCAGTTTAATAACAGAACAGCTGCCTGATGAAGGAAAGGTACACCACATGTTGTTGGATATGAGGCTTATTTTAGTGTTCCTGACTTCGCATAAGAATCTTTACACTTCAGGTTTACAGAAAACAAAGTGAGCCTTTATACCAGCGGCTCCGTGTTCACTCCTCAGTTTATGCTTGTGTATTTCCGTGGCTCGCACACCCGCATGCCAAGAACTGCTTGAAATATCACCGTCAAACTTTCAGGGCAGCAACATGGTGGGGAGCTGAAACTACTCTTCAAAAAGGTCACTGAAGGTCAAGTCCAAAATCAGCAGAACGGCCCAACTGTGTATATAATTGCTATGCAACGAATAGAATTGGCTGTTCGAGGCCTTTAATTTTTAATTGAAGCAACAACTTTAACCCTATTTTTATTATTATTGTTTCTCAATCACAACACCAAAGTTAAACAATTAATTCCATATTAGCTGTCCAGGTTGTGCCCTGCCCTCACCCAGAGTCGGCTGAGACGGGCACTAGCCTCTCCACAACCTAGATTAGATCAGAAATTAATCAAAATACAATGGTGGAAAAAGTGTTTTTTTTTTTTAATGGATGAATATTTAAGTAGTAACCTAAACCATACTCACTGCTACATGGTACAGATTTAACTAATAGACACTGACTTCAGCACAACTTGGGGCTTCTTTAAAACCAAAATAGAGAAGTCTCTCCACTTTTCAGCACCGACTCATCTTTACATAATCATCTCTGCTTGTTTTTCTCTCTCCAGAATTTACCTTTTGCAGTTTAACAGTGAACAATGAGATTATACCTCTATCTTTCTGTCTTTTACTGCAGTCACATCACGCCACAGTAACACACGTGAAACATCACATAGTCATTTATATAACAGTTATGTCACGGCTGAGTGAAATAAACACAAATGAGTGAGGTGCATAATGATACCGTGCAGAACATCAAAATGTGACACCGACCTTTGGGTACTGTTTGACTGGAATGAGAACTCTCTCCTTCAGTTTGATATTCTTCACCGTGAAGAGATCCAAGTAGGATTCACTGTCTTTTTCTGGCTCATCTTTCTGAACCCTCTCAATTTCTGGAGGTGGAAAAGAAGAAAGAAGGGAAAAAAAAGTCTCTGTTCAGCCATGACAGGCAAGGTTATTTTCAACAAAGCAGCACTTTGCTGCTGCTTTGCATTGACATGTGTCTGTGTGTGTGAGAGAGAGAGAGAGAGAGAGAATGTGTGTGTGACAATATAACTACAGGGGACAAAAAAAAATTTTTTAAAAATGAGAGTCGGACTAATGACATCTCTGCATGATGAATCATTTGAGCAGATAATTACATGATGACCAAAAACATATATTCTAAAATCAACATACTCATTTGACACTGAATAAATGGAACATATGGGACCAAAAAAAACAAAAAAGCAGCTTTCAGACAAGAGGACAAAAGGTCAAGGAAGGAATGGATACATACTGCTGTCACTCAGGCAAACAAGAAACTTTGATATATACAGAAGTGTCGCTTTGAGAAACACATGAAAAACCCCAGATGGACCTTTTTGGACCAATTCAGATAAACCTACACACACGGACATCTCTCCCATCTCCGCGCGACTGGGGTCGACCTTGTGTGACCTGAAAGCTCAAAACTTGATGACGTGGAAGATTTTTTATATTGCCTAATCTACAGGAATCATCCCACAGGGGAGAGGGTTTCAATGTAAAGCTTTAGGAATTCTGTATGTGTTGATGACCACTTGGCACTTATTTCGAGAGACTACAGGGTCATACAGGCAACACAGTCCAGGGTGGTAGGTCATTCTCAGCCAGGCACTAATATATTAAGCAGACTGTTGACATTTAACCATATAACATACATTTGTACACAGCTCTGATAAAAGACAAGTTCATCTACAGCTCTGGGAAGACCAGAGACAGAGCTTTCCACCTTCAATATTGAGATCCAGCATTCTCAGCACACTGCTGATGGAAAACATCTGCTGTATGCAGTTGGAAGAAAGCAGACATTTCCTGTTGGAAAAATATATCTTACCGGATATAATCCAACATTTCCCCTGCTATATGAAAAACTCATGGAGTGTGTGTGGGAGGGAGAAGAAACTCTGAAATCAGTGCATGAACCTGATAACCCACAGATTGGTAAAAGTGAGTAAATTAAATATGAATACAAAAATTTTTTAGCATGAGGACTCAGACATGGACTTTAGGATTAGGATATACACAGATGCGGCTCATTTTTAATCAGAAAATTACACTTTTTGCAAATTTTGTCAGACATGTCAAACTAAGATTTCAGGACATTTGTGTCATTAATGTCACTCATGGGGCTACAAAAATTAATTTAATCTCCCAATCAAGCAAAATTATATTCATCTTTAACCACAAAACCAACCATGTTTCCTTAATAAAACAAATTCAGACTGAAACAAAAAGATCACTACCATGATACTGAATACACGACTACATAGGGTGCATACCCTTATTACATCACACGCTACGTAGGGCACATATACAGTGAGCATCATGCTGATTAGAATTAAACCCGTCAACACACGTTACTGTTGGAATTTTCTGATTAACACTAACACAAACGCTTAAATATAGGTAAAAATCACCATATAACTAGTTTGAACTCCGAGAATGTAATTAACGCAATTTTTATTAGATTTTCTATATGTCAAGAAAAATATAAACAACACAAAAGTCAATAAAGTACTTCTAAACACCATGGACAGGTGCTATATACTTTAACTATAATCTTCATAAGTAAAGTGAAATTTCGCCCTTCATACAGGTGTAAATTTAAAAATAGCACCCTTCGTATGTTTGTTTGTTTATCATCTATGCGCTGTGTAAACAAAAACGATGAGCACTTGGTAAGTCCTTATTAGCTGAAGTAAGTTTGTCCTGGACGCTGAGGGCTCGGTAGTAAACGCACACGTAGTGTTCCATGTAGGGCGCACAAGCCCGTGAACGATGCACCACGTGTAGGGTATGAATATAAGGGGGGCACCGAGGTATTTGACATCCGGGTACTGTCCCCCTCAGCGCTGAGAACAACAATGTTTACATATGTGAAAATTTAATTTAAAAAAAAGTATTTGTTTACCTGCGGATAAAAGTTTCATGGCGTGGATGAATGACGAGTCCAGGCTGTCTCTTTCCGCCAGCAGCTGCGGGAGGTACTTGTTCTCGTTCTCCATTTTGGGGGAGTTCGTTCAGTAAATAAAGTTAACCGAGCGGGATAAAACCTCAAGCGAGAAGAAAACCTGTAAAATCCGGCGGTGAAACTACCGCAAATCCACTTTTTCTCCCCCCCTCTATCCTCTTGAGCGGAGTATGTTCGGTTGAGGTAAACAGCCGACGCGATTTAGCGTAAGAACTCAGTAGCAGAAGTGCAGAGATCCGGCGCGCGGCGTGCGGAAATGAAAGAACAATACAGCGAGCGAGCGACGAAAAGGCGCCCTGAGAGCGGAAGTGATGTCACAACGAGCCAGCTCCTGTAGCCCCGCCTTCTTTAGTATTAAATTTTAATTTGATCAGAGTGACGTGCAGACAAAAAAAATGATTAAAAAAAGATGTAGTTATTTATAATGTAATTATTTTATATAATTATTAAAGGTTTGATCACGTTGTGTATATTTTTATATGCCGATTTTTAATACAATAATTTCTCAAATCAGTTTCACTGTAATTTATTTTAAATCCACTGGGAATAGGAAACTACAGTAATTTGATTCCAGTTGTATTTGCAGTCAAGTTCATAATTTTGTAGGCAAGAGTTAAATATCAGGGTCTGACTGAGCAGATTAAAGACCACATACCTTTCAGCTATTACTACATTAATTAAGGGAGAGAGAGAGAATATTAAAATAATTAAAATAAAATAAAATGTTTGTGGGAGGACAAAACGTTAATATCTGCTGCCCCCTTGTGGATTGAAACAGCACTGTTTTCAGAGTCTGAAGAAAAACTTTGGTGTACTGTATCGTCTTCTCAGTTGGAAGTTAGAAAGGAAAGAAGATATAAAACACGATGAAGAGTCACTGTAGTCACTCCAAAGGTGACTACTTTCCAATAAAACATCACTCACTCTCATTTGCCAAACGGTTTATTCCTGTTATGGTCACAGAGAGGCTAGATCCTATCTCAGCCAACATTTGACAAATGCATGGTTCATGGACAATGCAAATGGCGATTTGGAAGAATTAGCTTAATAGGCATGTCTTTGGATTATGGGAAGAAAACCTGTGTACCAGGAAGAAACCCACATTACCACAGTGAGCATATGCAAACCACACAAAAACACCTGAGCCCAGGTCTCGAAATCAGGACCTTCATAACACGAGGCAGAAGTGCTCAGCACTACACGACCATATCCTGCAGATAACATTTGAAAAGTTTTATTATTTTTACATCATAATTATCTATCCATTAGCTATACAGTATTATCCATCAGGGTCTTTGGTAAGTAGGATCTGATACCAGCTGACTTCTGCTGAGAGATGGGGTACACCCCGAACAAGTCAACAGTCTCCTTCTTCTTCTTCTTTTCCTTTCGGCTGGGGTCGCCACAGCGAATCATCTGCCTACATCTCACCCTATCCTCTGCATCTTCTTCTCTTGCACCAACTGTCTTCATGTCCTCCTTCACCACGTCCATGAATCGTCTCTTTGGTCTTCCTCTAGGCCTTCTGCCTGGTAGTTCCAACCTCAGCATTCAACTACCAATATACTCACTATCCCTCCACTGTACATGTCCAAACCATCTCAATCTAGCCTCTCTGACTTTGTCTCCAAAACGTCTTACATGTGCTGTCCCTCTGATGTGCTCATTCCTGATCCTATCCATCCTCGTTACTCCCAAAGAGAACCTCAACATTTTCATCTCTGCTACCTCCAGCTCTGCCTCCTGTCTTTTCCCCAGGGCCACTGTTTCTAAACCATACAACATCGCTGGCCTCATCACCATCTTGTACACTTTTCCTTTCATTCTTGCCGATACCTTCTTATCACACATCACACCGGACACTTTTCTCCAAACATTCCAACCTGCCTGCACGCGCTTCTTCACCTCTTTTCCACACTCTCCATTGCTCTGGATTGTGGACTTAAAATCCTCCACCTTCCTTATTTCTGCTCCCTGCAACCTCCTGGTGGGGAAAGGTGCTGGATCACTGATCCTCAGGTTGGGGGTTCGAGTCCCACTCTCCAGAAGGTTGTCACTGTCCCTCCTCCAGTGCAGCTAATTGGGTTATTAAAGACCGGCCATGTCTCTCACTGTCTATGGTGAGAGGGTCATGTAAAAGAACCATTGCTGACTTTCGACAAGAGGCGCTACATAGCCGTTAGAGTGTTTCTGTCCCTCGCTAATGGGTTGTGTCAGGAAGGGCGTCCGAGGTGAAGCAAGCCTACGCCCTTATACGAATCATTCGCTGTGGCGACCCCTGAGTAAAAGGGAGCAGCCGAAAGGAAAAGAAGAAGAAGACTAAGGGCATTAGTCAATTTACCAAATGGAACTGATTGTGAAACTAAATTGAGGGACCTTGAGGAAACCCATGCGAGGACTCCATACGGAAAGGCACTGGACTGGTCATCACTTTTATTATACAGTACCACCTATAAACAGACACTCACTTATTAGTCTCTTTTAATTCTTTGTAGAAACAAAAAGTGATTGTTAAAAATCAAAAATTAGGATCTCTTTTATTCTGGAGAATTTCTTGTGGCGGATAATGTAGGATACCGATTGTTTGGCACCGGAGACTCCTTCCATTAACGTTAAAAATCAGAAAGCTTTGAGACTTTAAGAACCACAGCAATACTTTTCCACTTATTAAATAACATGTTTTAATTCTATTATTATTATTCATCATTCATTCATTTCCCAAGCCACTTAATCCTAATTAGGGTTGTGGGGAGACTAACGCCCATCTCTGCTGACTGGGCGTGGATGAGGTACACCTTGGACAGCTGGCCAGGCCATCACAGCTATTATTATTATTATTATTATTATAAGTCACTATGAATTAACTTTTTACTCTGGACAATCATTCAGTAGTCAATATAAATCAGTTCAGTTCATTTTCTGTAACCGCTTCATCCTAATTAGGGTCGCGGGGAGGCTGGTGCCCATCCCAGCCAACTCAGGGCGAGGGCAAAGTACACCCTGGACAGCTCGCCAGGCCATCACAGTGACAACATTGTGGAGAGTGGGACTCGAACCCCCAACCTTTGGATCAGCGATCCGGCGCCTTATACCACTAGACCACCACTGCCCCTACATATAAATCAGTATAATCAATAATATATAAATTAAAGCACTGCCTAAATGTGGAGATCTGGGAATGTGGAGGTCTCTATTATTAGTAGTCTGAGCCTAAGTTTGGTTTTCACTGCCTTTCCTTCCATTCGCTGATTTCCACTTTCATTTATATCACGTGACTAATTAGCTTAATTATCAGTTTAATAGGGTCATGTTCTGTCAGGTTTCCGATTTTGTCTTTTAGTTACCTGCTAGTCTGACTGCCTACCTGAGTTAGATTGTGATTTTTATTCTTTGTGAGTCTGAGCTGTGGTGTATGAGCTTTTTTTTTTTTAATATTTATTATTAATAAATGTTTTTATTATTATTATTATTATTATTATTATTATTATTACTGCTGCTAGTCATCACGCAGGCCAGCGATGCATAACAGCCAATCAGCATCAACTCAGGAACGGTGCAGCCTGACTGGGTTTTCTGTGGTGGGCACACATGAACAACCGACGGACACAGTACAACCAACCAATCATGTTATATGACCATGGTGCTTTGCTCAGGAGCTCAGTTTTAATCCTGTAACGTGCCTTATATCTAGCACTTGTGTCAGATCTGCTGTTATAGAAAATAAATCCACACATTTTCACTCAACATAATAGAGAATTATCCTCCGTTAACAAGTAGATACAACACCGCGGATTTGTTCCTGGCTAAACCTGAAGCCATGTAGCAGTCCCATCCTATATACTGTACTACAATAATACATTTACTAGGGGTGCTATATTCTCTTTGAACACATTTCCCCCCCTCTTTGCTGGCAGAGGCATACGGCAGGGTCAGCGATTGGGTCAGCCAGAGCTTAGCATTGCTCAGATCCCTGCGAAACCTTTTTGTCCTATGAAAGCTGGCATACCTGCTTAGCTCTTTACTTTCATACTGCTCTCTCGCTCTCTCTTTCTATTTCTCTCTTGTTCTCACTTCCTTTTGTAGTTTCAAGGTCAGTGCAGACTACATGCCCATATCTCATAAATTTAACTCGCTTCCCTCTTGCTTACATTCGTAACTTGTTTGCATTTTCATCCCATCTGTATATTTTATAACTGATAGCATGATAAGGGGGAATAGCAGCACCATGGGGAGAGTAAACATTTTATTCCAAACTTGCCTGAGGCTGTTTGACTTTCAGCTGCCCAGGATTCTGTGTGTGTGTGTGTGTGTGTGTGTGTGTGTGTGTGTGTGTGTGTGTGTGTGTATGTGTACTTGAAACTAGTAGGACAAGATGAGCCAGAGTCAGATAGTCTTAGTACATAAGAACAAATACAGTTTAACAAAAACTTAACTTGTGAGTTTTTCACTAATAATTTCTTCCCGAAATATGTTTTGTATAACATTCAATTGCAGCATGATAACACTGGTTTAGCTAATCATTTACTTCTACATATATCATGTCCACAAATCTAAGCATGCCCCTTAAAAAAATCTTCTATTTTGCATTCTTTTTTGAAATTTAGCACGATTTCTATTGCAAATTTTATTACCGACAACTTGAGTAGAAAGTATAATCTGTTATGTATTTATATGCATTACAGACTTTATTAATATTTTATACATCCCCTATTTCTGCACCCAAGCTCCACAAGTTTGTGCAAAACCTCTTGATCCATTTTAGATCAAATCCATCAGTGTCAGCTAAACCCACGCCTCAACAGAAAACATGAAGCATGAGGAGAAACTGACCTTTTGTACAAAGCAGGTCATATGGTCAATATCACGCATTTAAATAAGGCCCATGAAATAGTGCACAATTATGAATATTCAGTGTCGGATATTGACCATTTACCTTATCTTTTACCTGTACTGTACATTCATTGTTGACATTTAAAACTCAATATTCATGTTTGATATAACGCATTATCGGTTCTATGGAAGATACTCCACATGCACCGATTTAAATGAAAAAAAGAACTGTTCATAAACAGACGTTTATTCCTGGTGATATAGTGACTATTTCTGCACGTTTTGAGGATAGCAATGTCCAGTGTCAGAGTTTAAATGGGCCCATTCACGTACCATGTTAAATTAACATGAAATAGAATGTTAATGTATGAAAATAAAATGAAACTGGACACAATTTCTTTCTGAAACATCTGCTTACTGGCACAGGAAACAACATGGTGACCATCAACACAGACACAGATGATGCAAAGAGTGGAAAATGTGTTTTAAGTAACTTCAAACATGTCGAATGTAGCATGTGTGTGTGTGGGGGGGGGTATAAGGAGCTACCCTAGCTTTATCTCTTTTGGAATCATAAGCCTGCTTCAATTTCTTAACACTCGATCTCAGACATTTCTGCTTTCTATGAATTGATGTTGTACTGCCAAGTTACCAAGCAGGTGTACATTTGCTCTTCTGGTCACATGGAGTTGTTATTTAGATTGTAATGGGGAAAACAGAACCAAAACAAGATGTAAACCTGGTGCATAAGATATAGTGAACCTGCAAGTTGGGGTGGTTTCCCTGGAAAGCTGATGATGGAGGATAAAACATGTAGGCTATTCATTAGTGAATGGGTTTCTTTAACATTCAGAGATTTGTTCTAACACGAAAAAAATCATTGTTGTCTTATTAAGTACCAGTACTCATTCTTTGATATACTGATTAGGGCCAATGATTTTTCCATGATGGCGGAAAACGGACGGAAATCACCGAATAAGCAAAATGAAACGGAAACATCACTCTGACATGTAATTCTGTATATGAACATTAAAATAATGTAAAATATGTGTTAAAATCTTTAATTTTGTGTTTTTTCTCTTGGCAATCGCGTATATGGACGAGTGGTAGATGACGAACATGCTTTTCTAGTAGTACTGTGAATGGTTGATGTGACGTACAGCCGACCACTGAACTGTTAGCATACATACAAAGTTTAGTTGCGGAGTTCATGGTCGGCAGATGCGTAAACGTGGTATGTCAGGTGACAATGTCACTGTGAGTGGGGCCTTTAAAATCAAAGCGATCGCCAGCTATAAGTAGAGTGACTGCCAAAAAATGGGCGAAGCAGTTCCCGGAACATTTCTACAATGATGATGGCGTCACGTTTGGAAATTTTCTCAACACAACGTGGACTATCCGTGTTGACACATTACTTCAAAAAGGCACGTAGCCAGAAAAACAGAAGCCGATGATGAGAATGACTGTCGGGTACAGATATCGTTAGTGGAGCTAAACCTAAACAGGCTCCCTGAACACTCTGAAGGAATCTCAGGATCTAAGGAAAGACTTGATCCTGGATTATGTGAAAATGTGCACAATGTCAGACATTGCACTTGAAAAGACTAAAAATGAGAGACTTTATTGGTAATTGTTATTAAATAACAGTTTTGACTGTTCAGGTTTATAGTTACTGTTGTTGAACTCAATAAGGTATTGAAAATTTTCAAAAATACTCATCAAAAATTTGTAAAAAAAAAAAAAAAAAAAAAAGGAAAAATAGGGGGAAGGTTAAGGAAAATGCCACAAATAAGGCCAATTATGCAAAAAAAAAAACAAAACCCCACAATAACACTAAACTACTCACATTTTTATGTGAGATGTACATCTGAATGTGTGCGCGCGTGTGTGTCTGTATGTGTGTGTGCACGTCTGGGTGTGCATTTCTGTGTGTGTGTGTGTGTGTGTGTGTGTACGCGCATCTGTATGTGTGTGTATTTATACTGTATTTTATTTACATCCTATGCATTATTTTTGAATGTTTAATTGTTATTATAAGCATATACAGGGATCCCTCACTTTCCGCGGTTAATGGGGACCGAGACCACCCCCACCCCCGCGTGTGACCACCGATTTCCGCAAAGTAGGATCGACCCCCCTGACTGACGTACATGTACATGCATGCGCACAGATGTGCGTGCACACATTCAGATGCGCACCTCACATACAAATGTAAGTTCTTTTGTTGGGTTGTTTTTTGTTTGTTGAAGTTTTTTGAAGAATTGGCCTTGTTTTGCAGCATTTTCCTTAACTTCCTTACCCTTTTCCCTATTTTTCCTTAATTTCCTTATTTTTTATTTTTCGATGAATATTTTTGATAAACCCGCGATGCACTGAAGCCGCAGAAACTGAAGCTCGAAGTAGCGAGGGATCACTGTATAGCGTTGAATGTGTATTTATTGATATTATATACACATATACCTGTATGTATAGGTCAGTCAGGGGGGGTCGATCGGAAATCGGCGGTCGCGATAGGGTCTCGGCCCGCATTAACCGCGAAAAGTGAGGGTTCACTGTATTTATTGGTGTTGAGTGTTGTAATTTTTACATCTATAAGGATTTATCAACGTCAAGTTGTTGGCGGTACCGAGTAGCTACACGTGTTTCTGACTACTCTGACTTTCAGTAGTCTGTGACCGTCCATCATATTAATACTAAACAGTGATCTACAACTGTTACTGGTTACTAGTCACACTACAGAGACAAGACTGACACTTTTATTGTCAATATAAAAATGCTCATTGACGAGTATTTTTTAAAGGTTATCTTGTAAAGTCCACTTTTTTGGTTATCAGTGATCTGCATAATATTTTGTTGTCTGTTATTTTCATTGATTTTTATCATGGTGCCTTAGCCTAAGTTTGTGATTAAGTATGAAATAAAATTTGTTCTTGGTCTTTTAATGTTTCATTGAAAAAGGTGTTTAAAGTCCCAACCGCACACAACCACAATAAATAATGCACAGTGCATTTCAATGTCAGTTTTTAAAAGAAACTGCTGCATAACATGTGTAAACTTGCGAAACGGAAATGAAACGGAAAAAAGCAAATTTTGAAACGGAAAATCATCGTCTCTAACTGATGTATGTTCGTGGTATGAGATATCCTGTATATCTTTGTTATAGAACGCTACATTTTTTTGAAAAACAGCCAGACATCTTATTTTGGTCTTTTATAACTTCCTGTTAGAAAAGTTCTCCACATGAGGCAACAGTGATGAGGGCTGTAGCACCTGATCATTACTTTATTCTCGGTTTGATTCCATTGTGCCCTGCAGGTATCACATGTTCAGCGAGAAACAAAACAATTACACAGATACACTAATGATGTCGGGAATGATCAGGAAGAGCAACTCACACATTCTCGAACATGCAAACACACACACGTACACACAGACGCTCATCCACACTCCCTTACTGAAAGCAAATGAGTAAAGCTCTGAGTACAACCAGCTTCTTCAACTACCTTTTTTTTTTTTTGATCAGCATTGATGTCTTGGGTCTATGAGCTGCACCACTGGGCTCTGATTTCTGACTGAAACCTGTAATGATGGAGAAAAGGTGGAAAAGGTGGAGCTGCACACCGCAGGCTCAGAGGACTTGAGATTGTCAGTCACTGTAATGATCTACAAAAATAAAAGAAGAAGATCCAGAGAAAATGACATGCTGAGGTATTACATCATTGTCAAATGCTAAAAATGTTTATTAAAGTTAAGTCTGCCAAGCTGCAAATCAGTACACTTGAATTTGATTACAACATGGAATTGAAGGTTACATCAGACAAAACAGGTACCGCCGTAGTTCTTTGAAATAGTTCTTTGTAAAGTCTTTGGTGAGCTTTGTTTCTGGGTTTACTTTTAAATGCTCGATGGAACTTTTTAGTATTTCTTACAGCCTAAACACTCTTGAGCTGGGTTTGTGTCCCAGGTTCAGGCTTTTCTGTGTGAAGTTTGCATGTTCTCCCCATGTTTTTCCCCCAAAATGCATATCAGACTCCCACCAGGGGGAGACATTTCATTATACCTATACCAAGTTATAATAGTCTATTTGCGATAATCTGTTTTTCAAGGGACCTTACACTCTATAAATTCCCCTCTAATTTCTTTTTTTTGTTTTGTTTTGTTTTACCTCACTCTCACCTTTTATAAACACACTGTTTGTCTTCCTTTCGGCTTTTTCCCTTTTACTCGGGAGTCGCCACAGCGAATAATCTTGATCCGCACATTTGATTTGGCAGACAACCCTTTTTAGCAAGGGACAGAAACACGCTGACGACTTTGCAGCTACTCTTTACAAAAGTCAGCAATGGTTCTTTTACATGCCTCTCACCATAGACAGTGAGAGACATGGCCTGCCTTTGATAACCCAGTTAGTTGCACTGGGGGGGACAGTGACAACCTTGTGGAGAGTGGGACTCAAACCCCCAACCTTTGGATCAGCGATCCAGTGCCCTATACCATTACACCACACACTACCTGTTTAAACATGTTTATTTACTTTTGATTTCTAGGAGTAATCCATTCTCAATCTTTTCATTGTCAACAAAATGGGCCCCCTAAGAGCAGGAAGGTCTTAGGTTTAATTCCTGAACTTAGGTGTTTCTCTGTAGTGTTTGCATGTGTTAGTTTTACCAGAGTACTCCAGTTTCCTCTGGCAGTCCTGAGGCATGCACAATAGGCTAGACACATTAGCCTGGGTGTGAGTGTGAATGGTTGAGTGCATATTGGCCTTTAGAAGGTTCATGGGTTCCGACACAGATCTAAACTACAAACTAATAGGGGTTCTAGGGGCAGGGGTGGGCTGGTGGTAAAGGGCGCTGGATTGCTGATCCTAATGTTAGGGGTTTGAATCCCACTCTCCACAAGGTTGTCATTGTCCCTGCAGTGCAGCTAACTGGGTTATCAATGGCTGGCCATGTCTCTCACTGTCTATGGTGAGAGGTTCATGTAAAAGAACCATTGCTGGCTTTCGTAAAGAGTAGCTGCATAGCCACCAGCGTGTTTCTGACCCTTGCTAAAGGGTTGTGTCAGGAAGGGCATCCCACTTATAAACCTATGACAAAGAATCAGATGATGTGTGATCAGTGGTGACTCCTGAAAAAAAGGGAAAAAGCCAAAAGTATAAGAATTCTAGATCATGTTCTAGATTAGGCTTTTTCCAATGACGGAATGCAAACACAATTTTAAAAACCCTAATCTAAATTAGTTTAATTAATTAGTTTAGTTTATAAATTAATTTATTTACACATCAACTAAACCGCTTTATCATTCTAGGGTCCTGGGGAGGCTGGAGCCTATTTTAGCTGTGGGCAAAGGCAGGGTTCACTCAGAACAGCTGGCCAATCCATCACAGGGTGAATACACACCTAGCGTCAACAGATTTTCATTGTTCATGCAACAGTTGACAATAGGGGGCAGTGGTGGTCTAATGGATAGGGCGCAGGATCGCTGATCCGAAGGTTGGGGGTTTGAGTCCCCACAGGGTTGTCACCGTCGCCC
This sequence comes from Plotosus lineatus, assembly GCA_024760905.1. NCBI lineage: Eukaryota > Metazoa > Chordata > Actinopteri > Siluriformes > Plotosidae > Plotosus > Plotosus lineatus. The sequence continues at coordinate 65,204,384 of CM045731.1, read as the reverse complement.
CAGTGCGGCTAACTGGGTTATCAAAGGGGGGGGCCATGTCTCTCACTGTCTATGGTGTAAAAGAACCATTGCTGACTTTCGTAAAGAGTAGCTGCAAAGTCGTCAGCGTGTTTCGGTCCCTTGCGAAAAGGGTTGTGACAGGAAGGGCAGCCGACATAAAAACCTCTGCCAAATCAAACATGTGAATCAGATGATTCGCTGTGGCGACTCCCAAGAAAAGGGGAAAAGCTGAAATAAAGAAAGAAAGGCAACAGTTGACAATAAAGATTACTTTATTTATTTTTTTAGAAACAGTCAAATTATCCTAATGTATGAGAATCATTATCAAATCAGAGCCATTGATACTCACACATAGGGACAATTTGGAACTCTTGGTAGTGTGAAACATTTACATTAGACGATCTGTACTGCACCCAGCACATTTGACCCCAGAAGTTCATTAAGAGTGAATGGAGTGATATTTGTGTTGTGGTTCACCTAGTGCTTTTTGGAACAAGTGCACTAGGAATCGGTCGGCTGGTTCATGCATAGTGGGATCACTAACTGTCCCTGAGCAGAGATCTATCATGCCATGATGGGTGCTCTTACTCGCTCACTCACTTGTTTGCCGAACCACTTAATCATATTAGAGCCCCCGGGAGGCTGTATCCTATCTCAGCTGGCATTGGATGAAGGTGTACATTGGATGTACATCCTGAACAGCTCATTATCACAGGGCAAGACACACAACATTCACACTCACAACTAGAGGCAATTTATAACAGCTGGTTAGCCTAATATGAGGAAACCAAAACTTCACACGGAAACACCCAACTCTGCTTATCAAACCCAGAACCTTCTCGCTGTGAGGCACATATGACATCTCCTATGCCACCATGCCACCCCATTTTGTAGACAATGAAAAATATTGATGAGACAATGCTACTAGACGCTAAAGGTGAATCAATATCTTTCAAACAGGTGCTCTGTAAAAATAAAAAAGAAGCTGGAGGATCACTCATCAAGCACAAGTCAGGGATAAATGATGATGATGATGATGATGATTTCCTTTCGACTTTTCTCTTTATATTAAAGCATTTTAATTTTAGATTTAAATATACAGTACTGGATATGTAAATATAATATAAATTATGAATTGTGAATTGTGCCCCCCCTAGTGGTTGTCTGATGAACATTTTGCTCCATATTAAAGAAAACGCATTTTTCAGGATTTCAGGAAAATTTTTTGAACCTGATCATATACACAAATCAGTCACAAAATGTAATTTTTTACTTGCATCCCACCTTACAATAGAAAAACTATTTATCCAAAATGTTTCCAGAGCTGGGTTATGTCAACACAAACAAACAAACAAACAGCAAAGCGAAAAATAAATAAAAAGCAAAGCTCTGGCAAATTATTCGTAACTCACCTTCATCCACGATCCACTATTGGCTGAGTTAGGCTCCAGCCTCCCCGCTACCCTTATCGTAGTACTGTACAGTATTAAGCATTTTTGGCAAATGAGTGCGTGAGTGAGTGAATTAATCAGGTTCTTCAGGGGGCGGTACAGTGAGTTGGCAAAAATGATCCGTTGTATTTCTTTAATTGTTTTGATTTGTGTTTTTAAAAGGATTCTCCTCACAATGTTGTGTCGGGGTAATTAGTACCAGTTTTATCTGCTGCCAAAATGTTCCTCGCCCCAGGATGCCTTCAGGAGGTCCTTTGACGTTACTCCAAAGTGCACCGTTTTTTTTCCAGTATGTACCATCATAGAATATAACATTTGGGTCAAGGGCTGAGCGACTCGCGACTCTCTCACATCATCAGTCAACTCTGACCCTTTTTGTTGTGGCAGCTGCTTCTGGCTAAACCACAGTGTCACGTCACTGTTACTCTGAAACAAGCATGTATGAGGTAGACCAGCAGAATAACTGACAATTTAATACTTTATCTTGCCTAGTCCGAATGAACAGATTAGTAATAAATAAATACTCACCTTAATACTCATATAGTGGGGCCGGTGGTGTAGTGGTTAGGGTGCTGCTCTTATGATCGAGGAGGTTGTGAGTTCGAATCCCACTGAGACCCTCACTGTGCTAAGACCCCGGGGTAAGGTCTCAACCACAAGTGTGCCTCTGTTCACCCAGCAGTATAAATGGGTACCAGTAAAATTATACTGGGAAGGTAACCTGCGATGGACTAGCGTCCCATCCAGGGGGAGTTGAACTCCTGGTCGCTTCACGCTACGGAAATCGGGGATAAGCACCGGCCTGATGAGCCACGAGGCTCGGGTGTAAAACCCAATAGACTTACCTTAATACTCATATGCCAACCTATTTACTCTTTAGCTCAGACAACAATGGGCGAAGGCATTATATACCATGAATAGCTCGCCAGACCACTGTAAGGCCAAAATACACACATACAACCATTAACACCACCTTCGCATCAATTTGAAATAGTCAAGTTAACCTAATGGGTCCGGGGTTCAAATCCCAGCTGAGGCGTTTCTGTGTGGACTTTGCATGTTCTCCCAGTGCTTGTTTGGGTTTCCTCCGGGCACTTCGGTTTCCTCCCACAGTCCAAAAACATTCACATTAGGTTAGCTGGCTGTTCCAAATCACCCCAAGGTGTGAGTGTGAGTATGAATGGTTGTGTTGAAACGAATGAATGGAAAGGTTGGCCCGACCCTGCCCTCACCCAGAGTCAGCTGAGATGGGCGCCACCCTCCCCATGACCCTAATTAGGATTAAGCAGTTCAGAAAATGAATGAATGAATGAATGAGTTAGCCTAATGTGCATGTCTCTGGACTGCAGGAGGAAACTGGAGTCCCCAGAGGAAACCCATTTCAGCACGGTGTGTACATGCAAAGTCCAAACAGAAAATCCCTCGCCAAGCCAGGACTCGAATCCAGGACCTTCCTGCTGTGAGGCAGACATGCTAACTACTATGCTAACTACTATGCTAACACCATGCCGCTATTC